>SOPF01027687.1:119370-141165 GCA_012979155.1 Hypericum perforatum | reverse complement strand
GTTGTGGTGTTGACGATGACTACTGATCTATCATGATATTACCCCCCACCTTATCTATCTTATCTGAAAATTTTGGATGTAGTCCCATCTTAAAATGTACAAGATGCCAGTAATGGAATCGTTTTGAAGATTTTGCTTCTTAAGGTTATTAGAAAAAATTTGGAGCTGTCAACATGTGCTCAGAGCTGATTTAGAGGAAAGTCCTACCTAATTGCCTGCTTTGGTTCGTTGCTCCTAACTAACTGGCCATTACGTCTGTCATATCTCTTTCTTAGCAGGAGGATTAGTTTCTTTATATATAACAAATGAGAGTCAAAATGCTCCTCACTTTTTATTGATCAAATAGATCATAAAATATGTACATCTAAGTAAGATTTAACTCATTCAAATCATCTAAATACATATTCAAATATATTTCATTGGTACACATGATATATATATATATATATATATATATATATATATATATATATATGAAAGCACAAAACATATTTTGATAGAGCGTTCGCTACACGATTAATTTCTCTCCTATTGTACTCAATTTGTATATCTCAATCACGTGCAAGAAGTCTCTGTGCAACATCTCAATTTGTATGAGGTTCAACAAAGAATGAACACATGCAACATCTTTGGCAACGCATTGCTCATCCTGGAGGAGTCTACTACGAGCTCTCTCGAGTGTCAGTGCAAATTATGCGAATGTAATTTTTGTAATTGGACTCTATCTTTTTAATTAATCTGTACAATAGTCTGTCCAATTTTCTACGGACAATTGCCAATATCACAAGTCATATGCAACTTGCCCAAATGCCAGCAAATTCAACACGACACTCCGGCTACAGTCAAAAGGAAGATCTAAGATCTAAACGACTAAACTAATAAATCCCAAAATTAGTTAGAGGAATATCCTGACGAAAATCACATGCGTATAACATCATGCAAATCTTTTGAGTAAAACGTCTAATATCTTATATTAGTTGCACAATTAAAAAAATTGAGCAAAGACAATAACATTTCAACAACTCAATAACGTTGTCATGTCATGTGGACTATATATATTTACACATACACGTCAGTATTTGCTTTTAAGCTTGTGTCAATTTTTGGGCCGAAATTGATGCATTGTGCAATCAACTTGGCATCTGGACAGAAATGTCCACGCAATCAGCCAAATGTTTAGAGAGAACGAGAGGGACGGCGTTTCCCTTTAGGAGTGTGGTACACATTTTTCTCCATTTGGACAAAGATTCCGGAGAAAAAAAAAATCATACATCTAAAAGGTTTTAGTTCGGATACAGATGAAATTAGGTAAACTTCATAGAGAGAATTTAAAAAATGAATATCTTATTTTTAAGAATTCAATTGATATATTAATATTAACTAAAAAACTAAAAATTAGATTAAAAAATAAATCTTTAAAATATTACATAATTCTTCAAATAATAGTATTTTCAAATTTAAGTTTTAAAAAATTAATAAAGTATATGCTAATCAAAATTTATTTAATGATTACATGTTCTAAACAAACAGTAGTATTTTAAAAAATAATAAATATTGATATCTTACTATTTTAATATTGATAATATTTAAATGACAGACAACTAATCCAAACAAAAATAATATTAAAGTAAACGGTACTAATATTAAAGTATATGAATATTAATAATAAAATTAAAATTAATAGATAACAATATTCAAGTAAATATGTACCAATATTAAATTTAACAGAAGTATCAATACTAAAATTAATGGATACCAATATTCAAATAACTAGTTATCAATATCTAAGTACGTAAATATTAATATCAAAATTAATGGTAGTAATATCCAAATAACGAAGTGAGAGTCGATGCAATTGGAGGGCTGAGTTTCTGCTCAACAGTTTTCCATAAAAAATAGTGATCTACGCCGAAGGTAAACTTCATAGAGAGAATTTAAAAAATGAATATCTTATTTTTAAGAATTCAATTGATATATTAATATTAACTAAAAAACTAAAAATTAGATTAACAAAAAAATCTTTAAAATATTACATAATTCTTCAAATCATAGTACTTTCAAATTTAAGTTTTAAAAAATTAATAAAGTATATGCTAATCAAAATTTATTTAATGATTACATGTTCTAAACAAACAGTAGTATTTTAAAAAATAATAAATATTGATATCTTACTATTTTAATATTGATAATATTTAAATGACAGACAATTAATCCAAACAAAAATAATATTAAAGTAAACGGTACTAATATTAAAGTATATGAATATTAATAATAAAATTAAAATTAATAGATAACAATATTCAAGTAAATATGTACCAATATTAAATTGAACAGAAGTATCAATACTAAAATTAACGGATACCAATATTCAAATAACTAGTTATCAATATCTAAGTACGTAAATATTAATATCAAAATTAATGGTAGTAATATCCAAATAACGAAGTGAGAGTCGATGCAATTGGAGGGCTGAGTTTCTGCTCAATAGTTTTCCATCAAAAATAGTGATCTACGCCGAAGGTCCGCCCCCCAGCACGAACATCCTCTTGAACAGTTTCTATGTGAGCCCTTCAAAGAAAATTCTCAGACCACCAGACTGACCACTTTCGAAGGTTGGTCCTAGTGAGCCTTATAAAGTCTCATCTATCAAAATGTACCACATTAGCAACTTAAGGAGCCTTAGGAAACCCTCTAGAAATCTTTCTTCTAGCTCATTTCTACATCGCAGACTATTCTCCTAAATTTGGATGGGCCATCGACGACCATCTCGAGAAAGTCGAGCTTACCTTCCACCTTTTCAAGGACGTCTGCCGGTCTCGGGTTCATCTCGAAGAACATAGAGAGAAATTAATTCTTTTAATTGAAATAAATTTTTTAAAATATCGTAAAAGATATGCATAGAGAAAAAATGGTATGACAAAATTGAATTTTATTTAAAAATTGAAATGTTGATAAAGAAGAATAACAATAATTAGGAAAAAATAGTTAAATATTTATTTATAGGGTTAATTACCCTCAGGTCCTTGTCTTATGGTCGAATTTATGATAAGGTCCCTGGGTAATTTGAATTAGATGTAAGACCCCTGTTTTTTAATGAAATATTGATTAGGGGTCCTTGCATGACGTCAGCACAAAAAATTTCTTTTTTTGGACATTTGAAATGACATTTATACCCTTATAATTAAAAAAATAAATAATTAAATTTTTACCCTCTCTCACCCTTCCTCTCACACCTCCCTCTCTCCTCCCTCTCTTCCATCTTTAATTAAAACAATTAATTGAAATCTAAAAAATTCCAAAACCCAAACGATTTCAATCATCTCTTCCATCTTCAATTAAAACAATTAATTGAAATCTAACAAATCCCAAATCTCAAACGATTTCACCGCCTCCAATTAATCGAAAAACTGAAGGTGCACCACCGCCTCCAAACCAAAACCCTAAGAACGCCCTATTATCCTAAACTCAAAGGACTCAGTTTTGACGAAATCTAGTGGTCACCAAATCCATTCGCCATTAAAGGGATGAAAAAGAAAAGCGCGCTATAGTAACCAGAATAGCGCGCTACAATAACCCTTCTTTTTTTTATGGCCGACTTCTTTCAACCTTCGATCTCCACCGCGTATGGCTCTGCCATCATGATCGGAGATCAGATCGATAACCCCCTCGGCCAGGCGATCCTTCCGGTGGTTCCCCTGACTCCTCTAGTCCCCCTGTTCATTGCCCCCATTCTTAGCTCCTCCTCTGACTTTCCTCCTCTCGCCGCTGCTACTTCCGGCCACGCCGTCAAGATCGGGCCTCATCATGGCCATCCTCTCATCAAGAGGAACTCGTCGATTGGTCCCTCGACCCTCCAGCTTTAGCAGTTAGGCCCCCCGCTTCAGCCCCCTTTATGGTTGCTTCCACTACCCCTACAACACTTCGGGCTCTGCCGCGATGATCGGTGCCCAAATTCGTACTCAGCACTCCAAGACGGTCCTCCCGACGTCCTCCTCCACCCCTCAACTGCCTGGAATCAAAAACCCCACCTTTTGGTCTTCTGGCGCCCCTCCTCCCTTGAGGAGGAGACAGACGTGAGGTTGAAGAAGGGTGATTTTTTTTATTTTTGTTTTAAGGGTATTTTGGTCAATTTAATGAAAAAAACAAAAAAAATTGATGATGTCAGCGAGGGTTCAGCCAGGGACCTAATATCAATATTTCATTAAAAAACAGGGGTCTTATATCCTATTCAAATTACACGGGGACCCTATTACAAAATTGTCAATAATACAGGGATCTGAGGGTAACTAACCCTTATTTATATAATACCAATTATATCCTCAAATATTAATAACCATCAAATATGCAATTTAAAAACAAAAATTCAGTTTACAATATATTAAATAATTCTCACAATAATGATTGCATTTTAAACATTCTCACTCAAGCCAACCTCGTCTAACATTGTTGAAGTCCAAAATAACTTTCTCCTACGAAAGAAAAGGTTAAAAAAAGTCACATAATATGATATTATATGATAGATGATTCAATATAAGCTTATCACCAATATCAACTCTCTTAATAAAGGAATTTTGAAAATACAATGTTATTAAATATTTATTTAAATAAATTTTTTATTATGCAACAAATCTCCTAAAATTGAACTCTATGAAAATATATGAATAAGACGATATTCACATACCCACATAATTTAGAATCTTTGGTCTTGTAAATACAAAAATCAATACTCTTTTCCTATTATATTTTTGTTGGACTTCGGGCCAAACTCGCAATCATCATTTTGTAAATTTGGGCTTGAGCTAATCAGCAAGGTTTTCAAATAAGCGGTCTGGCCAGCAGTTTGACCAGTTGGACCACATTTCAGGCACAAGTTCGGGTCGGTATTGGGCTAAAAATTGGCCTTTGATTCAACCGGAGGATTTTTTATTTTTCTGGGAATTTTTGCCAAAATCTGGTTGAATCGGGCGGTCCGACCAGAATTTTGTATATATATATTATTTTTTAAATCAAAATAACCTATTTACCTATATATTTCAATAAATTATACTAAAATAATCTAGTTAATACGACTAGTCCGACTAGTCGACCTGGGATACGGACCCATTTTCGGGTCGACCTCCGGGTCGATATTCAAAACCTTGCTAATCAGGTCCAAAAAACTTGGTCAATGGGTCAATTAGTAGACTAGCCAGGCCGTGTTAGTGGCCACGTCAGCATGACATGACACTAATATGATCTGGTGTAAGCACGTGAGTTAGCACTGACATGGAGCTAATGCAATTGTTGCCAAAATTGGCGGTGCTACGTGGTAGTACGCTAGGCTACCACGTGGTAGACATGTGGCCCGATGTGCCATGTGGCAGACATGCATGTCTGTCATGCCATCTGGCACACATGTGGCCTAATCAATCCATAAAAACCTTAATCATGCAATTTTTCTCCCGAATATTCTTTCTTTGATTTTGGCCAACTCCGACCATTTCTTGACTTGTAAACTGGTGGGGAAATGACTGTCAGTGAGTCCCCAACAATTTGTCATCTAGGTTTCATTGAATTCAGTAGTTGGCAGCTCGATAGTGTTGCTTTGAAGATTAAAGGCGGTTGAAGAAAGAGAATGATGGCAAAAACTAACGGAGGCACAATGGCTCGTGTGCTGTGTATGGTTTAGACCAGGAGACCATAATGAGTCGATCCTGATTGGTAGTATAGGTTGACTTGTCGTTGTTTGCCCACTATCGTAAGTAGTGGCGCAGCCAGATTTTTCCCCATTCGGAGGAGAGAAAAGTTAGGGGATTTCTACGAGGGGCAAAATTATGATTTTGCAATTTTTTTGAAAAAATTTATATACAATTTGATTCAAATTGAAAATTGGTCCAATTGGCCTCGTTTTGGTTCAATTTATCCCCTAGTCTGATATGAATTAAAAACTAGTTCAATTAGCCTAGTTTTGGTTCGATTTATCCTGATATTTTATTTTGACTTAAGTCAAAACTAAGTCCAAATTAAGAAGGATTCTTGGATTTGAATTGAATAAATTAGTTCTATTCAATTAAAATTTAAATTAGGGATCAAAAATTTAATTTTTTCAAATTAGATTTATTAAAAAATTAGTTATTTTTATAAATCTAGGAATATATTTTGGAATTAATTTCAAAATATACTAGACATAGCTAAAATCACATGGTTTGATCTAACGTTAGTTCATCAGAAGGTTGAAAAATATAATTTTCAATCTTATTTTGGGGAAGTATGTAAATTAACCTAAAATTGTTTGTTTCCGTTGATAGCTAAGATGACTACAAAAAACACATATCTAAACTTTAGCTCAACGAACCTTTGACAATAAGTGTTAAAGCGACGTCTGTCGCCGAGGATGCTTAATGATGATATGTATATTATCATTGAGCATATTGAGGTAGTGCATCGTGAGATGCAAAATGCAATCTGGGAAGGTACCTATAATTACAGAGAGGATTAGCCCTTGACATTTTCTGATCTATTAGCTACCATGAAAGTTTGACAGGACATTTGTACCCTCTCTGGATTAATAAAAGGGATAATTGCCCTCGCCCTCCGGGATTTGCGGAAATTAGTGATTCAGCCCCTCTATTTTTTATTATTATTATTTAGCCCCTCTAGTTTATGAAAAAGGTATTATCTGGCCCCTATCACCGGAATCTGGCAATTTCTCCGGCGAAAATGGACTTGAGATGACGAAAATACCATTTTCCTTTAAAAAGTAAAAAAATAAATTGAAACACAATCGTAATTTGTATTGAGCTGAAATTTTTCATGAAGCATCCTAAAAATATACATGGCTTACTTAAAATATTTCAGAAATTGTGGAGGCACATAAGTATTTTTTTGGGTAAATTACCCTCAGGCCCCTAACTTTTGTACGTTTTTGTAGTAAGGCCCCTGTATAATTTGAATTAGGTGTAAGGCCCCTGTTTTGAAATGAAATATTGATATTAGGTACCTGGATGACATCGTCATTTTTTTTTTGATTTTTTTTCAAGGAGCAGACGAAAATATCCCTAAATTTGTTTTAGAAAAAAAAAACAATCTTCTTCAAAAAAATCCCAAACCCAGAACATGATAAACACCTAAGCAAAATCATAAAAACCAAAAGCAATCAACAAACTCAAAAACCAATTAACAAACCCAGAAACCAATTAACAAACCCTGATTGCCCCCTTCCTCATCTACTACACCCACCGGACCATCATCTACCCAAAAATCCCAAACCCATAACTTCACATTCTTCTTCTTTCAAGCACAAGCAACTGTGAAGTTGCCCACCGTCATCCACGACTAACACAAGATGCCCCTACACCGACAAAAACTGTCACCTGCGGCATCCAAGCTGTTAAAGACTAGCTCATCGACGACCCTGGGGAGGTCCAATGCTATTATCCCCGACCAGACCTAGCTCCCTAACTCCACCGCCATTGCCTTCACCTCTATCGCTGCTGGAACCCTAAATCGCTAGAGCCGCGAATTTTCGAAAGGGTGGTTAGGCACGGGCTTGGTCGTCTTTAATTTTCGTCGTTAGTTAGGGCAGGGGAAGATGAGGTGGTGACATGGTAGTCCTTGGCAGGGATCTAGGATTGGTGGTGACATGGTAGACCCCAGCCGCTTTATCAAGATGGTGGCCGGCGTCGGTTTGTTGGGATCCGGGGATCTTCGTTTGTTCTTCAAGGGATTGACGGTTCATTGGGCTTTGGGCTATTAATTAATTATGTTGTGAAAGAAGATGAGAACGGAAGTTGAAGCAAGCGAGGTGAAGAAGACGACGGTTCATTTGGTGTTCATCGTATTTTTTATTTTTAAATTTTCAGGGGTATTTTGGTCAATTCAATATTAAAAAACAAAAAAAAATTGATGATGTCAGCCAGGGTTCAGCCAGGGACCTAATATCAATATTTCATTTTAAAACAGGGGCCTTACATCTAATTCAAATTATACAGGGGTCCTACCACAAAAACGTATAAAAATCAGGGGCCTGAGGGTAATTTACCCTATTTTTTTTATTTTTCAAAGTGCCAAAATTTTGTAAAATCATATAAAATAGAAAATTTGTCTAATTGGGTTGAAACTTGTCCCATGTGTCTTTAAGCATCTTTAATGAATTTAAGAATCAAAAATTCTGGATTCTCACAAGCCAATTTTGAAAAAATCTGGGGATACCAAAAATATAGAGTTTTAATTTATTTTTTACTAAAGATGCTTAAGGACACATAGAACAAGGTTTAGGTCCTAAATTCATTAAATATGCTTAAGAACACATGGGACAAGTTTCAGCCCAATTAGACAAATTTTCTATTTTATATGATTTTATAAAATTTTGGCACGTTGGAAAATAAAACAAATACTTACGTGCCTCCAAAATTTCTAAAATATTTTACGTAAATCATAAATATTTGTAGGATGCTTCATGAAAAATTTCAGCTCAATATGAATTATGGTTGTGTTTCAATTTATTTTTTTACTTTTTAAAGGAAAATGATATTTTAGTAATCTTAGGTTCATTTTCGTCAGAGAAAAGAGCTAATTTTCGCAAACTCCAGGGGGGCGAGGGCAATTATCCCTTAATAAAAACCTCAAACAAAAGGTTTTCTTTAGGGAGATGATCCTTCCTCATGTGCTAAAGCTGCAAATTGGCTTAGTTATTAACTACTCACTAAGAAATACTTCTACAATTTTCCTTCAACTTTATTCCTCTAGATTTTGGAGTCAATCCCAATTCCAATTATGAGCCTATGAACTCTAACCAAAGTATGCTCAAAGGGATCAACATCAAAGGAGTTTGATCCAGAAATGGATATGGATTCTCCTACAGAATTGCATGGTCACCTCTCGTATGATGAGTAGATATGTATAGGAATCCCCATATATATGATGTTATTGGGGAAAATTTTATACTATAGGTTTTACACCTTGTCTGAGTTCTTGTACAGTTATGTACAAACTCAGAATGTACAAATGTCCATATATGATTGAAAAAATGAGTTTGTTTGACCATTTTCACTGGAATATAATATCAATGAACTTTATATGATTGAAGTTAGAGATTAATTCTTGAATGATAAGGGGAGCATGCCCGCGTCCCACTTTGATTTTGAGATTAATCAAAGACTTTATATCATTAAAAATTGTGAGTGTTTAGTAAGTTAGCTCATATTGCTAAATTCCTATAGAGATATCAGTAGCTTCTAAAACTATCATTGCTGAGTTAAATTGTGAGTTTAAACTCAACAGTGATAACTATGATAATTAGAGTACAAAAATTCAATATATGCTCAAAAAATAAGAGGTTTTCGAATACATACATGTGATAACGATTGAGCCTAAAGAAGGCTCCACTGTACAAAATAGGCATGATAAGGAAGCCTATGCTATTTGGAAGAAAAAGAATTATGTTGTTAGATTGACTTTACTGATTCAATGATGGATGACATTACCCAACAATTTCATGTTTATGACAATGTGAAAGAGTTCTGGGATGCCCTCAAGTTAAAATTTGGAAAGCTTTCTTTGTTGAAGTTTCACGCTTTGACTATAAGATTTGATACCTTCAAAAGTGTCTAGAGGTTTCCATGAAGAAATACTTAACGATGATGTGGAACATGATTACTGATCTAGCTCAGGTCAGTCATATGCTCAATAATGAGCAACATATTTAGGCTATCAACTGCTCCTTGTCTGCTAGTTGAGAATAGATAAAGATGAACTTTACTCATTCCGATCACCTAGTAATATTTAAAGATGTTGCTAGACACCTTGAGCAAGAAGAATATCATTTTTTAGCTATGAAAACCTACTCTGAAGCTAATTTGATTAGTTCAAGGAGCTTTGGTAGGAAGAAGAAAAAGAGTAAAAGAAAGAGTAAGAGTTTTAAACCTCCAAAGGTAGAAAACCTAGAGGTCAAAATAGATAGCTCTGGGTCTAAAAAGAGATAAGCAGTTTAACATTGGGAAAAGTACAAAATAAGTCATGTGGTTTTGCGCTTTTTGACATATGATCCTGTACTTCAAAAATGACTAAAAAAGTCCTGACGTTAGCTTCAGAGTATCACTTTTAGGCTCGGGGGCCTTCCCGAGCCTAAATTCATCCTGAACCTATGGATAATTACTTTTTCATCCATTTTTTTGCATTTTAGTCCCAAATCCCAAATTCCCAATTTTCACCCAACTTTCGGTCAACTACTTCAAAAAGCCCTAATTCCTAATTTCACCCTTCATTACTCCTCCACCGAGTTGTCTTCATCCTCTCGCGAACGAAGGAAAAAAAGAAGATGGGTTTCAAAAATTAAACCTATTAGCCAGGAAAAGGGAAAGGAAGCGATGTCGGGGAAGGGAGTGAAAGGGTTGATAACGATGGCGAAGTCGACCAAGGATAAGGACAAGGACAAAAAAAGAAGAAGCATGTCTCATGCTCCTCATACGCTGGCCTCCAGTCCCTCCTTGTTTCTGTCTTCTTTGGTTCCTGATCTATCCAATTCAAATTGTGGAGACTCCTTGGGTTTTGTGAATTTGGGGTTTTGGGATTTTTGTCTGTGCTTCATCGAGGAGGAGAGGACAAGACTTCACCATTTTGAAGCTCAGAAATGGGGAAAACTCAGATGAAGAGAAAAATTCTGGGTCGGGTTCTAAATTAGGTTTTAATTGGGTTTGGTTGCCTATTCTCTAGTGTTAAATTTCTAGGTCGAGTTCTTTTTTCCCTTTCCTCTCTTGGTTGGCTTTGACATGGTGTTTTTGGAACTTGAGGGAAACAAAGGGAGGAGCCGGTCATCCTAGTCATGGTGAAGACACACGAGAAGCAAATTTGAGAGGGAAGAGGACTGTCACAATCATTTTGGTGGTCATTGTGCACCATCTGGGTCTCATGGAGTAGATGAGGTTGAAGACGACTTAGCGAGGAGGAAGCCTGATTGACCAATGATTAATTCACTTAGTTTTTGATTTCTGAAATTATTAGTTGTCAAATTTCACATTTTTGGTTTCTGAAATTATTTTTTTTAGAAATACAATTAAATGAGGAATTGAATAGATAATTTATTCTGTACAACTCAAATGCCAATGGATTTTGAAAATTTAATATGGCTTGGTGGATCTATTATTTTAGGTGACTGAAAGGAGTTGACTGAAATTGGCTGAAAATTGGAGAATTTGGAATTTGGGACTAAAATGCAAAAAAAAGGATGAAAAAGTAATTATTAATAGGTTCGGGACGAATTTAGGCTCGGGAAGACCTCCGAGCCTAAAAGTGATACTCCAAAGTTAACATTAGGACTTTTTTAGTCATTTTTGAAGTACACGATCATATTTCAAAAAATGCAAAACCACATGACTTATTTTGTACTTTTCCCTTTAACATTTCAAAAGTGAAATACTATAACTACGAAAAAAGGGACATTTTACAAATATTAAAAAATGCCTGAGTAGGTACATCTAAACTCTAGTGTGAATGAGGTTAATATATCTTCTTGTACCCCCTTGCTGAATCACATTCTATGTGGGTGATAGATTCAGGAGCAATAGACCATGTAGCAAGAGATTATTGTTTGTTTGTTGAATTCAAGCGATTGCTCACTGGAATAAAAATTATTTTTATTAGTAATAACTCATCTATAGATGTAAAAGGTTTGCGTACCTGTAGATAATACCTTCATGGTGGATGTGCTCTCATTTTGCATGATATATTGTTTGCTCCAGATATTCAAAGGAACTTGATCTTTGTGTCATCCTTGATGTCCTTAGATTTTTCTTTATCGTTTGAGGATGATGTTGTTAGGCTATATTTGGATGATACCTAATATGGCCTTGGATATAATTGAAAGGCTTTTTCATTTTGGATATTGATCATTGTGAAATTTTTCCTTACTAGTTCAAATTTATCAGAAGATGATATTAAACAGTGACATTCTAGACTCGTCCATGTTGGTCAAAATTTCTTAAATCATCTGGCTAAGGCCAAACTTCTAGAAAATATAAAAAACTCTATATTACCTAGATGCAATTCTTGTTTTAAAGGAAAAGATACTAGAAAATCTTTTGATAATGGAGCTAGAGCCAAATTTCTATTACTATAAGTCCATTCTGACATTTTGGTCCAAGGTAAGGGCAAATCATAGTCTATATTATTTCATCACTTTTATTGATGACTATTTAAGATTTAGTCTAATATACTTGATTTCTCATAAGTCAAAAATATTAAGCTGCTTTATGATATACATGAGTTTTGTTAAGAATCAGAAGGAAGATGAAGACTTTACAAACTGATCATGGCTGTGAATATTATTTGGATGATTTTAAAGTATTATGTGTTGAAAAAGGAATTGAACATTAGTTGTCCATTCCTCATACACCCCAACAGAATAGGGTTGCTAAAAGAATGAATAGAATCCTTCTTAATATGGTTAGATCTATGATGGTAGAGGCAAATTTGCCAATATCATATTATAGAGATGTGCTCCAAAGTGTCACATATTTTCTCAATCATGTTCCTTCTATGTCTATTACTACCATCTCTTTATGAAATATGGACAACTCAAAAACCTGATTTATCCTATTTTAAGCCATGAGAGTGTGCATCCTATGTTCACACTACCTCAAGTATTTTTGATAAATTAGGACCAAATGGTAGGAAATATCTTTATAAGATATCTTGAGATATCTAAAGGATATGTGTTCATACATGAACTAGATAATAAACAAGTAACAGAATTTAAATCACATGATGTCATATTTCTAGAAAATGAGTTTCTTAGATTGAGGGAGGTTAGTAAAAACCTTAACCTCTATAAAAAAGATGAGTCAGAGACTTCTGTGTCTCTTTTTCTGAGTGGGAGAATTAAGATAGAAAGTAGTGAATTTCCATCTCAACAAGGTTTGGAAGATACTCATATTATTCCTGAAAGGCAAGTAATTCCTCATTCCAGTGGGAATGCAAAATTTTGTCTAGTGGAAGTACAATTCTTGGATACAATGAATATATGAGAGATATTTATCAAAACTTGGAATTTTGTAGGTCTAGTAGAATTAGCATACCACGCCAATGATTTGGTATCAAAGGTGAGGCAAATGTAATCAAGTATGGAATCTGGTTGACTTACCTAAAGGACATAGGGCTATTAAAAATAAATGGATTCTCAAAGTTAAATGCAATGCAGATAATAGTATCAAAAGGCCAAAAGCCCGTTTGGTTGCACAAGGATTTAAATAGCATGTTGGAATAGACTATGAGGAAATTTTGCTCCTATTGTTAGATTCATGTCTATTAGTGTCATTTTCACTATGGTTGCTAATTTGAATCTAGATTTATATCAAATGGATGTAAATACTACTTTTCTCAATGGAAAATTGGATGAAAAATCTATATAATTTAGCCTGAGAGCTACATCTAAAAATCTAAGAACAAAAGGTTTACAAATTGAATAAATTTATTTATAGCCTTAAGCAATAATCTAGATAGTGGTACATTCATTTTCATAATACAATCATGACAAATAATTTTATTATATAGATGAGATCACTATGTGTATGCTAAGCGATCAAGCAAGAAATTTGTCATCATTACTTTGTATGTTGATGATATACTCTTGGCTGCAAATGACATGTAACTTCTTGTCGAAATCAAAGATTAGTTGTCTTCCAACTTAGGAACGAAAGACATGGGTGAAACTGATTACACACTTGGAGTTAAGATTTTGAGGAATCGTTCAAAGAGAATAATATCTCTTTCACAAGAGACATATTCATAAAGTAGTAGAACATTTTAATTGTGATCATAGTAATCTAAAAAAGTCTCATTAGTTAGATATCATAATTTGAGCAAGGACATATGTCCAAATACAACGCAACGGTTAGGGGATATGGAAAGATCCCCTATGTCAATGTAGTTGGATGCCTTATATACACTATGTTATGTACCAGATCTAATATTTGTTATGTAGTTAGCATTGTAAGTAGATTTTAGTCGAATCAAGGCAATGCTCATTGAAAGACTGTCAAGGAAATTTTGAAATATTTGAACACTACTACAGAATACTCGCTATGCTATCAAGGTAGAGATCTGCTATTTAAAGGTTACACTGATGCTGATTGAGGTAGTGATATGGACAAGAATAAGTCTACATCAAGTTTTGTTTTCTCATTGGGAAGGGTGCCGTCTCATGGAGTAACAAGAAGGAAACTTGCGTATCCCTCTCAATAATTGAAATAAAATATATAGCTTCAGCTCATGCTGTATAATAAGTGATATGGTTGAAGAGATTCTTGAACCACCTCTCCCCGATTAATTCATTGGAGCCATGAGTTTGTTCTATGATAACCAAAAAGCTATAGCTTATCCGAAGGATCCATGATTCCATAACAAGGCTGAGCATATAGATATTAAATTTTATTTTGTTCAAAATTTAGTAAAATATAAAGAATTGTATATGAAACACATATCTATACAAGATATGGTAACACACCATATGACCAAAGAATTAACTCGAGAAGTGTTTGAGAAATATGATAAGTCACTGGGTTTACAATGGTTTCATAAATGCTAGTATAGAAGTTTTGTTTTTTTGTTTTGGCAATATGAGCATCTTATAGAACATGTCAGATAGAAAAATAGTCCACTCACATAGGTGTTTACCTTAGTAAGAGTCAAATGAGTTAATTCTTGAATGAAATGAGACAGCTATTGGACATTCATGTGTGCATGTCCTATGGCAAAATGCCGTCTTGCTAAAAGAGTGAGATTGATTATGGAATGCAGGAATGTGTTGCTGAATTTGAATTTTCTATAATTTGTATGATAAGATATAAGTGAAACTTATCATACTATCTGTCTAATGAGCCTAGAGTTAAGCCGAGGCTAATAATCTAGTATGGTGTTAAATGACATGTGTTCCTAAAAAATGGAATTTACACCATAACACATGAATGAGTATCATGTGTGCTATACAACCATCGAATGGGATACACATATTTATTAATTTCATGATCTGTGGTATGAGATTAATTTTCAAGAACTACGGTTCTTGACACTTGTCCTTAAAATCCTAATGATTCAATGTTACTAACTTGGAAAGTTTATGAAAATGTTATGACATAGTGATTCAACCTGGCAAGACTGACTAGAAAATCAGACTTTGTCATTATGAAAAGAATATAGTTAAGGAAGAAGGAACTATGTCCATCAAATTCTGAGGTTCATGGTTCAGGTGCACCAATTGTATTAAAAAGTATAATAGTGAACACAAATATAATTGTTTGAAATCACTGATGTGAACAATGAAATGTGATATGCGTTCTAGGGTAATAGCATGTATGTACAAGTGAGTTGTTGAGATGCTACTATTCAAATAATGTGTGTATCTATGCTTCTGAATTTGGCTATACATACTCGACGTGTGCTGGTCGCACAAAATCTTTAAAATTAAAATCTGAATATTATTGATCCCGATTGATGATGATTGAGTGGAAAATTGTTAGGCTTTGGGCCCAACTTGCAATCATCATTATGCGAGTTTGAGCCCAGACCATTAGGCCGAAAGGCCGTATCAATGGACTGGCCCAAGGCGCGTTAGCTACCACGTCAACACTACATGGCACTGAAGCAGTTATCGCCAGAACATGTGGCAGCACGCCAGGTTGCTATGTGGCGGACATGCTATCCAACATGCTACGTGGCGGACATGCGTGTCTGCCGTGCCACATTGCGCACATGTGGCCTATCACGTGACGCTCTATCATTGGCCAGATTTCCTATAAATGGAGAAATCCGACGAAATTGATTTGTAAGTTTTTCACACAATAAGCCTCTAAGAGAAGAAAATTTTAAATTAATTTTGAAACTTTTCAGTAAATTTTCAATTAAATACATTCGTAGAAATCAAGTTGTGCATCCGTCTGATGGTGATCGTAACTCTACCGACAATTAACAATAGCAGTTTCGAACCTATGAGTATACTCGCTTCAACAAATAAGTGTTGTTTAATTAACGTATTAGTTTGTTAATTAAACAAGATTAGAGCATAATTACTTGTTAATTACACACCAATCCTAGCAAATTTTTTTCCTACGGTTTTTGGGTAGCAGATGAAGTCGATGATTACAATTTTATTTTTGTAATATGACAGGCAAAATATAGTACTAAGTAGGTTGTATAATTTATATGATAATTTTAAATTTCCCAATAGTAAGACCACGTGGCAACATTGGAGAAGTTCAGTGCTGGGGAACTGGGAAAATCGGACTTCAGAAATGGACCATTCCCAGCTAATCCAAATATAAATTCCAAACGACAAATGGTCCTTCCCCTCCAATGTCATATTATAGAATATTTCGACATTTTAGCAATAATTGTAAGAAATTTAATATTGTAATTTTTTTGGAAATATAAGTCGGATTGAACTCGACTCAAATAGCATAGAGTGAAATATTAGTATTATCAACCTGACTTGTCTTAAAAACAAAGATCTAAAGATAGATTTAGAAATCTTTCTCTCAGACCAGGTTTTTTAGATATATTTAAAGTAACGGTTGGATTATAAGCTACTTAATGCCTTCAAATAGAAACTGAGCTACTGATCTATTTTAGGTATTTCTCTCTCATCACCCAGTTTTTTATTGCTAAAAAGAAACCACTACAGAGGGCTCTCTCTCCTCTTCTCTTGAGATTGAGCTTTGACTGACACATTATTATTTCCCACATCTAAGCTTACTGTTTCTTTTTCCCTTCATTTTTGGACCATCCCTTAACCTCAGAATCACTCTGAACAAGAGCCAATGTGACCATTTTTTCTTTGTAGAGGCGAGGGATTTCTTGCCAAGGTTCAAGCTTTTCTGGGTTTTATCTCTCTTTGCCTCTTTGCAACTCCCTAACAATTTTATTTGGGTATGTTTTGTGCTTCACTTGTTGTCTTTTATGTCCATTTTGGAGTGGCTTGTTTTTGTAATGTGGGTTTGAGCTATATGGTGTATATGCTTGGGTTTGTCTTTTAATACCCTTACTATTGATAGTTTAGGCCGTTGGTTGAAGATACTTGTGATTTCAAAGTCTTAGTCTTTTCTTGTACCTGTTATAGTACAATTACCTTCGAGCTAATTCTAGAAAGTGATGTTCAAGTTACTTGCTTACATCTATAAGGGCAATGCAGAATTAGGGTACATATTTTGGTGCTTATGAAATGGATAATGGTCTGTAAAGACTTGTTTTTTATGTCAACCCTTTTGAATTTTGTGGGATACTCTTGCAGTTTAATTGTTGGTAGATCATGGAGGCCGAGAGAAAGCGATCCAAGGGAAGCTTCTTTAACTTATTTGACTGGAATGGGAAGTCGAGGAAGAAACTTTTTGCGAGCAATTCCGAGTCCCTTGGTAAACAATATGAATGTGCATAATTTACATTCGACTCTCAGGAGCAGTCAACTGGTTACCTGATGTATTTCCTGTTGTTGTGACAGAAGGATCTGTTGAAGGAAAAGAGAGAGGTGAAAGTAGAACCAAGTCTCGTTATATTGTGGTGAGTTCCATTCTTAGTCCCTTTGTTCTGGGAAAATAAAATCTTACATTATGGAACTTTCTATAACTTGAGGTGGAATGATTTACTGATTGGTGGTATTCAGATGGAGGTGAATGACAATAGAGCTTTTAACCATGATACGAACGACTACACATGTGATTCGTCGGTTGATAGCGATGAGGGATGTTATGCATCTAGGCCTCCCGGGGCGGTTGCTAGGCTAATGGGTTTGGATTCGTTGCCGACTTCAAGTATTCACGAGCCATCTGCTACATTATGTTTGAAGTCTCAGTCTCTTAAAGCATCTCCGTATGATACGGCTGTCCCTCACCTGTGGAGTGAAAATGACCCGATGGTCTTCCATGATGTTTATAGTAGGAGGCATGATGCCTGCTCTAGGGAATGTATGAATGCCAGGTCTCGTAAGTTGCAAAGTCGGCCTATTGAAAGATTTCAACTGGAAATGCTGCCCCCGAAGTCAGCTAAAACCAGTCCCATCACCCATCACAAGCTGTTGTCTCCTGTCAGAAATCCTGGATCGATGACAAGAGAGAATGCGGCTTATGTTATGGAGGCAGCATCAAAAATGATGGATGCTAACCCGAGGGCCTCTAATAGCAAGATGCCATGTATTACATCCTCAATCCCGGTGAGAATTAGGGATTTGAAGCAAAAGATGGAAGCAGCACATGCAGCATCAGTTGTTCAAAGAAACAGCAGTCTTGGTTCCGGCCAAGGAAGACAACATCAAAGTTTGAATGGCTTTGAGCGCGTGCGCTCTAACAGGGTTCTTGTGCCTTCTCGTAAAGGATCTTCTGATGGAGCTAGCAGAAAGGAACTGCCACCCTCAACCATCACAGGGTTGAAGGCCAGTGAACAAAGAAGAGACAAGTCACCTTCAAGAAATATTGGCAATATGAAAGAGAAGGAACAGATTAAATCTAATGTGATGCCTAAAAGACCGCCTACTAGTGAAAAGTCAGTAGTAAAGAGAGCATCTGGAAGAAGCACTGGTAATGTTCTAAGCCAAAATAACCAGAAACAAAATGTTACACTTAGCAAGGACCGTTCAATTTCAAAGCCATCAGTTCGGAGTAGGACGATGAACAAGACTGCTTATAGGCCTGAAATTGTGTCAAGAAGAATAGTGGCCGGTTCTGCCAACGAGAAACTGAACAGTACATCCCAGAAAAAACGATCTGGGGATACTTGTTTAACTGTTGACACCAATTCTTCTGGCATTTTGTCAATCAACAAAGATGGAAGGGCTATCAAATGTGCCGTCGCAACGGATGGTTTCAACAATCTGCCTCAGCATAACATGAAGAACGGCACCGATGTAGTTTCTTTCACTTTTTCATCTCCCATTAAGACCAAGCCTAGTTCCCTGTCCTCTGGTCCTTCTCTTGAATTATTCGGTGGTCAAGGCTTCATGAACTTGACATCTTTACCCATGGAAAATGTTGTTGGTGCTGATGCATTATGCTATCTTCTGGAGCAGAAGTTAAAGGAATTAACTGAGAGAGTACAGTCATCCAATTATAATGTCATCAGAGAGAAGACTTCTCCAAACGCTCATGATTCGACTTCAGCTTTGTCACCGGACATTTCTAGAACCAGATCAATGGGGAACAGGAGGGTTTTTCAAACAAGTCCAGATGCAAGCACATCAACTCAATCTGGTGAATCAGAATGCAATCTACTTTCAAATTCCAGCGGTTCTGTGCCTAGGAAGTGGGAGGTAAATTTCCTGTCTTTTGCATTCTCTTTTTGTCAGTATCTGTGTTGGTAACTGATGAGCTGCTCATGAACTTTCTGGTAGTAAAGCTAGATATTTTACTATTTAACGAAACCAGCAAGTGCTCTTATTTGCATGAGTTTTGTGATTGTAGTGTGTTAAGCTATTA
This sequence comes from Hypericum perforatum, assembly GCA_012979155.1. Classification (NCBI taxonomy): domain Eukaryota; kingdom Viridiplantae; phylum Streptophyta; class Magnoliopsida; order Malpighiales; family Hypericaceae; genus Hypericum; species Hypericum perforatum. Next base: position 121,735 of record SOPF01027687.1, on the reverse strand, counting down.
GAATCTGAAACCTACTACCATTTCTTCTCGGTCTATTTAAGGGGGATTGATTCTATTTGTTTCCACCTCATATCTAGTATAAACCGAGTATGTTTGCCTGCCGTTATCGTGTCAACAAGTTGGTTATGGCTCAGCTTGAAGACCAATACTGGATCGGGTAAACTTGGTCTATTTGCAGAATGGCATTATCTGGTCTGTACTCGACATTAGTCAATGGAAAATCCTTTGGTTCAGTTTCAGGAATTGAACCACTTGCTTGATACACCTTCACTTGCCAACTTTGCATCATGATGGTTTTCTAGGTTGAACCCTCTTTCAGATTTTAGATAGTTGATGTTTTAGCATAAACTTTTTCTGATATTTTTTTCGTATTCTAATCTTATGAACTTACATGTTCTCGATGGTTTCAGCAAACGGAGTCCGAAGAGATGGAAGAGAAGAGCAGGAGCAGTTATTACAGTGAAGCAAGAAAAGAATGTTTAGGTCCTAGTCCTGTTTCAAGTCTTGACGCGTACGAGACAGAAACGTCCGATTCAGTCTTCCTATTGTCCGTGGTAGATGTGGAGACAAGTCCCCTGGCCGAAGCTTGTGCTTCTGCCGAAGAGGATTCGGAAATGAACCACTTGAAGGGTATGCTTAGCAATGCACATCTCATTCTGGAGGAATTCGCAAGTGGCCGAGCCTCTAAAGTGATGGAGTACCATCTTTTCGATTGGTTGGAGAACCGTGACAAGAAACCAGAAAGGAACCCAGCGGAAAACTCCAAGCTCGAGCAGAAGTTACTGTTTGATTGCGCTATCGAGTGGCTAGAGACAGCGTGCACACGTGTCTCTCTTGGCGGGTGCAAAGCCTGGTCCAGGCTATGGACATTGTTTCAAAGGGAAGGGTGGGCGGCCGAGAAGTTGCACGAGGAGATACTGAGATGGAGAATCATGGAGGACATGATGGTGGATGAAATAGTTGACAAGGACATGAGCTCGCTGCACGGGAAATGGATCGACTTCGACCAGGAAGCATTCGAAGAGGGTGTTGAGATTGAGAAGGACATACTCAGTTCTTTGGTTGATGAACTAGTTTCTGATTTGTTGCCCCTGTAAGGCCCTCTGTGTGTTTACCCTTCCCTCCCTCCCACTGGAAAACCAACCTTAAGAAAGTCATTTGACCCTGTCTTTCTGTAGCCCAAGTTGTAGTTATAGTATTGATTTATGCTTGATCTTCCCATAACAGCTAATGCGTAGTCGATTGTTGAGCCTGCAAGTATGAGCACTGTATAATCTTCTGCTCCTGCGGTTCAAATGTCGGACATTCTTAAAATGAATTCAAATTTGTATTTTGATCATTTTCTAAAAAAATCCAAATTTGTTATCATTCGAATGAAATTCCGCTATTAGTATTCATGCATGTGAATAGTGATGAAAGTTCTATTTTTGTTTTTTGCAATTTAAGATAGTACTACAAAAAATTTTAGTTTTGAAAGTTCTTACCCAGCTCGATCAGACGATTTATTTGGTGATCTCGGAACAAAACTAGAGCATGGGTAAGCTCAATCGTGAAAAATTGAGATCCAGCCTTCCACTAATTGGTAATTAAGCTATTTTTGGACGATGCAACGACATCAATTTGTGGGTAATAAATAGGCCCTCTCATCATATGATGTGCGGCTTGTTCGTCTTGTTAATAGAGAAATTTTATGGTGATCCCTACATACCAAGTCACACCAAGTCACCAAGTGATTTGGTATGTATCTACCAATCTTCTATTGACATGTGGATTTCATATTAATTAATTAAATTCTTGACAATGATAGATAAACATGGAAACTAAATTAGAGATTATTGTGATAATATATTCAAACAGATTTTTTCCAAATCAAATTATCTAATTAGGAAATAGTATAATACAAAATAACAATTCATTAATTATCTTCACCTACTTGGTCGTAGGTTTTCCAAGAGCAAAGAAGAAGCAACAAAATTGCATACTATTCAAAGTAGGAAGACGAGGCATTCAAAAGGAGCTCTTTGCTAAGGTATGGCGACTTACTATCTTGATAAGTCTTTTTTGGGAGGAAGATATTTCCAAAGTCCTCTGAACTTTTTAAAGTCACTATCTTGACTACTATATGGTGTTTGTTCCAGATGGCGTGTATTAGTTTTGGATTTTGGCAGACGTTATTTCATATTTTGGTAGTCTAACTTGATGAAATACAATATTTCACTTGTGAAAAAAATATTCAAGCCTAGGAAAATACTCGGTGTAAAAGAGATTTTTCCAAGTGAATGTTTCAACTTAGACTGAGACGGACTTTTTGACATACGTTTATTTATTTGATTCATGCAAGTAAATCGCTCTTGGTGTTTTTTTT
>SOPF01027687.1:27529-114370 GCA_012979155.1 Hypericum perforatum | reverse complement strand
TTATTCAAATTACACAGGGACCCTATTACAAAATCGTCAATAGTTCAAGGACCTGAGGGTAATTAACCCTTTCCAAAATTCTACCAAATATGCTTAATTAGATCATTTTTAGAGCATTATGAGTAAGTCTATTGTTGAGTTCTTCCCTAGCATTCATATAACTAGCTAAGTTGCTAATTCGTTCAATAGAGAACTCAGGAGGTTGTCCATCATCTTCGTCATCTCGTATAAGAGTATCATTAAGAAATTTTGCCAGATCATAATAACGAAGATTTGTATGTCGTTCATCCTCTATGATCATATTGTGTAATATGATACAAGCCATCATGATTCTTCCCATTTTATCTTTGTCCCAAAGAAGACATAGACGTCTGATAAAAGCAAAATGAGTTTGCAGTACTCCAAATGCTCGTTCCACATCTTTTCTACAAGCCTCTTGAACTTTAGCGAACAATTTATGTTTTTTAGTTGCTGGAGATGTAATTAACTTGACAAACACAACCCATGTAGGATAAATCCCATCTGTAAGAAAATATGTTGTTTCTCTCTGACCACCATTAACGATGTAACTCACTTTGGACTTTGGCCTTCTAATACGTCATTAAAAACAGGAGATCGCTGCAGCATATTAATATTATTGCACGTACCTAGTGTTCCAAAGAACGCATGCCAAATTCATAAGTCATATAATACAATAGCTTCAAAAATGATTGTTGCCTTCCCACTTCTCCCGACATATTGTCTAGCCCATGTAGTAGGACAATTTTCCCATTGCCAATGCATATGGTCAATACTTCCTATCATGCATGGGAATCCACATTGTTCACCGACATGGAGCAATCTTGCCAAATCTTGTTCATTGGGCTTTCTTAGATATTCGGCACCAAAGCAAGAAATTACATTATTGACAAACTTCATGACACCTTTCCTAGTTGTGGATTCACCCATTCTTAGGTATTCATCAACAACATCATATGATGTTCCATAGACTAACACCCTCATAGCAGCAATATATTTTTGGATTGTTGAAAGGTTACAAGAGAAGTACAAAATGAAACAAATAGAGATGCAAATGAAACAAATGGACCTATTGACTACACTGACGATGAAAGAACACCTCTCCCTAGAAGATGAAGAGATGAAACGTCATCTTATGTCCATTCTGCATGAAAAATGAATGTGTTATTTCCATGTAAGATTATTGTAATATATGCAATTTTTGTACGTTCTGCTTAAGATTGTTGTAATATATGCACTTTCTGTAATTTCAGTTTAAGCTTGTTGTAATATATGCACTTTATATAATTTTTTGTTAAGTTAAAAGAATTACTATTCTTTATTTATTTTTGTAAAATTCAATAGATAATTGCAAAAAAATTTCTATCTCAAACCTTATCTTTAGAAATATTGCAAACAAATAATATTGTGACAAGTATACATAGTAGGATAAAATTTAGATTAAAAAAATAAAAAAAAACAAACAACCATTTCTCCATGCGGGCCCCACCCATCCTCCCATTTCTCTCGGGCAGGACTCCGCCCTCAGTTGCCTGTAAGTCCTGCTTGATTTTTTTTTGGCCAGGTGTGTGACGCCCATGCACTGCAGCTCAGGGCTATACCCAGACGTTGCTGCATGTCGTTTTAGTCCTTTTGTACAAGGTTGGACGAGGCAAAATTCTTTTGGTCGGGAAGTATTTTTAGTTTATATGAATATGCTTTATGTGATATTGTTGATGGTTGTTTGTTTTAGGACTAATGATATGGATTCAAAGGCAAAATTATTTTATGTATCGAGTGTCTTTTTATTGATGGCACGTGGGTAATAGTTCCTTTGTTTGTGTAATTGCAGAGTGTGGTTCATTTTGAAATATTTTGCTCTGATATTTTTAAATGGTTTGCTATGATATGTTCGAATGATCTATTATGATATGTTCAAATGGTTTACTTTGATATGTTCGAATAGTTTGCTTTGATATGTTCGAATGGTTTGCTCTGATAAGTTCGAATGGTTTGCTCTGATATGTTTGAAATATTTTCTCTGATATGTTCAAATAGTTCATTTTGATATGCTCGAATGGTTCACTCTGATATGTTTGAATTATTCGCTTCGATATGTTCGAATGGTTAGCTCTAATATGTTTGAATGGTTCACTCTAATATGTTCGAATGATTTGCTCCAATATGTTCGAATAATTTGTGATGATATATTTGAATGGTTAAATTATTTAATATAAATAGGTAAACTATTTAATATAACCACGTAAAGTGGTTTGTTACAATAAAATGGTTTGTTATGTCATGATAAAGTTATATCAATTATAATATAATGATTTGATTATTAAATGATATGTTGAAAGAAAAAAATACGTGTTTGCTCCTTTTTAAAAAATAAGAAAAGATAACACCCGTTAAAAATATTTGGTCTCTTCCTTGGGCCTAACACTCACTTAGACTATCTGCAGCAGTAGCCCCGAGTCAACCCAATCCTGGCCAGCCTTATAATATTTAATTAATTTTTCAGCCAAACCAGCCACAACCCGTCAGCCCCAATTTTTTACCCACAACAATAGCCCTGACCTAACCCAGCCTCAGGCAATAAACAATTAATATATCTATCTTCCACATCATCAACCCAATTAACTTTAATTTATATTTTTATATTCATTAATATAAATTTCGTACTTCACATTAAATTATTAATTTTGAGAAATAAAATACTAATAATTTTTGTTGAAAAATATTAAATTAGCAATAATTCAAATTACATAAAAATTATGAAATAATAAATTATAAATGTAGATAATACTAATTAAAAATTAACTACGATTTCCAAATTTCCAAATGCAAATAATATATGTAGTTTATTTGATTTATGCTTAAGATTATTGTAATATATGTAGTTTATTTAATCCAAAGCTAGTTATTTTTTATTTTATAAATTCAATAGATAATTATAAGATTTTTTCTAACTCAAATCTTATCTTTAAAAATATTGGGCTAAAATAATATTGTGACAAGTATACAAAATCTGATAAAATTTAGATAACAAAAAATATAAAATAATTAAATAATTAAATAAGGGGTGGGGCCCATCCCACCCCTCTCTCTCCTTTGGTTGGTCAACCAACTGGAGTCGGTGACCATAATAAAAAAATCTCTCCATCCTGCATGCCCAGCCCAGCCCTGGGCTGGGAGAAAATCGCTGATGCGCATAACCTTAGTGTCTTCTCCTTTTAAATTTTTCTTTTTATAATATTACCCTTCTCCCTTGGAAACCATGACCATCCACGGCATGGTGTTACAAGATGGAATCTTGTACCTTCCATAAATGATGGTTGAAGAGGCGGCCCCAGATCCAGCTGCGACTTGGATTAGGATTGCTTGCTACCAAATGCGTTTTCCGAGTACAATTTCATCTACTTTAATTGCATTTTTTTTCTAAAATAAATCACTACAAAAGTGACTATTGCATCCATAAAGTGATCACTCTAAAAACTATAGTTTTTAAATAGGCGGTCCGACTGCCTTAATAATCTGCCCAGAAAAAGCTAATCAGTACAGTTACCTATCGAATCGAGGATTTTTCAGGATTTTCTGGTCTGAGCGGACAGTCCGACTAGAAAATTGGATGGTTCAACTGGAAAATAATGACTGAATTTTTTTTATTCGAGATTAACTGTTAGTATAGATACTTTATTTCGTGTATTTTATAAAAAATAGTATTATTATATGGTATTATTAATTTATTACATAATTTTTTTATATAAATACCTACATATATTTCAAAAAAATTACAAAAATAGTATTTTTTTTAAATATGAAATCCGGTCTGACCAGCCATCTGACCAATTAGACTAGTTCGACTGGAGATCGCTCAACAAACTGGGTCTATCTCCGGATCGTTTTTCAAAATTATGCTAAAAACTACATTCACTTTATTGTTCCATTAATTTATAAAATATTGTATCATTTTACGCGTGGAATTTCACTCACTCTGATTTACGCAACCAAGAAAAACTCCATCCCGATTACAATCTATATTGCTAGGACAAAAATTGGTTTTATAATTATCACCTATCGAGAAATAGCAGGAAATTTATATGCAGTAAAAATGACAAATTTTATAACCAACATTCTTTGTTTACATGTCCAGATCACCAATAAACACATATATATTGTTGCCAAAGCATATTTGGCTGAATGTAACAAATATAAAATTTACAGTTTAATTTCTCGGATATGATTTTTTATCTTTAAAAAAAATTACTGTTAGCAATTTCACATATAATAACCAAGCAAACACTTATATCAAACGAACATTATTCTATTTTAATTAATATGTCAAGAATTCGAGTTCTTGAGAATATATCAGAATTTTAAATATCTTTTAAGAAAATTTCATAATCAAATGGTGTTTGGATGTAAAAACATAGAATAAAATTAAAAGAAAAAAATATTAATAGGATTAATACCGTTAGCAACATAAAACGCAAGTTGGATCAAACATTTGATCATCAATAATTGGATAAAGCTACTCACCACATAGGAAGGGATTGCTTTAATTAACGTTTTTCGTCATGCTCGGGAGAGATATTTCACCTTTTAAGCCCCCACTTTGCTATGTATACGGTCTTCCAATTCAGGTAGGCAAACCCAGGTATTTTTTTGAGCGGCCTACAAGAGTGGGAGTGGATACTCTGGGGACTTTCTCCTTGTCCCTATTTAGAGACAAGGTTAATTTAGACAAATTACTAATTTACTAATTAGGTTGATTCTCTCTCCATTAAATGTGTGTAACCAACTACCTAATTACTCACCTAATTTAACAGTTCTCTTTAATTATCTTCTTTCTCTCTCCATTAAATACATATTTTAACGCAAAATATCTGTCATTAGTCGTAATACAAAATAATTTTCACTGGTTTGGATAGTCGATTCACTGGTTTGAATTGCTGGTTTACTGGTTTAGATTGCTGGTTTACTATTTTGAATTGATGGTTCATTGGTTTGAATTGTAGGTTCACTGGTTTGAATTACTGGTTTACTGATTTGATTTATTGGTTCACTGGTTCGAATTGCTGGTTCATTGGTTTAATTATCTTCTTTCTCTCTCACTGGTTTGGATTGCCAGTTCATTGGTTTGTTTTATTAGTTCACTGGTTTATTTTACTGGTTCACTGGTTCATTTTGCTGCTTCACTGGTTTGTTTTACTGGTTCAAAGTCCCAGGCGAGAGAAGAAAGTAGACGATTTTTTTTGGAAACATGAGTTTAAGAGGAGAGAGAAGGAGAATTAATTGATAATTCGGCTAAAAAAAGGGAAGCATTAACTACTGGGTTTATTTTATTTTTTGGAAACTTGGTTTAGGAGGAGAGAGAAGGGGAATTAAATGCTCATTCGCCTAAAAAGTAGGAATAATTAACTACTGGGAATCAATTAGTTTTGGCAAAAGTCCTAAATATCCCTAAACATTAATAGCCATTAGATGAGCATCTTTTAGAATATATTCTAATCTAATGGCTGAGATTGTTGTCCCTATTTAGGGACAAGTTTTATGTAGTCCCCAGGGTATCCAAATTGGATAAAGCTACTCACCACATAGGAAGGGATTGCTTTAATTAACGTTTTTCGTCATGCTCGGGAGAGATATTTCACCTTTTAAGCCCCCACTTTGCTATGTATACGGTCTTCCAATTCAGGTAGGCAAACCCAGGTATTTTTTTTGAGCGGCCTACAAGAGTAGGCAAACCCATGTATTTTTCATTCGTCTCCACGCCTCTCATACGTAAGATTCTAAATCTCTCCCTAGTCTCATGTGTCAAATTACGCTAAAAATAACCAAACTCTTTTGTTGATTTATTTTCTGGTAAAATGCCTTTTCCATAAAAGAAATGATATTTAGAATAGTTCGTAGAGTAAAGAACATAGAATTATTCGTAAAGAATAGATGAGTAACCTATAATACAGCAACCTATATTATGTGAATCAATCCAACATTCCATGTGTTGTAAAAAGGTCGCCAAACCGTCAGTACAGATTAGGAAAATATAAGGTAAAATAGGATCCCCTGTCTCAATCCTTAAGTAGGCAAGAAGAACTTACTCTCACTACCATAATCTCTAAGACCTTGTAAAGGAAATAATTGAAGACAAAACATGGCATTAGGCATCGAGAAATTAATTCTAGTAATGAGCCTAGGCAATTTATAAGACCACCCACATGAGTTCGGGTACATGTTTTTGCGTTAGTTTTCCACGTCAGATCGTGTCCCTACATTCAGTTTTTTTTTCACACTAGTTGGGAGGATGCCCCTATTACGGTATGTCCATGCTAGTTCTTTGAAAACTCTGTGTTTTTTAATATAGTTAATTGTATTGAACTCAAATAAGATTTTGGACGAATTTAAAATATATTAATTTTGAAATATTAAAAATAAAAATTTATGAAATATATGGAGTTTTTAATTACATAATTAACTACAAAATTTAAAAACTCACAAATAATTGCAAACTTTAAAATTAATTACGACGACTAAAATTTTGCCAAATATGTTCAATCAAGCTTTTTCTTAGAGCGATATGACATTCTCTATTGCAAACTTGTGCATCAGCTTGCACAAAGTTTGTTAAAGATGTGATTTGTTCTGTAGAGTATGCATGGTTATCAGCACTGCTACTAGTGCTGGATTTGTCGTTAAAGAATTTTTCTGGTGATTAAAGACTATATCTATCTCGTTCATCCTTAACTATCATATTATACAATATGTTACATGCTATCATAACTTTTTCAATGAATGTCTGGTCCTACAGAAAATATGGATTTTTGATGAATGTCTGGTCCTACAATATGTTTACATGCTATCCACAATGGAGTTCTTCAAGCTCGTTTTACATGCATCAAAAATATATATCTTATTGGTGAGATAATATGGTAACTCTCTACGTGTGTCATTGATGGTGTAGCTTACTTTAGGTGCACAATCTTCCAATACATTTGTAAAAATATGAGATCTTTGTAATACATTGATATTATTGCACTTTGTTGGTATTGCAAAAAAGGAGTGTCATATCCGTAGGTCATATAAAACAACCGCTTCCAATATAATTATTGCCTTCCCACTAGACCATTCTTCCATTTCTAGTGCAATACAATCAATATTGTTTATCATGCCTGAAAATCTACGTAGTTCCCCTACATAGAGTAGTCTTACTAGGTCTTGTTTATTGAGCTTTCTGAGATACTCTACACCAAAGCAAGACATGACACCTTCAACAAACTTTTTCAGAACTATTCTTGTTATAGTTTTATCAATTCTCAATTATGCATCTATGGTATCAACAGTTGTCCCATAGGCGAGAACCCTCATTACTGTATTACATTTTTATAATACCGACAATCAAAGTTTACCATTCATATTTCTATTTTGTTAAAAATATGGATTGGTAGCACTCATCGTCTTTGCTATGCGAAAGAATAAAGGTCTCCGCATACAAAACCTGCACCAAAATAGTACACCTCCCTATTGATAGTAAACCTTCAACGTGGAGTGGAACGCTCTTGCCCAGTATGATTGACGTACTTTTTTTTCAAAATGTCCTCATAAACATGAAGATTAGCTTCAGCTTGGACTTACCATTGATACAGAAATTTTGACCAAATAATTATTAAAAATTGAATATGAACGTGAATCTGAACTAAAATTAAAATTGAATTCAAGACTTTGAGAAACAGGATACATATTTAGAAAAATATAATAAAGAGGATTATAGAAAGTTGAGAGATTATAAAAAGATGAGAGGAGTGATTATGAATTGATGGGGAAAAAATGAAATGAGAGGAACTTATATTTATAAAATTTTGAAATAATTTTTTGCACATATAAATTTTACAAAATTTCTAAATCATCTCACGTAGATTGTTTTAACAAATAATTTTATAATATTATTAGCAACATAAAAAATATGTTTTAGCAAAATTAGCAAAAAATGGTATAAAAAATTCAAAAACTATTTTTAAAAAAGTACACATAAGTACCCTGTGGTTTACCTATTTCCAAAAAAAGGCCATGTGCTTTTTTTCTTACAAATTTAGTACTTGTGGTTGCATTTTCGGGACAATTTTGGTCCCCGGCAGCATTTTAAGCTGACCGACCAGGTGTCAATGCCATGTCATCGTCATGTCAATTATTCTTTCCTACTTAGTTTGGGTGACATGGCATGGCAAATTACCATTTAATCCATTCTCACATTATAATTATTTTTTAAAACCTTATTTTTTTAATCCATAATCCATTTTCAAATTACCTTTATGCTTCTCTGTTCCTCAAGATCGCTGTCCACGAACACAAATTTCAAAATAATTGAACACCAACAACAACCCCCAATCGCAACAGACAAAATCAAAACCCTAACCCAGAAAAACACAAGGCAATGCTACAATTTCTTCCCTAAATCCCTAATCCCTAATCCCTCTCCCTCGTTTTTTGCTTTTGGGCAACCCATTGTGGGCGAGCTGTAGGGAGATGGTACAGGCATCGAGGCGAGTGGAGATGTTGTTAACGACGACTCTGGATATGAGGACCCCGGACTGGAGCTCGTACATGGCCGGGGTGTTGGGAGAGACTACGGAGATGACTTGGCTTGGGCTGATCTCCTTCATAGTTCCTTCAAGCTCCTTGGCCATGGACCTTGGCCTCATGACCTTAGCGATCTCGATGTGCTTGATGTTCTTTGTCTTCTTTCGGTCGCGCTCCGGTTGACGGTTATGCGGAGGCCTTTTAAATCGTAGGTCGTCTCCTTGGTGATGTCCTCTCCAATCTTCTTCGGGGAGAGAGAGGGGTCCGATCTTCGGAGTTAGGGAAGAGGCCGCGCTAACCTCCCCATCGGTGATGCGGACGTACACGTCAACAAGCTATGACGGGTCAAAATTCGGAGGCATATTTCCCTAGGGTTTGGTTTAGGGTTTGGGAAATTGGAGGAGGCGTAGGTGTTAGCTTCTTCTTCGGACGAATTTTTTGCCTTTTACATTTTTGATTCTAAGATTTTTTTGGCCGGAGAAGATGACCGGTAGGTTGGGTTTGCCGGAGAATATATGATCTGGTTTGGAGGAGAAGATTACCAGAGGGGTATAATAGTCATTTTGATAACCAAAAATGAAAAAAAATTATAATTAAAAAAATGTACTAAAATGGTAATTTTAAAAAAATAATTATAATATGAGAATGGATTAAATGGTAATTTGCCACGCCATGTCACCCAAACTAAGTAGGAAAGTGTTACGATCCTCGCTAAATTAATATTAGTCGTGACCGCTTGGTCCGACCTTTGGTTATTTTGTTTCGATCGGTGTTAATACCGTTGGATTGATTTTGTCGACCTTTAGGAGAATATGAATAACTTTTTCGTGTAAACTCCGATCTGGGTGTTTTCAAGTCGAGTAAGTCCATAATACGTTAATCTATGACTTTCGTGTTTTGAGTTTTGTGATTTGAGCCTTGCATTTTAGAGTTTTTGGTGAATTTTGATCGGGTTAGGAACAGTGGCACTATAGCAGCGCTACAAAGTCATAGCGGCGCTATGTCATTTTGGCCACTCGCTCCTAGCGGCCCGTAGCGGCGCTACGTAAGGCCAGCCATGCACACTTTTCTTAGAAAATTCATAACTTCTTCATACGACCTCCGATTTGAGTGATTCTAATTCGAGGATGTTTGTAACATCCAGTACTACAACATGGTTAGAAATTTTTAATATTTGAAGAATTATTTGATGGGATCATTTGAGAGTTTTGAGTGCTTAGTTTTAGGTATGATTCTTATCGGTATTGAGAGATTTTGCCAAATGATGAGCAATGTGGCAAATGTGGCTTAAGGCTTGATTTGAGGACTTATTAGAAGTTAAGAGGGGGTTAGGAGTGCCATTAGAATGACTTGAAAGTTTGAGGACCAAAGTGGAATAAGCTTGAGGATAGACTTTCCATTTATGGTAAGTTTGGGAGAAAATATCTAAGGGAGGTTGTGAGTGGGAATCACTTGTGTCTAGCCATTGAAAACAAAGAGAGAGTGAGAGAGAGAAGGAGAAACGTGGGAGAAGGAGAGGAGAAGAAAGAGAAAGAAGATTTCTTGATTTTGAGGATTGGTAAGTGATTTCTAATTGATGGTTCATTAGAATTAAGTGTAGATCTATTCAATACCTTGAATTAGGTGTAAGCTTGTAAGGATTTGAGTACTTTATGATTTTAGATGATTTGGAGTTTGAGAGTTTTGATGGTTGAAATGGATGATATAGTGGTTATAGGTGTTGATCTATGTTAAAGATGTGATTAGAGAACTATTGTATATATTTTGGAAAACCTTAAGTTAAACCTTAATGAAGAGCATATGTGGATATTAAAGTTTGGTTGATGATTTGAGGAGGGTTAATGTTGATTTATGCTTTGATGATGGATTAAAAGACCTTATGCATATTTTGGAGACTTTGTGTGAGAATCCATTTCTAGGGACTTTTGTGTTGATTTCCCATTTCCCATATATTTGTGAAGTTGATTATTTATAGAGAGTTATTCTCTTGATTTAAGGATTGTGGATTGATATTTGGAAAATCGAGGATTGAAAGACATGAAGTGTAGTGCAAAACTCCTTTGAAGCAATTTGCACGACTTGGTGTAAGGTGAGGGGGTTTGTTATGTGATTTGATATAATTAGATACAATGTGGTGAGTTTATCCATTTGAATCATTGTCTCTTAACTTTAAGTGGGTTGATATAAAAGATATGATGTGATGAGAATATACGTTATAACCGATGTCTAAGTGACATTGGATGAATTTCTTGATGATTCACCTTTGGCAATTGTGTGACCATATATGGTGTACGATATGAGTTGTGATTTGATATGTTTGAAAATCTTTTGGAATATGTGCAAATTTGATAAATATGGGTATGAATGTGATATAAGGAATAATTGGTATGAGATATCGTATGTGATCAATTAGTCTTGGTTAGTACGTATAATTATGAATATTTGGTGATATATCGAGTTCTATATTTACGATGGTATGACATACGTATATTTGAGTTGGCTAGATGTGTGAATGCATTTGGATCTTTGATAAGCATCTCTTGATATTTTTTGGATTGTGTATGGAATTGGTTATTCGCTTGGAAGTGTGTGATATGAGATATACATTAGTATCTATGATTATAGTAAGTATTTGAGCTCCACCAAACTTTGCGTGATTCGGGTATCTGAGCTCCACTGAAGTCTGCGTGATTCAGTTATGTTTACTATGTATTTGAGCTCCACCGAACTCTGCGTGATTCGGGTATCTGAGCTCTACCGAAGTCTGCGTGATTTGGCTATATGTAGATATATTTATGCTCAAGAGACTATGAGGAGCGTATCTGTGCTCATTTAATTGGTGTGACACATTAATGTACCCTTGTACGATAAGAATGTGATGTGATAGGTTATGATACGAATATTACGATATGATCTTGGTGATTCGGCTATTCATTTTTATAATGCTATGTGCGACATTTAATATATGTTTGCATATGTGATCAACTAATCTTGGTCAGTATGAATGATTATGATATGTCTCATTATAAGTTATATATTATGGAAACCTACGGGTGATGGTTGAGTTGAATAGGGGAGTGTTCTGTCCGTGACACCGAAATTAGTTAGGATAGTTCTGAGTTCAACTTATGTTGTGCTAAGTATGTTCGTCTTTGTCTGAAGTTTTGTTACATGGTTACGAATGACCTTTCGTGAGGTGTAATATTTGGTTATTATTATTATCAATTGGCTATGTCTTTGTACGATGTAATAAGAGTATGTCTGTGGAGGTTTGTTAAATATGTGTATACTTCAATATTTTATACTAAGTATTTCAAAAACACTAACCCCCTCCCTCCAGAGGTAATCAAGGTCAGAGATCGTGATATTCCAAGTCTCTAGATATTTTTTCCTTTGTTCTAGGTCGATCTGTTATACATTGTAGGACCTTATGTTTGTATTTGGAATTATGTAAAATATTGTGATATATATGAAATTACGCTTCCGTATTTGTATAAGTTATTTTAACGCTTCCGAAATTTGATTCATTCATTCGTACGAGGATGCCTGGGTTGCGGCTCATTGGTTTAGGTGAGCACGACCCAGCGCCATGTCAGCGACCTGGATTTGGGTCGTGACAGAAAGAATAATTGACATGGCGATGACATGGCGTTGACACTTGGCCGGTCAGCCTAAAATGCTGTCCGGGACCAAAATTGTCCCAGAAATGCAACCACAAGTACTAAATTTGTAAGAAAAAAGCACATGGCCTTTTTTTGGAAACAGGTAAACCACAGGGTACTTATATGTATTTTTCCAAAAAAAACAATATGACAAAAAGTACCATGTTGATCATTCAAGGCGCGCCACACGCGAGGAAGCCAACGTGAGGTAAGAGCAGGTTGGATTCCGTTGATAAACGAGGATGGCGCCCCGTGTTAGATCCCGTCTAATGTCCCTTGAAAGCCATTAGACCACATGGCACATCGAAAATGTGACACAACCTGATGTGCTTGTCTAAGGTGGTGCAGAATGAAAATATTTCATCACTTGCCTCCAATTCATTAGTTAACATTTATAGCCTATGCGAATTAGCCAACGCCTAGCTGCCACAACAGCCAAATAACATTAAAAATCTGTTTTCCATGTGATGAGCTGACCTCCTACCTTCAAGTTCGTTGCCTCAATTTATGCAATCTTAATAGTAATCGCAAGAGAAAGATTCGAATTCGTGACAAGAATATATTCACTACTAACTTTTTGCGGTATCCAATTATACACTATCTTAATGTACTACGAATTTAAAATATATCTTGGTGTAACTATTTTTTATAAATAAATTTATATTTCTCATGGAATACAATGTACATACATCATCCAAAAAAAAAACAGGTAAAAGGTCTAGATATAAACCTATGAATCAACATAATTAATAAGCTATATATAACCCCAAAGCATATAAATACCCAGCGAAAACATCAACCGCAGCAACCAAAGTGCAACAAACCATAGTGCAGCAGCACAAAAAATCACATAAAATGTATCGAGACGATATTTTTGAATAATATAATACGTTACTTATATAAAATTTAAAAATATAGAATAGATCTATAATAAATATTTATTACATATATTGTCAACTGATACCATATATACAGTTCACAAGCACCTATAATAATATCTGTAGCAATATCTCCGAATCACTTCATCCCAAGTCATTTCTCAAATAAATTATTATTTTTTCACTCATCCACATCAACTCAACCTACTTTACCCAAATCTTTTATCCATACCCACATCCCTAATGCAATCTACCCCAAACTTATAAACAATTAATATATCTCTCATCCACATCATCAACTCAATTTACTTTAATTTTTTTCTCATCCACATATTTTTTTATTTTATTTCTTAAATTTGTAAAAATAATTAAATATTCGTTAATGTAAATTTCGAACTTCGCAGAAAATTTTTAATTTTAAAAATTTCAAATTTAAATTTTTTCGAAGAAAAATATTTATTAGAAATAAATTCAAATTTTAGAGAGAATGCAAAATGATAAATTGCAAATGTAGATAATGCTAATTAAAAATTAACTACGATCTCTAAATTTTTGCCAAATATGCTCAATCATATCACTTTTGAGAGTGTTATGTGCATGTCTATTATGGAGTTCTTCCCTATCATTCATATAATTAGCTAAGTTGCTAATTCATTTAGTAGAGAACTCGGGAGGTTGTCAATCTCCTTCTTTATCTCGTCTCGGTATGTCATTAAGAAATTTAATCAGATCATAAAAATGAAGATATGTATCTCTTTCATCCTCTACGATCATATTATGTAATATGATACAAGTCATCATAATTTTTCCCATTTTATTTTGTCCTAAAGAAGACATGGACGTCTGATAAAAGCAAAACAAGCTTGTAGTACTATAAATGCTTGCTCAACATCATTTCTACAAGTCTCTTAAGCTTGAGCGAACAACTTATATTTTTTAATTACTGGAGATGTAATTGACATGACTAACATATCCCATGTAGAATAAATCTTATCTATGGGATAATATGTAGTTTTTTTTCTGACCACCATTGACAATGTAACTCTTTTTTGAACTCTGGCCTTCAAATACTTCATTAAAAATGTGAGATCACTAAAGCACATTAATGTCATTACATGTACTTGGTGTTCCAATGAAAGCATGCCAAATTCATAAGTCATATAATATAAAATCTTTTAAAATAATTGTTGGCTTTTCACTCCTTCGTGCATATTGTCCAATCTATGCATTAAGATGATTTTTCTATTTTCCAATGCATGCAATCAATATTTTCTATCATGACTGGAAATCCACATTCTCTAACATACAATAATCTTGTCAAGTCTTGTTCATTGGACTTTTTATTCAGCACGGAAGCAAGAAATTATATTGTTAACAAACTTCATGATAGTTTGCCTAGTTATGGATTCACCGATTCTTAGGTATTCATCAACAATATCATATGATGTCCCATAGGTTGACTCTCATAGCAGTAGTACACTTCTACAATGCTAAAAGTTATTGTCTACCATTAGCATCTTGTCTCTGTTGAAAATATTGATCGGAGGCACTCATCACTTCTACTATTTGGAGGAATAATGATCTTTGTATGCAAAACTAACGTAAAAAATAATTAGGTCCGTATGTGGACATGTTGGCAAAGTAGTTGGCCATCAATCACTCTGCCTCAACTTGGCATTCCCTATTTAGGGTTCTCCATGGACGTGGAGTACTTGCTTCTCCCTTGTTATGTACAACCCTATTGACATACATCTCCTCGAGTATATAATCCATTTTCATATTCTAATTATAGATTTTACCTACTCATTCATTATACTCTATACTCAATGAATTATCAGAAGTTGAACTAGAATTAGAACTGTGAGATATAATTTTGAATATTGACAGAGTATTGAGTGAATGTATTAGAAAAAAGAGAGTAGGGAGGAAGAGTGATGGATGTTTGGGAAGATAGAGTATGAGGGGATTGAAGAAGGATGTATTCGATTAAATAGTGTTCGATCAAGAATGTTAAGTGGAGGAAAGAATTGGTTGGAGAAAATAATTGGGTGGAGAAAAAAGTTAGTTAGAATAATGTTAGGTGGAGGAAAAAGTTGAATGGAGAAAAAAGTTGGATGGAATAATGTTAGATAAAGGAAAGAGTTTGGTGGAGAAAAAAGTTGGATGGAATAATGTTAGGTGAAGGAAAGAGTTGGGTAAAAGAAAGAGTTGGGTGGAGAAAAAATTGGGTGAAAGAATTAGGATGGTGAAAAAAGCTTACAATGACAACATGCTGCTGATAAATGACAAAAATAATTAAACCGCATTGGGTGGAAAGAAAAGTTGCTAGTAACAGTAACTTAATAACAACTTACATAAATTATATATATTACAATAACATAAACATAAATTTCATAGAAATAAAATATTCATTTTTCGTACAAAATGGACATTAGATGGCATTTCATCTCTTCACATGCTGGGGACAGGTTTTCTTTTGCAAATGGTGTATTCAATATGCTTAGATTCATCTCCTTTTGTTTCATTTCAGCCTTCTTCTATGTTTTTTCATTTTATTATGGTCCCTTAATTTTTTGATCTCTATTCTCTTGTTCATCATTTCCATCTCCATTTGTGGGGTTATTCTTAATGCTTATATTTTAGTAACAACTTCATCAACAACAATCTTTTCCTAGATTCCATCTTTTGATTGTATCTCTTTGCTGAATAAAGTATCCCGATCGGAGGGAATTGAATAATAGCCATCATTAGTCATTCTAGAACTTCTCGAACTTCCACCACTTTTCTCAAAATTCAAAGTCCACTTGGGATATTTACAAATAACTTTATTAAAGATAATCAAGTTAGAAAATTTGACATTTTTCTTATCTATATACAGTGATTGTGCTTCTTGCTCAATGTCAGCCATGCTCATGCCGCTCTATTTTCTTCTAAACCCTTGTATGTGCCAATCCAATTTTGTGCATTTTTGTTAAGTCCTTTGTAGCGACTTTCATATGTTCTACATTTCTTGTACCTATTTATTGTGGTTTTTCAACTCAAGCTTCTTCTTACAAGGCACTCACGTGTGCCCAGAGTGAAAAAGCCTTCTTATTTTTTCCTATTTGACTATTTTCACTACAGAAGATGTAAGATGACATTAAAGATCTGTCTTCTTTAATAGTCCAATTAGTTGTCATCATCTTCTCGATTCTGTTGTTGGTGGGCTAGGTGGTAAATAAATTTTGTGAAATGTTTTGTGGGCTATGAATTTATGTACCAGAATTTGGGAGAGGTTTGGAAAAAATTGCCAGAAAAAAGGCTTCAAAGTTTGTAAATTGTTCAAAACTTAGAAAAGAAGAATTGTAAAATGGTTGATAATTTTGAGAATTAGGATTGTTTGGATCCATGGTCAGAATAAGAAAAAAAGAGTTTAGATTGAGTGTGAAAATATGTTAATATTTGAAGTCTATATAAGGATAAAAAAATGAATATTTACAAATTATTTATTTTTAAAAAGTTATATATAATTTTCTAACACAAATCTTATCTTTAAAAATTTAGTTAGACAAATGATATTATGCCAAGTGGTTTCCTCCAGTAAATCAGGAACCGCCATGTGTTTGGAGGCGTCAAAATAACCCGTGGATGAGAGGTAGCCGAGGAGACTGGACCACTCAGGCCAGCAATGGTGGTAGTGATTCTTGGGAGGAGAAGAAAATGACAACGTTGAGTAGGAGGAGGAGAGGGCAAAGACCGAAGACTGGAATTGACGATGGCCGTGAAGAATGATGGGGGAGGTGATTAGAAGCATCAAGAACCTCATCGTAGTACTGCTCATCTTGAATGGAAGGCGATACAGGAGTGGAGGTGCTTCAGGAAGGAGACCCACCACTAGTGGGTCCGTTGGGTGATTATTAAGGGTAGTTTGGTACTTTCCTGTTGTAATTTAATTGAATTTGTTAAATAAATTAATCAGAGGGACTACTAATTCAATTTCTTAAAATTTAGGGAGTATTTTATTGACCGGAGTACCTTTTAGTACATTACTTTAAACCCCTTACGGTTCTATGAATTTTTTTCCTTAAATTAAACCAATTAATTTTAAAGTTTCAATGAATATTTGTCAACATCGAAATTAATCATAACTGGATTAAAAAACCAAATGAGTTTGTGTTTATTAATTTTTTGGGCACTTCAATTTTTTACATCAATTGATATTCAAACATTCCTCAATTTCGAGTCGAGTTTGAAATTTGATATCAGATTCTTCCAATATGACTTAACTATGCATTTCTATGAGTTTAAACTTTTTTTTTATCTATTATCTTGGTTATTTGCACTTTTTTTAAGAAATAAGATATTAGCCCTGTAGCAGTTACTTATGAGTGGGCAAATCGATATTCTGCTGGGGTGAACAAAACAGTAAAGGGGGGCTGTTCTTCTGCAACATCGACAGGTTTCAGTTCAACTTTTATTCTCTTTGTTCATATAATGTTACCATACTTAATGCCGACAATATTATCATCAGTAATAGAGAACTACGTAAATGGACGCCAAGGCCAAAGAGTATCAATAGGTTTAAATTTAAACACCAATCTAATCTGCACGACTCACGGTCACTTACTAATGCTAAATGCCTCGTAGTGCATCCGAGAAGAAATATAATAGAGAAGATCTCATGATATATATTTTATATGTTTTTTGAGAAATATTTTAATTTTTGATATCGAAAGTAAATCAACGTCCCATATTTTGAACTCAGTATTTTCCATTTTTATAAATAATTTTTTATGTGCGATATTTTGAATTGAGCTTTTTGAACAGTTTTTATCAATTTTGACAAACTTTAATTGTTAAATAGTTTTTTAAGGAATGAATAAAATAGCTAATTAGGTATGACTTTTGTCGTCCGAATCGTTGGCGGTTCCATGTCTTATTGGAGCAATACTATAATAACCATATGCTAATTATGAGCTAGTGAAAAGGGATAAATTCAAGTTTTTTAAGATAGTATTTGGATAGTTATGTAATTACTAATTTATGTATGAGTTGGAACTACGAATTTTAATAAATATTTGGCAACTCTTAAAAAAAGCTTCTCATTCATTGTTCCCTCCTTTTTCTTTTCTTTTCTTTTTAGATTCATCCTCCTCAAGGCGGTCTGAGAGTCGTCTCTCTCAGCCCTCTCGGGAGGACCACCGACACCCTCCCCACTACTAGTGACCATGGTGGGGCATAGCATGGCTTGATGGTGGACTCTTCTCCCCACCGAGTCATGGATAAGGGAGGTGCTAAGCTTGCCTTGGGGCTTCTCCTCCTCGAACCTCCCTCCCCTCACGCAGGCAAGCTTTGTCGGCCTCCTCCTCTCGGCTACGATGGGTCTCTTTCGTGGGGTTTCTCTTCGTCATCATTTTTGCAAGTGTGGCTGGTCAATTTTTGCCTCTCTAGGTAGAATCCCTATATGGGATTTGTGTGTTTGGCTCAATTTGCAAGTGGGAATTTGAGACTAGAGTCTCTGGGTTGGTGGCGTGGTGGCTTTGGGGTTCGATTAATGGTGGGTGGCTCTAGATGTCCTAGTTTGTGCCCTCCGCCTTGTCACCTGTGCTCTCATTGATCGCTTTTGCTTTATCATTTTGCTTGCCTGCCCAGGTTTATGGTTGGCCTATAGGCACCACTTTTGATAGGTGAGTGGTGGGGCTCGTTGGTGGTGACTACGGAGTGGTCGGCGTTGTGGACCTATGACGAGCCTTTAGTTTTTTTCATTTAAGTGCATTCTTTGCACGTCTTTATTGTAGTAATTTTGAGTACATCTTGGTGAACCTTTTTAATGGAAAATAAACTTTTATTTAAAAAAAATAACCTTATTAACTTGTTTTATAAAGAAAAAATCAAGTTGTAACGATGTGAATATTTTGTTTTTAGAAAGAGGTCTTTCATTAAAAACACATTATGAGACATGAAATTGGAAGTTAAATGGAGACACATAACAACATAAAGTACAAAATTAGAAGTTAAAATATGAAATGTCATTACAAGCTGTTGGGTGGTACAATTTGTCAATTTGGTCATACTAACATCGTCAAAGCTGAGATCCCCACTGAGAAGGAAGACCTAATTAAAATACTATTGACACAAACTTAGCTAACACATATTTGAGCCATACACGAGGTGTAAAATAAGAAGAAGGACAACTCGAGTTGGATAAATCCTCCCAAAGTAGAGATATGAGCTTGTAATATTATTGACAAAATAATATATAAGATAATTATGAAAATAGTACAGAAATAACATAATACACACAAGCTAAATAATAGATTTAAAAATATGGAAAGTAGAACATCTAACCAGAGGGATTGATTTATAGTGATTGACCCCTTTGGCCTTCAATTTAGGATGTCAAGGTATATTGGTTATAAAACTAGGTCCTGGAATGGACTTGAAGGCAAAACTTGATAGGGTTGATCTCGAGTGAAGGTAGAGATTCAAAAGCAATCAACTGGTTATCCAGATATAAATCAGATTGATAGTGCCTATTGGCTATACAAGGTTGAGCAACCTGGATGACTAGAGGACGTCAATCAAAGGCCTTGATGTCATAGGAGGTAAAGATCTTAATGGATCTGTAAAAAGTTATTGAAGATCTAGAAGATGGTAAAGTCAAGGAGGGTGGAGGTGTTGGAGGATGGTAAGGCTTATCGCAGGACCCCACTACTCGTCATATTTGGTTTGGTATTGCTACTGCACATGACTTCGAGAGTCATGATGCTATTACAGAGGTAATTGAGTGGAGGGATTTGGGGAGAGAAAAAGAAAAAAAAAAGATGATAAAGAGGAAGGAAGAAAAGAGTGAGGGTTGCTGAAAGAGGAAGAATAAGATGTAGGAGACAACAAAGATAGAAAAGAAGGTCAAAAAATCCTAGATAAGCTCCTACTTTAGGGAGAGAGAATCTCTCTCTAAAGAAAGAGAAAGAAGAGAATTCAAAATGATCAATGAATAAATAAAATATGATTTATTATGTACATGAATCGTGAGTGTATCAATATTAACAATATTTTATAAGATTTTGAATCTCTCAGACCACCTATAAAGGATTCTTATATTAGAAAATTATAAAATTGGAAATGATAAAAAGGTAGATAGATTTTCAAATATGACATACTTTTATTAGAACTTTATTATTTTTATTTATTAAAGTAAATAATTTCATCTTATCATTATCCATGGAGTAGACTAAAGAGAACCACTACTAGTGGCAAGAAAGTTAAGTTTGTGTGCAACCTATACCTTGTGTTCCTATATCGCTCCCTCTCCAATGGACTTATTATTACATATGACATATTGATTCATGTATGCCATGGCGGGGCTCAAGTTTGTAATAATATATAGGTTCTCTAAAGATAAGATGTCACTTGTTCGTGCACAATTTTTATAGATCGGTCATGTATTAGGACAATACACTTTTTACTCGGCTAGGGCCATTATTTTTAATGCATTCATCTCAAATTGGCAATCTATTTTTGCAATCTTTCAAATATATTAGTTAGTTAATGAACTTTGCTTGGGTCTGTAGGGAATGCACCGAATGATACTCACCCAACAAAGATATGAAAGAGCTAGATGACAATAATGTGTAGATCTATGCAATTTTTAGCAGCATTATTTCATAAATGTTCTCTTAGAATAGATACAACAATCATTTTTATTGATACTATTATCATTTTCATTGGTAATTTTTAGTGTTTTACTATAAGATAGACTATTTATTTTCCTGTGACTAGTTAATAATAGTTCAAAATTAAGTAAATCATAGACTACAGTAATAATTGTTGAAAGGCTTTTCACCACTAGAAACAAAGTGGCTTCTGGGTGGATGGGACATATCTTGGAAGGTCATGAACCTACTTAAGTTTTTGAACTCAACGTACACCTTGATATGTTACCTACTTAGACCATTTTTACCACTATTACCATTTTTTTATATGACTACACACTTTATCATCTTTATCATGTAACTATTCCAAACTAGTAATAAAAAATTCCAAAAAAGAATAGTAATTTTGAATATTTTTTGTATCATCGACTTCACATACCCACAACTAATGTATGTCATAACTCTAAGTACTTGAAGCTAATAGGTGATGTGACTCCATGTACATGATGTCAACCAATGTGTCGTGACCTCGAGTACTTAAGATAAATAGTTGTTATAACTTCAAGTACCTAAAGTCAACCAAGATATTATAACCTCATGTACTCATAGCTAATATATGTTTTAAACCCAAGTACTAGAAGACAATCAAGGTACTAGGACTATAAGTACCTAGAACTAACTAAGGTGTTGAGATTCTAGGTTCCCAAAACCAACTAAAGTGTTGTAACTCTAGGTATCCAAAGTAAACTAAGGTGTTATTATTCTAGGCACTAGATCCAATCCTGTTTTACTTTAAGTACTTAAACTCGATCAATAATTCATATAATCTTAACTACAGGTACCTAGATTTAATTTCATCCTTATCCTTTGAGGGACCTTTCCATAATTTTTTACTTCCTCTATATACATATAATTTTTGCCTCCATTGAGGGACTTTTTCACAATTTTCCACTTGCTCTACCTAGTTAAGGTTGCTACATCCACCTCTAACAAAAAGTCTAACCCAACTAAAAAGAATTCCATCTAACTTAAGATTGTAGATATCGGCTTAAGGCTGGAGGAGTCTAGGTTGCTTTACCTTGAGGGTACCCAAAGTGATTCAAGGCTAATTTAAGGGTAAAGGTAGCTAAGTTATTCTACCTTTAGGATATCCAAGCAATCTTGACTATAATCAAACAAAGTAAGTGTTATATGACCCTCACAAACTTCGTCTTGGTTGAGACTGCTTGGTCCGACCTTTGATTGTTTTGTTTTGATTGATTTTAGAAACATATGACTTTTTTGTGTGAAATATTGATTTGCATATGGTTGAGAAGTTCTACACTTCTCCATTTAGTTTGTAAGGGTTAAAGAGAGAAGTTTTAGGCCATTTGGTGACTAAACTAACAAATATGGGTCATTTTGGAGACAGCCAACCTTGTTGGCAGCCGCTAAAATTCGGACAGGGGATTTTCCTTGAGCAAACTTGGCGGACGCCAACTTTCTTGGTAGTCGCCAACTAGCTTCAACCCCTATACACTTCACTTCAAAAATATATAACTTCCTCATACGACCTCCGATTTAGATGATTCCAATTTGAAGGGATTCCTAACATCTAGAATACAACCTTGTTATTTTAGTTTTGACATTTATGGACTTATCTGTTGGGATCATGGATGGTTTTAGGTGCTTAGTTTTAGGTATGATTTGCGTCAGTATTGGAAGATTTTGCCAATTGATGAGTTATTTGGCTTTTATCAATTGAAGCTTGATTTAAGGACATATTAGAACTTAAGTAGAAGTTTATGAGTGATTTTGGATGACTAAAAAGGTCAAGGACCAAAGAGGAAGAAGTGGCCAACTTGTTTATGGGTGTTTTTACCATTTATGGAAAGTTTTGGATTAAAATATCTAAGGAGTTTGTGAGTGATTTCATTGTGCTCATCCATTTAAAAAGAGAGAGAGAGAGGTGAAAATGTGGAGAAGAAGAAGAGAAGAAGAGGAATGGGATTTCCTTGGATTTGAGGCTTGGATTGTGGATTGATATTTGGAAAACCAAGGATCGAGGGACGTGAAGAGTAGCGCAGAACTCCTTTGATGCAATTTGTGCGACTTGGTGTAAGGTGAGGGGGTTATTATGTGATTGGCATGTTTGGATTTAATGTGGTGTGTCTATCCATTTGAATCATTATCTATGTAACCGTAAGTGGTTGATATGAATGATATGATATGATGAGAGTATACGTTGGGATCGATGTCCATGTAACATTGGGCATTTTCTTGATAAATCACCGTTGATGATTGTGTGACCATATATGATGTGCGATATGAGTTGTGATTTGATATGATTTGACATGTGTGTACATTCGAATCTTTATCTATGAGCTTTTAATTTTTCCTTAAAATATATCTGCAAATTTGGTGATTCTGGGTATAAATGTGATATGAGAAATTAATGGTACGAGGTTATATTCATGATCAACTAGTCTTGTTTAGTACATTTATTGTGATAAATTCTATTATGAATTGGGTGATGTTATATGACATCGACGATACCACATTGGCTCGTGATGTGTATATGTGTTTAGGAGGTATCGACAATATCGCATTGGCTCATGACGTGCACATGTATTTAAGAGACGTTGGCAATACTGCATTGACTTGTAAGGTGCTCATATGATTGAGTGACGTCAACAATTCCATATTTGGATCATGATGTAACTATCTGTATGTATTTGAATTTGAGAGGAGCATATCTGAACTCATCTGTCTGTGTGAGGTCTTTATTCCGATAGTATAAACTCTGAACAAGTAATTATAATATATTTTGTATGCTTGGACACCATTTGTGAGTGCATGTGCATGACACGAATGTATTTATAGAGCACTCTAAGCTCATTTGATCTTGTGCGAGTGTCCGTTCGTCTTTGTCTAAAGTTTTCTTACATGGTTATGGATGACCTTTTGTGTGATGTGATATCTCGTTAAAGTTATCACCATTTGGCCTTTATATGATGTGATACAAATGTGTCTGTGGAGGTTTGTTATGTATATTTTAATATTTTCTACTAAGTATTTCAAAATACTTACCCCCTTCCTTCACAGGTAAGCAAGGTTAGAGATCACGATAGTTGAAGTTTCCAAATGGCTTTTCGCTAAGTTGTAAGTCGCTCCAGTTATACATGTTATCGTACTTTAAATACGATTTTAGTATTATGAATTATGTGTAGTTGTATGATATGTATATATGTACATTACGCTTCTGTGATCTAATTCGTGTTTATGTGAGGCTGGCTGGATCTCGGCTATTTCGTGATATATAAGTGTGACCCAGTGCCGGTCATGACCCAGATTTTGGGTCGTGACAGTAAGTTGGCATCCAAGTATGGGTACCTTAAAGATTGCTTTAGTCAATCCCAAGGTTAAAATATATTTTTTTACTTTAATAATTTCCCAATATACCTTTAATTTTAATGGCCAGGGAAAATTAAAGGCATGTATTCATATGTCACTTTATGCAAGGAATGATAATCTCTAATATCATACCTGAGATATTAGGTAAGACTTATATTTGGCCTAATCAAAGGTCATTATTCAATAAGGGCCTTCTTTGAGCATAGTAGTATATCGTTTAGAATGTCCTTCATTTTTTGCACACCAAATTTATTTAAAGCAACAGAAAGATTATTAATTTTGAGCAGCTTCAAAAATTTTAAGCCATCATCTTCAAAGATATACTCGACCGTGTCCAAAGATGATATGATGTAAATCTCCAACCATCTTGTCCTCTATTTTATTACTTTACTCCTCACATGTCTATCTAATTTAGGATGATAGAATTTCTATATATCACCAACTCCCCTCGGACAAAAGAAGTTATGGGTCTTTAGGAAGTTTTTATGAGGTGGTCTTCTATGCCCCCTAAGTCTTGCTCCAAAGACTTTTTTTATCTTCTCTTACTTACGAATCCTTGACAAGAGATTTCTGAGCCTTTTTAGAATATTGTACTATGAAAATCTTCTTTGTCCCGTGAGTCTCGCCCTAGAATTTTAGTGTTAGCCTTCACTTACTTTGATCTCTTTTCTTTTTTAGCTATGTTAGAGGTTAACCATAATAATAAGAGCACAACTATAAGGACTTATTGATAGCTAACCTCCCAAGATATAGTGAAAACCTGAGTCCTTAATATCATAGAATTAAGGTTATCCCACCATTTCAATTGTAGGATAAACTTGGTCATAAGTTGATGATTGTTATTATCTTCATAAAACTTACGTTGTTTTCATATCATGAAGTGAGGAGTTAAGTCTAGAATATAAATATTTAGATATAGCTCTCCTTGCCTCAGTATTATGAATTGAGATGTCAAAGTTAGAATATGGATTTCCTTACTTGCAACACTAGGTAATTAGAGGCTTCAATAGATTAAGGTTAATTTAGTGAGCTTATAAAGTCTGAGGTTCAATATCGTGGTATGACCAAAATTCTACCTTAAATTGTTCTACATTAGTCCTAACAGAGGGTGAAAGCCCTTTGTGTGCCATCTCATCATTAAGACATGGCCTCTCGACCTAAAAATCAGTCATCCTAGCTGACTTACTTTATATACTGGGATTTATGGTTTGATCCAAATAACTAGCAAGACTTTTAGTAATACCTTCAGATGTTTCCTGAGATAACTTATCCATATAATTTGGAATCGCATGGACTTGATTGATGATTACTTTTAAGTCTTTTATATCATGCTAAATAGACTCGCTTAAATGCTTATATGACTCATTTGAGCGCTTATAAATCTTCTTATATTGTCTCTCCCTATATGCATCTTTATAGCGCCATGAGCGATAAGGGAATTAGATGTCTCTACTAGTTATCTATGTCTATAGTTATCCTCATAGCACCATCAAACAATAAGAGAGTCAAACATCTTTATAGGGAAAATGATTGGATCAACTAGCTCCTTGAAATAAGCAATATTGATAGTATTTCTTTAAATACTTGATTGAGTATCATAATAGGTCAACTCCTTAAAAGATCCATATTAATAGTGTTCCTCTGAATACTTAGGTGAATAGTAGAAAGGACCAACTCTTTGAGAAATGTCGTATTAGTTGTGATGTTCTCTATGTAATTGAGTGAGTACTACGAGAGAAGCCATATTGGTGGTGATATTTCTCTATGTACTTGGGTGAGTACTAGGAGAGACTAATTCTAGAACATTTATTTCTCAACATTGTCATGAAATAGTGGATGTCAATGATGATAAGCTACTTCTCTCCATAGGTCTAAACAAGATAGAGTTTCAAGCAAGCAGTTGAAACTTCTGACCACCATAGATCTCAAGGTATATCAAGTCAAGCTAATAACTTAAAATTAGCATGTTTAGAATTTTAATTCATATGCCTTTATTTTTTTATATTTTTTTCATATTTGATTTTATTATCTTTATTTAATTTATATTTTCTCTTATAAGTTAAGAAATAGAAAAAAGAAAACTAAAGTTTGCTAGAGTTTTGACTAATCACCCTGTGCTCTTTCATCTCCTTTACCTCACATTGACTAGGGAGTAGTCAACTTGCCTTTTTCGTGCTTTTTATTTTGTCTATGTGATTATTTTTGTATTATGTGTGTCTTTCCCATATTGAGAAAAATATTTTCAATTAGTATATGGGCATGTCAAACTTTCATTTTAAAATTCTTACTTTTTATTTTATTTTGTTCATAATTTTTTTATTCTATTTGAGAGTGTGATCAAGTTTATGTCTAGGAGTGGGTTTTGTGATTTTGTTTGATGTAATTGTGTCATAAGCAAATGTTGAACTCTCCTTTAAATTTTTAAACTCTTCCTAGAAACTAAACCTCATACCATGTCAGGAATTAATCTTAAGTAGTTTCAGTAGGAATGTGTTAGAACAATACCCTTGACTATTTAGGTTAGTGGTCATACTAGGTAAATTATATTAAATGACTTGATGAATGACCTTGTGAGAATCTTTGAGCCAAAAGAGGAGACAATCGTCTCTATTTATTCATAAGGTAACTTATTCTAGATAATGAGAGTGGTATAGTAGTGTTTGATATGACTTGGTAGTGCATGGTTAGTTATATATTGGGGGGGCATCTTTATTATTGAGCATAAAGTCTTAAAGTCAAAATCTTTTTATTATCCCTTGTTTAACCTTATTGAACTTAAGTATATTTATTAAAATATTATATATAAGCCAATGTATAAGTTTGTATTTACAAT
Organism: Hypericum perforatum; assembly: GCA_012979155.1. NCBI lineage: Eukaryota > Viridiplantae > Streptophyta > Magnoliopsida > Malpighiales > Hypericaceae > Hypericum > Hypericum perforatum. The sequence continues at coordinate 87,396 of SOPF01027687.1, read as the reverse complement.
CTTACCAACTTTGACTATTTCTTCTGAGGATTAATTAAGATCTTATCTTTCAAGATATATTGTAAAATTTCATTTGGTAAAATAGTTTAGGGGTTAAACAATAGGGAGAGGGTAAAATTAATGCAAAAGTGAAAAGAGAAAATGTGAAAAAGGAGAAAAAAGAAAAAAATCAAAAGACAAAAAAGAAAAGTGAAAAATTATGAAAAAAGGTTGTGGAGAGTTGGAAAAAGATAAGTATAGTATGATGGGAAAGTTAGAAAGTGTTTATTAAAAAGATATATGAATATGTGACAAGTTTTTAAATAGTCCTTTTACACAGCTATGCTACTGAAATCTTTCACAAATCTCCTGTAAAAACTAGCTAGCCCATGAAAACTTTGAACGTTAGCAACACTTGTAGGACTTGGCCAATCCCGAATGGCTCAGATCTTCTCCTTATTAACCTGTATTCTGTTAGCACTAACAATAAAGCTCAAGAACATAAGTTTATCTGTGCAAAAGGTGCACTTCTTCAAGTTTTTAGAAAAAGTGCATATTAGAGATAGGGAGAGATGCTTACTATATGTGAGAGTTTGAATATTTTTGTATAACTCCATGGATTGGACTATTTAGCTACTTCTCATATATTTATCCTCACCTTTATCTTAGCTCCATTATAACCTAAGAGAAAGAGTCCTTTTGATTATAAGATCCACATTATTTGAGGTAGCATCACGTAAGACATATACCATTTTTAGAAATCAAATTTGTACACTAGTGATAAAAAGTTAACTACCATAAATATATGATTAGTCTAAACATTTAAGTGGTCAACCTTTTGGTGTAGTTTATTTGGTGCAAAAATTGTGTTAAATGGTCAAGAATATGGTATATATACATTCTTACTCTAAGTACTTAGGTAAGTGAACTATTTGGTTATGGAGTAGTTTTTTGACTAGTTAAATAAAGTTTCAAGAGGATCAATAATGTGGTATTGTTTATGCTACTTTCTTGAGGACAAGTAAGAAAATAAGTATGGGAGGTATGATGAGTGAGTAAATACTCATATTTTATCTTGTATTTTATATATATGTAATCGTGTGTTCATTTGCCTTTGTCATCTTGTGTTGAGTCTTTGGTCCTATCAGTTTCTATGTGCTTTTACAGGTTTGTGGAGTAGTGTAAGAGCATGTAGAGCTTAAATGAGATAATGAGGAGGAGATTGAAGCATTTAAGCTAGCTTAGTGGTCACTGCCCGCCTAATGGTTGCCAAGAGGGGACTTATACTGTCATCTCCAACATGTACTAACCTCCTAGTAGTTACTGGGAGGTGACTCGCAGTGTGCCAGATTCTTGTATCTAGTGGTCGCTAGTCCTATAGTGATCACTAGCCATTGCAAAGATTAGTTTGCAAGACTTTTTATTCGATCAAATTTTGATCTGTTCAAGTTTTGGATGACTTTAGACTCCTTTTTTAGTCCTAGAAAATTATATTGAATGCTAATTCCTTATTCTAGGTCATTTGTAATTAGTTATTAAGAATTCTATTTAGTAACAAACACTAATTTTCCTATTTTATCTAGATAGTTGGCTTGGCTATATATATGCCATTCATCTTAGGATTTTATATCTACATTCCCAATAGCTTTGAGACTTTATTACTATACATTTCTTAGAATAATTGAAGGCTAAGTTTAACTAGCAACATGGTGGAGTTTGGCAAAGCTTAATCGAGAGATGGAAACTTTTCTCTCTATATTTCATGTATTCATAGTTATTAAATATATATAGTGATTATTACTTTCTCTATCTCTTTTTCTCTTATCAGTTTGTCGTCCTAATTATATGATTTATTATCTATGTTAGATTATGGTTCAAATATATTTTGTAGTAGTTGTTTATTGATAATCTTAATGCTTAATATAAATTAGTCATTCATTTAATCTAAATTGGCCATTTAGATTATGATTAGAGTTGATACAAGTAGATTAAAAAGAACTCAATTTAATGAAATAATTGATTAATATATTCTTAAGTATTAATGAGATAAATATAGTAAGAGTAACTTGCTAAGAGAAATCGTCATAATTGAGCTTATTTTAGTTTTATATCTAGTTGATGAGAAAAATAATTAATTGGTAATTTATACCTTCTCTATTTTAGTTTTGTTGACCTAATGAATGAAAGCATTAGATAGATGCATTAGACAATTTCAAGTATTAGTTGGAACTTCATAAAAACCATAATCTTGACATAGGTAGTTAATCTATAAAGTTATCATACTTATTTTATCTTTATCATTTACAACTCTCTTTTTTACGTTCTTGCTTTTATTTACTTTCATTGTAATCACAAAATTTCTCATAAAAATAATTGTTACTCTTACTACATACAATTGATTATTTAAATTTTATGTTCCAACCTTAAGTTACAAAATTTAATTACTACTATACTATTGAATTACGTTAGATTGTTCTTAATTTTACGTACATCACAGAGCCAACTAAGGTATTGAGGCTCTAGGTACCCAAAGCCAACTAAGGTGTTATAACTCTAGACATCCAAAGTCAACTAAGGCGATGTTACTTTAGACACCTAGACCTAGCTCTGTTTCACTCCAAGTACTTGGACGTGATCAATATTCATATAATTTGGACTACATGTGCTCAAAGATAGGTTCATCTTTGTCTTTCGAGTACTCAAACTGTACTGACATTAATTTCCAATACCTAATAGTCTAGTTATCTATAAGTCACGTCATTTGATAACTTCTCAAATCTAATATATAGAGATTTATTTTCTGCTCCAACATGTTGGTGCTTTGATATGAATAAATGAGAAGTGTCATCATATAATTTTTCCTTTCAAGAGGGACTATTTTGTAATAATTGTCTTCCTTGAGAGTATTTCATAATTTTGCTTCCCTTGCAGGATATTTCCACAATTTTCTATTTTTCCACCTAATAAGCAAGAAGTGGCAACAAGTAATTTTATCTTTCTTGAGGGACTTTTATGCAATTTTCTACTTCTTCCACCTACATGTAATTTTTTCCTCCATTAAGGAACTTTTCCATTATTTTTTACTTTTTCTATCTAGCCAAATATGCTACATCCACCCCTAAAAAGAGTTCGACCCAACCGAGAAGAATTTTACATAACTTAAGGTTGGTTTACTGACTTAAGACTAGAGTTATCCAAGTTGGTTTACCTTGAGAATACCCAAGGTGATTCAAGGCTGAGGCTACCCATAGCTAATTTGAAGTTAAAGGTACTTGAGTTATCCTACCCTAAGAGTATCTAATCAGACTTGACCATACTTAACCAAAGTAAGTTGACATTCAAGTAAGAATATCCCAAATATCGCCTTAGTCAATTCTGAGCTCTAAACACATTTTTTTTGTACTTCAACAATATGACAATTCAACTTACAAACACCAAGTACCTTATGCCATATTAAAGTGTATATTGGAGGTCCACATATATCATTTGAAGATGTTGTTCTTACATTTGTTTTTGGCTGAATTTTTAGGAGGTGCTTCATATTTTTTTACTATCCCACGATCGTTTTCCTGTTGAAGAATTTTTTAGGTCATAATTTGGACCATATATAGCTTTATAATTTATTTCAACCTAGTCTCTTTTTTTTCGTGCATTCAACTCCAAATCAAAATGCCAGCACTTTGCTTTGAGTCTATAAGCTAGCATCGAGCCAATCAGGGTGAGATACGTTCACTTAGAACTAGTGACTTCTACACGAAAAACTGCATGAGGCTGCGCCTTTTTGTGTGTCGAACTGCGGACATGTTTTAATGCAAAAAAAAAATTGTCTAAACCTAAGCGATTGTATGCCGAGCTCAGACAGAAAAAATTTGTACCGAAGCACCTCTTCCGATAATTTTTGGGAGAATTGACCCCTACGAAAAATACTTCAAATTTGAACTTTCGTGAATGTATTTTCAAAAAGGAAAAATAATAAAACCAGACGTGCAGCCCTCTCGGCTCTATCACGGTATATTATTTACTGAAGACGCATCTCCCAGCTCCCGAGGAAAACCTCGATCCCTTCTCGCTAGCCGCTACTCTTTCTTTTTCATTCTTTTAAGATTTTTTTATTCTTTCCATGTTGTTGCTTTTGTTATTCTACGAAAACAAAGCTAAAAATTTATCTATAGAAAAAAAAAGTTAGCACTAAGTTTCTATATGTCCAAAATTCACTGCATTAGGAAGGTAAAGTTCTCTAGTTCCGATTCATAGATTGGAGAAGTGCCAAATTACATTATTTTAGAAATTGCTAAATTACTAGAAGGTTGCTTCTCCAAAACCAAAATAAATACAACTTAAGGACGAGTCTCCATTATATATCAGATTATATCAAATTTCCTTTTTCCCGTTAATATCTTTTTAATGATATTTTTATGATGTTAATCTCTTACGACAAAGTTTGCGCTCTCCAATATCCCTGGTGAACGAAATGAGTATGATTATACTTTTTTTTCCAACATCATATCTTATCTGATAAATTTTTCGTGAAAGGTCGGATTGTGGCATTCCCAAAGATTTCTTATAAAATGTTAACAATATGCGAGAGAAAAGCTCCAATGTTCTATGTAATATGGTGTTCCTAAAAATAAGAGTGCGACTTTCGACCAACAATGCAACGCTTCATCGGCCCTAATAATTATCAATCAATGATAGATAACTTTAACGGATGTATTATGACAAATACCGGAGGGCCACTCCCTCCAATTATTGGATGAAAAGTTGGATCAATTATATGGGTTATATCACCTATCCCATAATTAATACGAGCTAGAAAACATCATGGCAACACAAGGACAGACAAAAAATAATTTGCTAATGAACAATATTATTTTCTTTATGTTCCCGTGTTATTTCAGTTTTTTTAAATCATATATCTGCTCTCCTCTAATATCGCACCTCTATAAGTATGGTTCGATTAATTTGCACTTGTTTACGAGTTTAGATTTAGTGAGGATTAAGCAAATCTTCAGTGAAAAAGTGATTAAAGGAAAATATTTTATTTTTAAGAGTATAATAAAATATTAACTAAAAACTATAAAATATAAATATAAAAATTACAAAAAAATAAATCATTAAAATAATCACATAATTTCTCAAACCATAATAATTCTAAATCTAAATTTTAAAAAATTAACAAATCATATAACAATCAAAATTTATTTAATGATTACATATTTTACACGAAAATGATAAATATTGGTATCTTACTGGTTCAATATTGATAATATTTAAATGATAAGCAATTAATTCAAACAAAAAAATTATTTTAAAAAATATTAAAGTAAACAATATAAATATTAAAATAAACAAATATTTAAAATTAAAATTAACTTGTATAAATATACAAATAAATGTGTATCAATATTAAAATAAATATGTATCAATATTAAAGTTAACGGATATCTATAATAAAGTTAATGGATACCAAACACACATTTAACAATTTCCATGTAAACAAGTATCAAAATTAATGGTTACAAATATCTAAGTAAACAGGTACCACCAGTATCAATATCAAAGTAAACATATATCAATATCAAGGAATGGCGCCATCCCAAGTCCAAGATTACTCACCTCATATTTTGCACCACCTCTAGCATCAACTATAAGCTCACTCAGTTCCTTGGACTTCACCCCCACGTCAAGTGCCTCAAGATGTACTAGTAGGGCTACTTCGCTGGTGGCACTGTTCTCTACCTCCTTAAGGACTTCGTGTAGAATAACTACCACATCCACGTCCTCCTCGTTGGTTCCAAGATTGCAGTTGTCGCCTTCTATGGCCCCTTGGAGACCCATCTCGACTTTTTGTTAAAGACATTCTTGGGATTATTTCGAAAAACATAGAAAAAAACTAATGGACTCTATGATTTTTAAGGAATTAGAAGCATTATCACGATCCGATGGAGAGATCCTTCTTTTATGGACTGTAAATTCCTCAGCTCTGACCATATTATTGTCATGGTATGACAAATACCGAACTTTTCTCTTGCAATGTTTTAGTATCAGATGGTCAGATCTAAGTTTTTGAACTTGTGTATGTTTGAGAAAGAGAAGGGGTGATTAAATATGGTCGCAAGCTTATTGGTGCTATCGATCCTTAGAAATCAGAGCCTAGCACTATCAAGGGCAATCTAGCCGTTGAGTTAGAAGGTGTTCATCGGAATTCAGTTGCATTCTTTGAGTTGCTTCATTTTGTTTCTACCATGAACAACATAGAGAAATAATTAATTTTGTTAATTTGAACACTTTTTTTAAAAATTGTAAAATATACGCGGAGAGAGAAAATGGTAACCAAAACAAATTTTTCTTTAAAATTTTTAAATATTAATAAAGAAAAAATGATAATTAAAAAATATTTAAAACTTATTTGTTCAATATCAATTATATTTTCTAACATTAATGGCTGTCAAATATAAAATAAAATAAAATAATTCAAGAATTATTAAACAATCCCCAAAATAACATTTTAAACATTTCCATTTTAATCTAACCTACTTCTCCACGATATTTTCTGCGTTCTTAAATTTTAATTCTGACTTGAACAAATATAATTTTTAGCAGTGATCAAGTAAAAATTTTGAACTAAAACAATACAGTTGGCAGTTATGCAAATAATTCTAGAACCTTATTGTAGTTGGTTTGATCACAAAATGTCTAAACCTATTCCTATCAATTTCTAAATAGGTCATTAATAAAATAATTTTAACGTTTACATTGATATACTAAATTAACATATCACCAATTAATTTACGGCTTTTAAAATCCTTTAATTTTGTTAGTTTAGAGATTAATATATGAAGATTAAAACGAAGAGAATATACTTCTCTAACTGGCTAGCTTATCAGCCAAGCCACTGAATGCCATCAACCAGCGACAATTCACCACAGCTTTACACATAAAAGGTGCAATTTGCTATGATAAAAAAAAAAGAAGGCAATTTGCCTTCACCTCACTGATATTTTATTGATATCTTATTTTTAATCTTTACTGAATAACATATTTACATATATTTACATCTTGCAAGTTCCCTAAAGCAGTTCTCGGTTTCCTAGCGTTTAGTTTTTTTTTTCAAGTATATTTTCGTTAAATTTTTTTCTTAATTTGGACACTACAGACACAAAAACTACATTCTAGCAGACTTGGAAGAGAAGCAATGGTGTTCAGAAAAGAATAAACTAAAATAAATATATTGTTAACCATTACGAATCAGAGAATAATTTACTAAAAAAATAAATAAATATATGGTCCTTTTCATATATAAAAAGGACATGAAACTTACATTTCCACTTTCTATTTCACACGCTACACATTATTACAGTACAATCACAGAGAACAAAAAAGAGGAGCAAAACCATCATGGACACCCTCCAAGAGAACCCACCCGAGCCGACCTCATTAAACCGGCCACCGGACCACCCAGAAGAGTTTGGGTGCGAAAGTAATTGCTCCACCCCATATGTCAGTGCCCCTTCGAGCCCAGGTCGACCAGGACCCGCTCTTGGCGGGTTCTTCTACAGCTGCCCGCCCAGCCCAATGCACTTCGCCATGGCCTGTGGTAGTTTCTCCGCCTCGTCCTCCCCGCCACGTGAGTTCGTCGGGGGCTGCAACGAGTTCGAGTTCTTGTCGGGCAGGTTGTCGTCATCCGGATTGAGCTCGGCCGACGAGCTCTTCCTGAACGGGCAAATCCGACCCATGAAACTTTCGACCCACTTGGAAACCCCACAAACGCTGGATCCCGACAACGAGGGCCCCACCAGAGAGAGGAAGGGGAGGGATGTAATGAACTGGAGCAAGTCGAGGAGCAGGAGGACCAGATCCATGTCCCCGTTACGGAGCTCGTCTTTCAGGTTCCTTGACGAGGAGGAAGCCGAGGAGGCTCGCATTCAGATCGAGTCTTTGGGCGATGGATCTCGTGAAGTTGGGGACTTGGGGTCGGAAAGTGGCTGCCTTGGTAAGGGGAATGGGGATGGAGGCGGGTCTGACTCAGGGGAGGGTACTACTTCAAGGTCTTCATCAGCTGGGAGGAACTCTAGGAGGTGGGAGTTCTTGAAAGATCTTCTCTACAGGAGCAAGAGTGAAGGGAGGAGCAGTAGTAGTAACAACACCAAGTTCTGGTCCCCTGGGAAAGATAGAAAGTCTGTTGTGTCTTTGGGTGGTGATGGGGAGAAAGTTGGTTCCTTTGTGAAGGAGAAGGGGAGTGGATCAGGTGGAGGGAAGAAGGTAGTTAATGGTGGTGGGAAGAAGAGGAGGCCAAATGTGTCACCTCATGAGATGCACTACAAGGCAAGTAGAGCTCAGGCTGAGGAGATGAGGAAGAAGACATTCTTGCCTTATAGACAAGGGCTTCTTGGGTGCTTGGGGTTCAGTTCCAAGGGTTATGGTGCAATGAATGGGTTTGCTAGAGCTTTGAATCCAGTTTCCTCCAGGTGAATGTAATCAGCAGGGAAGGGATGAATATATTTTCATTGTTCTTAATCTGTTGTAGAGATTATGTTATTTTTTTTTGGTAAGTTTACCTTAGGGTAAACCTTAATCTGGTGGTCTCTGTATCTAAGTACTGTTGTTGGTTTCTTCTCTTTTTGTCCAAAAAAAAAAGTGAGGCTTTCTCTCTCAGTGTCATAGCCCCAAGTCTTGGTGCTTTTTTAATCAAGTAATTAAAGTGGCTTACAACAAGTATTGAAATGGAATCTGAATCGAATGAGTTTGAGATCATCAGCCCAATTCCAAGGGGCAAACTTGGTGAAGAGTGCATAAGATTGGGATTGTTGAGCCGATAGTACAAAACACACACATGTTTTTGCAGAGGCATTGCTTTGATTTGTTAGGTAGTGAAAAGGGTTGGGCCCACCATTAGTACCCTTAAATCGTTTTGAGGATTGCCTCCCCATGGAAGGACCCTCATGTGCTCTAGGTTGTATCTTGCTGGCCTTAGTTAATGTTCTGGTTTCTTCTTAAAGCTGGCTGATCTCTGGATAATAATTAATCTGGGAAGAGGAAAACCCAATAATACTTGGTTTGGTGATTTTGTGGCTTCACGTGAAAGATCAGATTGCTATCATCCCAATGCCTTTTTGTTATTCTGGTATAATTTGCTACTTGACAACGTGACCACCATTAGAGTACTATGAGCGGGTAAATTAGTAAGTTTTGTCCGAATTATATTTACAAGTATATTTTAATTTTTTTGTCAGAAGACAGAACTATTGTTCTCAGAAATGACCCGGAAATCGATCCAAAATTAGGTCCGACCTCTGGGTGAGTTGGTTTGATTGGCTTAACTATTAGTCAGATCAAATTTTTTTCTTCTATTTTTTTAATTTTTTGAAATATATATAGGTATATAGGTAAATATTTTATATAATAAACTAATAATAACATATAAATATACTAATTTTTATAAAATAAATCAAATAAAGTATCCATATAAACGGGTAGTTTCGAAAAGAAGATAAAATCATAAATTAGTGAAATTTCCCTCGTGAACTGTCCGGTCCGACCGAAATTCGGGGAGCTCGCTTAGAAAGCATTTTTTAGCCAAAAATAACTCTGAGGGGCGATTGGTGGTCTGACCGATCGAACCGCATTTTTTAAAACAATCATCAAAAGATGTTTTTCCTGAATTTATTTTTACTCAGGTATTTTACCGAATTTTTTTTCCGCTTGGACTAGCAACAACCACCATTTTCTTTTCTTGGCTACCTATTTGTAGAAGTATACCTGACAATTTACCTGATATGGCCAGAAAACCAAAAAATAGTTAAACTCCAAATTTCTAAAAGAATCCCTATTATGAAAAATAATCTTTGTCCCTCATCCAACAACTAGACAGTATTGCTTATCCATGCAAGTTTATTTTATAAATTTTTGATATCCACAATTGAGAGATGGATTAGATACGGAAAAAGATTATTCCAAACATTACGAAATAAACAAAAAGATCGCGTTGATATATTTTATTTTTCTATATTGAGATTCCGACTATGTCAATATTGACACAGTTTCTATGTCAATATTGACATGTATTAATTTTTTTGCCAAAATTAAAAAACTTACATGAAAAAAATACAAATGAACATGTCATTATTGACATACAAAATATGCAAATATGAAAAACAATATATGTCAATGTTAACATATAAAATATGTCAATATGACTACTATTTTATGGCCTTATTTTATGGCCCTGAAAAAAAATTCACCTTAAAAACCACACAAAATTTACACATAAGATATGCTAACACATAAAATGTCAATATTGAAAAACAAAACATACTAAAATGTCCACTTTTTATTCTATACGTTTGAAATAGTTTTTTCAATACGCACCAATCCAAATTCTCAAATTTAAACACCTTTCAATACTTAAAACTCCTTATTTTATCCACCAAGTTTGGGTGGCTTTCCACACAATTTATAATCAGATGGAACGACCCCGCCTTAATAAGGTTTTTTTCTTCCAAAAAAGTTTTAGTGTTTACAAAAAATTATTAATTTGATGTTATTATTTAAAAATTTTATCCCATTGCTCACGTGGTTTTCAAAAAAAAAATTAATTTTGATATCGACTATGTCATGGAAAATTACTCGTGTTAATGAAGTCACATAAAAAAATATGTGTCTTGATTACTCATAATAAAATTTTCTATGACTTGGACACACACGAAAAAAGAATCTGTATTTTAATTGGTCAAATAATTAATATTTAACAATTATATAAAATCTCGCATTATTAGACATGCAAATATACCAAGATACAAATTTTTTCTATGACTTAGTCACGGAGTATTTTCTCTTGACTTAATTGTTACAAGTAATTTTTTTTTGACATGATCCATATAAAAAAAATTGAGAATCCACATGGATACCAATTTTGTAATTTTTAAATAATGAGCACCGAATTGGTTTTTTTATTATGAATACTTTTTTGAGAAAAAAAAAATTAGTAACGTGAGTACATTGTGCCCGACATGAAAACTACCACTACGTGGGAAGGAGGGTCGCCAACAAGGATTTTTATATACTATATACATGCTGGACTTTTGGGTTCATGTCTTTTTTTTTCATCTCTAGATAAGCTTGGCTTAGATGACTAAGAGTTTCGTGGGTCTTACGAATCCAAACGTCATTATTTTTAGGTGCTCGTCACATTAAGATGAATTTTTCTAAAAGGGTGACGCGAACACAATGTTAGAATTAACGATTATAGTACTGAATATACAAAGATATCGAACACAGCACAACAACCAATCCATAGAGAGACATGGATAAAGTCAAAGTGATCTTCCTGCATGAATAGTCGGGAGGAAAGAAAAAAGGGCGGTAGATGATAATCAGAAAGGGTGCAGCGCCTGATCCTCTCAACCAGAGATTTTATAACCTCGACGGGGCACACAAAATAGATGAACAAAATGTACCATGTTATGGAGTGAAAGGGTAGGAGAGCCAAGTGTCCAGAGAGAAAACTATCGAGACAAACTGCGGTTAATAGTCACAAGGTCACATCATATACGCTAGCTCGTAAACATTTGAATACATCCAAGATATACTCAAATGAGAGCAAAGTTAGATGACTAAGAGTCCAAACAAGACAAAACGATCCACCTGCACCAACAAAAAAAAATGTTGTGAGAACCGTACAAATATCAGATCTAGCAAAGGGCTATCCAAACAAAACTATAAGCAAATAAGAGTAAGCGTAAACTCAAAGACCGCTAGACACGACTAATATGAGATCTAAACATCAAACAAAAACTGAACATTAAATAACATAATTAACATAAATACAAAAGCAATAAAAAATAGAAATACGTACATAATTAAAAGAACCATCTAACTAGAGGAGTGGCTATCTGGTGACCAACAGACCAGTGAGGATCAGCCAGTACATGGAAACCTTTAGACAATGAATAGAGAAGAAAGATCTTCTGAGGAGATGAACGAGTTCCAGTGGTTCTGAATAGCAATACATTTAATAGTGGGCAAGGAACAATGAAGATGAGAACCTCAAGATGTGCTCTGGCCTAAAATAAAGATGGTGAGGTCGAATCTACTATCCCAAGATGCCAACAGTAGATTCGATGGCACCGGTGAAAACCGAAAATGTCATTGTGGAATCTACTATCCCAAGATGCCAATAATGTAGTGGAACGTGGTAGGCTTTCACAAACTTGATCAATCAAACGCAACTAAGGCAGAAAGTTTGAGTGTTCAAATGAGTTCAAGCTTAAAGTCTATGTTTGGTGGGCGAATTTGGTATGAAAGATAGTACAACAACTTGTCAAATCTTCCGATGGCAAGCTGAGGTGTGTTGGATCTCAATTCTAACGGCCTAGGGCAAGTAAAAACATACACACACGCACTACAGCGTGCAAACAAGGTTTTCCAACTCAAGAATTCCAAATTTAAATGTCCAAATCTGTTTATTCATTATTTTCTCTTTCCTTAATAAGGTAGGCGAGATTTTAGGCAATCTGAAGGGGGCATTAATTTGCCTTCCCTTCTTACATTCCTTGCCTTAAATCTGCTTTAACCTCCCTCTCTATTACACCAGAATGCGAAAGGAAAGAAAACAGAGATAGAAAGTTAATATTCAGACTTATTACAATCATTTAAAATGAAAATAAATGAATAAGCTGGTTGGCCATGCACATGCACGTGATTAGCACTCCATGCAGCCTTAGAAGCACGTACACATGCATGGGAGACGTCCCTACGTCATCCTCCCATTCTTCAAATCAGACTCTTCCCGAGATGAAAGGCGCGATGGCAAGGGCAACTGGTTGAAGTATGGTGTCAAGTCAGCTACGTTGAAGATCCTTAAGACTCCAAACTCCTTCGGCAGATCTACGACATATGCATTATCATTCACTCTTTGTAGAATCTTGTAAGGACCAAACTTTCGTTGTTGTAGCTTTCCTCCAAGGTTGTATAGCATCCGCTCCTTCCTGAAATAAACCATTACCTCCTCTCCTAGTTGGAACACTTGTGCTCTTCGGTGTGCATCAACTCGCACCTTCTCCTTTTCATAAATCACGGCCAGCCTCTTCTTTACAGCTTCTAACACCTCTTGCACGTGATCTGCAAATGAAACAGCCGTGGCATTGGCTCTCAGAGGTCTGATCATGGAAGATACATCAACAAGATGGTTTGGAACCTTTGTATACACTAAGGAGAAAGGTGACACGCCTGTGGAGCAATGGACAGCTCCATTGTAAGCAAACTCCGCGATGAAAATGGCAAGGTCCCATTGGCATTGCTTCTCATGGCAAAGGCTCCTAAGCATACTTCCAAGTGTGTGGTTAGTGGCTTCGGTTTGCCCATCTGTTTGCGGATGAGCGGTGGTGCTGAATTGCAAACTCGCATCAAACATCTTCCATAGGGTCTGCCAGAAGCTCGCAAGAAACTTGTTGTCTCTATCTGATGTGATGGTCCTTGGCACTCCATGTAAACGCACCACCTCCTTGAAGAACAGCTTGGCAACTCCATTAGCATCAGTTGTCTTGCAAAATAGTATGAAGTGCGCCATCTTGGACAACCTGTCAACAATCACAAAAATGGAGTCCACACCACGAGGGGTGTGGGATAAGCCAAGGAAAAAGTCCATATTGAGATTCTCCCAAATGTTCCTCGGAATGGGCAGCAGAGTGTACAATCCTGTATTCTAAACTCCACCCTTCATTTCTTAACAAATACGGCAATGCTTGATCAACTTCCACACTCCTTTCTCCATTCTTGGCCAATAAAACCGTTCAACCAGAGTGGCATATGTCTTATCACATCCCAAATGAGCAGCTAAACCACCTCCGTGCATTTCCCATACAAGCTCAGAGCGAGGTTTTTGGCACACACAGCTAGTTCCCCTTCATGAGATAACCATCATGGACATAATACTCTCCAAATCCAACTCCTCATTGACACTTCTTTCAAATGGCACTGAAATCTTCATCCTCCTCATACAAGTCTCGGATGCACTCAAAAGCAGTGACTACACCCTTCAATTCAGTGAGCAGAGTGACCCTCCTACTTAGAGCATCAGCAACCACGTTCGCACTCCCACTCTTATGAACAATCTTGAATGGGAATTTTTGCAAGTAAGCTGACCATCTAGCATACATGTGGTTGGACAGTTTTGTTTGCTCATTCAAAAACTTTAAAGCTCTATGGTCAGTATAGAGGATGAACTCCTTACCAATTAGGTAGTGCTCCTATGTCTTCAAGGCTCTTATAACAGCGTAGAACTCCTGCTCATAGGTGGACCATGTTTGCCTATGCTCGCTCAGCTTCTCGCTAAAATATGCTATTGGCTTCTTCTCTTGGCTAAGCACAGCCCCTATACCAACTCTGGAAGCATCAACATCAACTTCAAAAAGCTTTTCGAAGTCTGGAAGTGTCAATACAGGTGCGGTGCTCAAGGAATTCTTCAAAGCTTGGAAGGCTTCTTCTACTTCTTTGTTCCAATCAAATGGCAAATTCTTCTTCAATAAGGACGTCAATGGAGCTGCCAACATGCTAAACCCACGTATAAACCTTCGATAGAATGAAGCCAAGCCAAGGAAACTCCTCACTTGACTTACGTTCATTGGTTGTGGCCAGGACCGAATGGCCTCCACTTTAGCTTGATCAACCTGTACGCCATCTTTCCCCACAATGAATCCGAGAAACAAAAGCTTGTCTTGCCAAAAGATGCACTTTTTCAGATTGGCAAACAAGTTGTTCTCCCTCAACGTGTCTAGCACTTGCTTCAAGTGCAAGTAATGCTCCTCTTTTGTCTTGCTAAATACTAAGATGTCGTCGAAATACACCACAACAAATTTATCCAAGAAAGGGCGCATCACTTGGTGCATCAGCCTCATGAATGTGCTAGGGGCGTTGGTAAGGCCGAATGGCATTACCAACCATTCAAACAAACCCTTCTTAGTCTTGAAGGCTGTTTTCTATTCGTCGCCTGGCCGGATACGTATCTGATGATAACCACTCTTGAGATCAATCTTAGAGAAGATTATGGAGCCACTCAAGTTGTCTAGCATATCATCTAGCCTTGGTATTGGGAACCTGTACCCCACGGTGATCTTGTTTATTGCCCTACTATCGATGCACATATGCCATGTTCCATCTTTTTTGGCACCAATAGTGCGGGCACTCCACAAGGACTCAAGCTTTCACGTATATAACTGTGGTCCAGAAGCTCTTGCACCTGTTCCCTTAAGATTTGGTACTCTTTGGGGCTCATTTTGTAGTGTGGCAAATTGGGCAACGAAGCTCCCGGAATTAGGTCAATTTGATGTTGCACATCTTGCATAGGTAGAAGCCCCGCGGGCAACTCCTCAGGGAAAACATCCTTGTATTCTTGCAATAACTCCTTCATAACATCCGGATGCGCAACCTCCAGCTTGCTCTCTGATTTTACTTCATTCACAAGAACAAAGCACACTTTACAATCTTTCATGGAGGCTTGCATCTGTTTGACCGTGGTGATCAAAGTAACTCGTTGCGTGGCATTGTTCGTTTGAACTTTGCCTAACTTTGGCTTGCGAGGGAGCAAAGTAAATTGGCGACCATCTTTTTTAACTTCATAGGTATTTTCTTCTCCCTTGTGCATAGCCTTGTTGTCAAATTTCCACGGTCTCCCCAACAAAATATTGCAAGCATCCATTTGGAGTACGTCGCAAGTAACCAAATCAGAATACTTTCCTATAGTAATAGGAACTTTGTAACGGGAGTTCACCTTGATGCTAACACCTGATTGCACCCAGCTAATGGCATAAGGGGAGGGGTGTGGCAAGATCTTCAAACCCAACTTCTCTGTAACCTGCTTGCTTATGAAGTTGTCTTGGCTTCCACTATCAATGATCACATCATACATATCCTTCCCAACATAGCAACGAGTTTGGAACAGATTATATCGTTGTGAAACATCCTTCTTCTCCATGGCAAGGGCCAGCCTTAGGATCACTCCACAATACTCCTCTTCACTCTCGGAGTCCACATGTTCTTCCTCTTCACTCTTCATCACATGTGCGCAATAATAAGCTCCAGATTGCTCCTCCTCATCCTTCTTGCATAATTGAGCATAATTGCGCAGAGGTCAATCACTTGACTTGTGCCCTATTTTATTGCACTTAAACACTTGATGCGTGAAGAACCCTCTGCCACTTCCTTGCCCTTTCTTTGAGGATCAACAACAGGAACATTTGCTCTTGCTCGGGGCATAACTCGCTGATCCGTAGGAGGCATAGGCTTCTTTTCCATAGCTCAAGGTGGGTTGGATGCTTGACCAGGCACATAATGGTTAGCAACCGTTTTCTTCTTCTTCAAGGCAGCTCCAATCTTGTGCGCCTTGTTGCAAGCATCCTGAAAGTAAAGAAAAGTGTCGAACTCCATTCGACTTTTCACCTCATAACTCAGACCATCTATAAACCTTGCAATCATCTGATCTTCATGATCTTCCACGTCATTCCTTGCAGCCAGCCTCATAAATTCCGCCACATACTCATCCATGGTCTTGCTTCCTTGCGTGCAAGTTAAGAATTGCAAAAACAAGGCCTGGTGATAATCCACGGGCAAGACACGCTCACGCAATGCTTGCTCTATGGTTGGCCAGTCCTGAATAGGCTGATCTCCCCTTCTACAGCGAGATTCTTGCTCTTTCCTCCACTATACTACTGCGCCAGACTCAAGCTTAAAGGCGACATAGTTCACCTTTTGCTCCTTGATCAGATCCATGCAATCAAAATACTTCTCTACTGAATCTAACCAATTCAAGAATGCCTCAACATCTGCATCCCCATAAAATTTCTCAATATTCATCTTGAATGGTCTGTCTATGTGCCTAACATAATCTCCACCCCAATCTTCCCCTCGTACAACTTCTCTTATGACCCCTCTACCTTCATCACCACGCCCTCTCCCTCACGCTCCACGAACACCTTTACCACCCCTCCTCACATAGAGCATAGCATCTGATTCTCCATCATACTCTTCTTCCTCATTATTACGTACCTCAACTGGTGGTGGTTGTGCTAGAGGGTACAATGCCATGTTGTTGAGCTGGTTGCGGATATCAAGGATTGCAGCCTCCAAGGTGGTGAATCTTTGATTCATGTCTGGTCGTTGTGCATTGTCTTGTTCAGCCATAACTCTGATTGGATTTTAGTGGAGCTAGGTAGGTTGATTGAGACTCGGATCTGGTGATCACAAAGTCTTGCTAATCGTATCTTAGATGGGGTCACTCTTAACTCTTCGGGTGATAACATTCACTCTTGATCAATATAGGAATTCATCGGATCAAAAAACACAGCTCTGATACCACCTAACGTAGTGGAACGTGGTAGGCTTTCACGAACTTGATCAATCAAATGCAACTAAGGCAGAAAGTTTGAGTGTTCAAATGAGTTCAAGCTTAAAGTCTATGTTTGGTGGGCGAATTTGGTATGAAAGATAGTACAACAACTTGCCAAATCTTCCGATGGCAAGCTGAGGTGTGTTGGATCTCAATTCCAACGGCCTAGGGCAACTAAAAACGTACACACATGCACTCCAGCGTGCAAACAAGGTTTTCCAACTCAGGAATTCTGAAATTCAAATGTCCAAATCTGTTTATTCATTATTTTCTCTTTCCTTAATAAGGTAGGCGAGATTTTAGGCAATCTGAAGGGGGTATTAATTCGCCTTGCCTTCTTACATTCCTTGCCTTAAATCTGCTTTAACCTCCCTTTTATTACACCAGAATGCGAAAGGAAAGAAAACAGAGATAGAAAGTTAATAGTCAGACTTATTACAATCATTTAAAATGAAAATAAATGAATAAGCTGGTTGGCCATGCACATGCATGTGATTAGCACTCCATGCAGCCATAGAAGCACGTACACATGCATGGGAGATGTCTCTACGTCAGCCAACAGTCAGATACGATGGTGCCGGTGAAAAGAGAAAATATCATCGAGGAAAGAGGTAATGCGAGATTTCATGTGTGATAAAATTATTATGTGAGGTCTGGGAGATGAAGAAAAGAGGAGAAACCGGCGAAGACTAAAGCAAAGATAGGTAAAGAGTAAAAAACCCTAAAATGCTCCTAAAAAGAAAGTTATTTTGGTTTATATCACCGAATACATCATATATGAGTTACCGTAGACACAAAGATAAGAGTAAGCATAAACTCGAAGAGATCACTAGATACAACTAGTATGAGACCTAAACAACAAACAAAAGCTAAACACTAAATAACATAACTAACATAAATACAAAAGCTGTAAAAAACAGAAATAAGTACATAATTAAAAGAACTAGTTAGATGAGTGAATCTCTAGTGACCAACAGACCAGTGAGGATCAGCCAAGATCATGGAAACCTTTAAACAACGAATAGAGAAGAGTGATCTTCTGAGGAGATGAACAAGTTCTAGTGATTCCGAACAATAGTACATTTGATAATGGGCAAGAAATAGTGAAGACGAGAACCTTAAGATGTTCTCCGGCCTAAAAGAATGACAGCGAGGTTGAATCTACTATCCCAAGATGCCAACA
Organism: Hypericum perforatum; assembly: GCA_012979155.1. Taxonomy (NCBI): domain Eukaryota; kingdom Viridiplantae; phylum Streptophyta; class Magnoliopsida; order Malpighiales; family Hypericaceae; genus Hypericum; species Hypericum perforatum. The sequence goes on along the minus strand of SOPF01027687.1, from coordinate 68,854 downwards.
GTCAGATTTGATGGCGCCAGTGAAAAGATAAAAATGACATCTAGGAAAGAGATGGCATAATGTGAGATTTTAGGTGTGATAAAATTATTTTGTGAGATATGGGAGATAAGAGAGGAGGAAAAGACAGCGACTGCTAAAGCAAAAATAGGCAAAAAGTAAAAAGCCTAGAATGCTCTCAAGAAGAAAGTTATTTTGGTTTATATCACCAGGTACATCATATATGAGTTTAGTAACTAGATAGAGTTACGGGGTGAGTTTTTTGAAATATTGTTTGACATGAGATATGGTGTTTTCTAGATTTTGACATCAAAAGTCCATTACATGAAAGATTACATCACAAGAGATTTTGATGCAAAGGAGTTGGAGTTGGAGACTTGGAGAGAGTCTTAGTATGAGCATTCCTTGTCACCGCCAAAAACTTTTAATTGACAAACAATTTAAATATTTGTTTTATAATCTTGAGAGATTTTATCCAATTGTAAGAAAATTTGACATTCTTAAAAATAATTTGAGTTCGTGCGTTCCTAGAGCATCACATTTATTTTACTTGAATATTATTAGATCATATTTAGAGATTATTCTCTAATAAATTTTTTGAACCAAAGACCACCTAATCAAATCATGTACGAAACCAACAAGTTACCCAAGTGAGTGAGAATTAGAATTCAAAGTTTTGAGGAGAATGAATACCTTTGTAAAAATGTCTCGAAACTACTTGCGTAGCTTCTTCCCCAAAAAGCGAATTAGCCAAAAAATCCTAAAATCTCTCGCTTGTAGGTGTAATCGATCTCCGAATCATATCGTACAAGTCGAGTTTGCTCTGATACCAAATATAATGCCCCGTGATTTGATCGACTAGCTCCACTGTACAAACACGGGTCTTTTCTGCATGCTTTTTCCTCACTCTCACGCATCCTAGGAAACTTCCCAAGAGGTCACCCATCCTGATCCTACCTTTGGCCAAACGCGTTTAACCTTAGAGTTCTTTCAGGATGTGTGCCCAAAAAGAAGGTGCACCTTATTTGCATGGATAGTAATAATCAAATCACTTAAACCTTTCACACAATACATATAAAGGGTATCATATTCACCCCTCCTTAAATACGCGACATCCACGGCATGCGAGATATACACAATTCCAAAATCTCTCACTTGTAGGTGCATTTGGTCCCTGAATCACACCGTGCAAGTTGAGCTCGCTCTAATACCAAATGTAATGCCCTGTGATTTGATCAACTAGCTACACTATACAAACACGGGTCTTTTCTACATGCTTTTTCCTCAATCGAACGCACCTTAGGAAACTTTCCAGGAGGTCACCCATCATAATCCTACCTTTGGTCAAACACGTTTAACCTTGGAGTTCTTTCAGGATGTCTGTCCAAAAAGAAAGTGTATCTTGTTGGTATGGATAGTAACAATCAAATCACTTAAGTCTTTTACACAGTACATATAAGATGATATCACATTTAGCCCTCCTTCAATATACGATGTCTTCGTCGCACCAGATACTCATAATCCCTGAATCTCTCGCTTGTAAGTGCATTCGGTCCTTGAATCACACTGTGCAAGTCGAGTTCACTCTGATACCAAATGTAATGCCCCATGATTTGATTGACTAGCTCCACTATACAAACACGAGTCTTTTTTGCATGCTTTTTTCTCACTCATACGTATCTTAAGAAACTTCCTAGGAGGTCACCCATTCTGATCCAACCTTTGGCCAAATGCGATTAACATTGGAGTTCTTTTAGGATGTGTGCCCAAAAAGAAGGTGCACCTTATTGGTATGGATAGTAGCAATCAAATCATTTAAGCCTTTTACACAGTACATATAAGGGGTATCATATTCATCCCTCCTTAGATATGCGATGTCCTCGTCGTGCCAGATACACACAATTCTAGAATCTCTCGCTTGTAGGAACACTTGATCCCCGAATCATACCGTGCAAGTCGAGTTTACTCTGATACCAAATGTAATGCCCCGTGATTTGATCGACTAGCTCCACTATACAAACATGGGTCTTTTCTGCATACTTTTTCCTCAGTCACATGCACCCTAGGAAACTTCCCAAGAGGTCACCCATCCTGATCCTACCTTTTTCCAAACGTGTTTAACCTTAGAGTTCTTTCAGGATGTATGCCCAAAAAGAAGGTGTATCTTGTTGGTATGGATAGTAATAATCAAATCACTTAAGCTTTTCACACAGTATATATAAGAGGATATCACATTTAGTCCATCTTAAAATATGATGTCCTCGTCGTGCCAGATACACACAATCCCAGAATCTCTCATTTGTAAGTGCATTTGGTCCTTGAATTACATCGTGCAAATTGAGTTTGCTCTGATACCAAATGTAATGCCCCGTGATTTGATCGACTAACTCCATTATACAAATACGAGTCTTTTTTGCATGCTTTTTTCTTACTCACACGTACCCTAGGAAACTTCCCAGAAGGTCACCCATCTTGATCTTACCTTTGGCCAAATGCTTTTAACCTTGGAGTTTCTTTTAGGATGTGTGCCCAAAAAAAAGATGCACCTTGTTGGTATGGATAGCAATAATCAAATCATTTAAGCTTTTCACATAGTACATATAAAGGGGGTATCACATTCATCCCTCCTTAGATATGCGATGTCCTTATCGTGCTAGATACACACAATTCCAGAATCTCTCGCTTGTAGGTGCACTTGATCCCCGAATCACACTGTACAAATCAAGTTCGCTCTTATACCAAACGTAATGCCCTGTAATTTGATCGACTAGCTCTACTGTACAAACACGAGTCTTTTATGCAGGCTTTTTTCTCACTTGCACATAGCCTAGGAAACTTCCCAAGAGGTCACCCATTCTGATTCAACCTTTGGCCAAATTCATTTAACATTGGAGTTCTTTTAGGATGTGTGCCCGAAAAGAAGGTGCACCTTATTGGTATGGATAGTGGCAATTAAATAATTTAAGCCTTTTACAAAGTACATATAAGGGGTATCACATTCATCCCTCCTTAGATATCCGATGTCCTCGTCGTGCCAGATACACACAATTCTAGAATCTCTCTCTTTAGGTACACTTGATCCCTGAATCATACCGTGCAAGTCAAGTTTGCTCTGATACCAAAAGTAATGCCCCATGATTTGATCGACTAACTCCACTATACAAACACAGGTCTTTTCTGCATACATTTTCCTCAGTCACACGCACCCTAGGAAACTTCCCAAGAGGTCATCCATCATGATCCTACCTTTTTCCAAACGCATTTAACCTTGGAGTTCTTTCAGGATGTATGCCCAAAAAGAAGGTGTATCTTGTTGGTATGGATAGTAACAATCAAATCACTTAAGCTTTTCACACAGTATATATAAGAGGATATCACATTTAGCCCATCTTAAATATACAATGTCCTCGTCGTGCAAGATATACACAATCCTAAAATCACTCGCTTGTAAGTGCATTCAGTCCTTAAATTATATCGTGCAAATTGAGTTCGCTCTGATACTAAATGTAATACCCTGTGATTTGATCGACTATCTCCACAATACAAATACGAGTCTTTTTTGCATGCTTTTTTCTTACTCACACGTCCCTAGGAAATTTCCCAGAAGGTCACCCATCTTGATCTTACTTTTGGCCAAATGCGTTTAACCTTGGAGTTCTTTCAAGATGTGTGCCCAAAAAAAAATGTACCTTGTTGGTATGGATAGTAACAATCAAATCATTTAAGTTTTTCACAGAGTACATATAAGGGGTATCACATTCATCCCTCCTTATATATACGACGTCCTCGTCGTGCCAGATACACATAATTCCAGAATCTCTTGCTTGCAGGTACACTTGATCCCTGAATCAGACCGTACAAATCAAGTTTGCTCTTATACCAAACGTAACGCCCCGTGATTTGATTGACTAGCTCTACTATACAAACACAAGTCTTTTCTGCATGCGTTTTCCTTACTCGCACGTACCTTAGGAAACTTCGTAGGAGGTCACCCATCCTTATCCTACCTTTGGCCAAACGCATTTAACCTTGGAGTTCTTTCTAGATGTGTGCCTGAAAAGAAAGTGCACTTTATTGGTATGGATAGTAACAATCAAATCATTTAAGCCTTTTACACAGTACATATAAGGGGTATCACATTCATCCCTCCTTAGATATGCGATGTCCTCGTCATGCCAGATACACACAATTCTAGAATCTCTTGCTTATAGGTACACTTGATTCCCGATTCATACCATGCAAGTCGAGTTTGCTCTGATACCAAATGTAATGCCCCGTGAATTGATCGACTAGCTCCATTATACAAACATGGGTCTTTTCTACATACTTTTTCCTTAGTCACATGCACCCTAGGAAACTTCCCAAGAGGTCACCCATCTTGATCCTACCTTTTTCCAAACGTGTTTAACCTTGGAGTTCTTTCACGATGTATGCCCGAAAAGATGGTGTATCTTATTGGTATGGATAGTAATAATCAAATCACTTAAGCTTTTCATACAGTATATATAAGAGGATATCACATTTAGTCCATCTTAAAATATGATGTCCTCGTCGTGCCAGATACACACAATCCCAGAATCTCTCATTTGTAAGTGCATTTGGTCCTCGAATTACATCGTGCAAATTGAGTTTGCTCTGATACCAAATGTAATGCCCCGTGATTTGATCGACTAACTCCACTATACAAATACGAGTCTTTTTTGCATGCTTTTTTCTTACTCACACGTATCCTAGGAAACTTCCCAGAAGGTCACCCATCTTGATCTTACCTTTGGCCAAATGCGTTTAACCTTGGAGTTTCTTTTAGGATGTGTGCCCAAAAAAAAGATGCACCTTGTTGGTATGGATAGCAATAATCAAATCATTTAAGCTTTTCACATAGTACATATAAAGGGGGTATCACATTCATCCCTCCTTAGATATGCGATGTCCTTATCGTGCTAGATACACACAATTCCAGAATCTCTCGCTTGTAGGTGTACTTGATCCCCGAATCACAATGTGCAAATCGAGTTCGCTCTTATACCAAATATAACACCCCGTGATTTGATTGACTAGCTCCACTGTACAAACACAAGTCTTTTTTGCATGCTTTTTCCTTACTCGAACGTACCCTAGGAAACTTCGTAGGAGGTCACCCATCCTTATCCTATCTTTGGCCAAACGCATTTAACCTTGGAGTTCTTTTAGGATGTGTGACCGAAAAGAAGGTGCACCTTGTTGGTATAGATAGTAACAATCAAATTACTTAAGCCTTTCATACAGTACATATAAGGGGTATTACATTCACCCCTCCTTAAATATGGGACATCTTTGTCGCGCCAGATACGCACAATCATAGAATCTCTCGCTTGTAGGTGTAATTAATCCCCGAATCACACTGTACAAGTCAAGTTTGCTCTAATACTAAATGTAACGCCCCGTGATTTGTTCGACTAGCTCCACTGTACAAATACAGGTGTTTTGTGCATGCTTTTTCCTCACTGGCATGCACCTTGGAAAACTTCCCAAGAGGTCACCCATCCTGATCCTACCGTTGGCCAAACGCATTTAACCTTGGAGTTCTTTTCAGGATGTGTGCCCAAAAAGAATGTGCACATTGTTGGTATGGATAGTAATAATCAAATCACTTAAGTCTTTCACATAGTACATATAAGGGGTATCACATTCACCCCTCCTTAAATATGCGACGTTCTCATCGCGCCAAATACACACTATCCCTGAATCCCTTGCTTGTAGGTGCATTTGGTCCCCAAATCACACCGTGCAAGTCGAGTTTGCTCTGATATCAAATGTAACGCCCCATGATTTGATCGAGTAACTCCACTGTACAAACACGAGTTTTTTCTGCATGTTTTTCCTCACTCGCACGCACCCTAGGAAACTTCTCACGAGGTCACCCATCCTTCTCTTACCCTCGTTCAAACGCTATTAATCTTGGAGTTCTTTTAGGATGTGTGCCTGAAAAGAAAGTGATTCTTGTTAGTATGGATAGTAACAATCAAATCACTTAAGTTTTTCATACAGTACATATAAGGGGGTATCACAACTTACTATGGGAAGGGTCTATGCCACGTGCCCCAATCACGAGTTAGTAGTTTTTGCGTTACCCTGACACGCATGGCACTATCGTGTGTATGTGTAATGCACTCTGTCATGGTGGTGCTACAGCTTGTGTGGCACGGTCTAATTAGATCACTTGAATTTTTTTCAATTTATTTTTAAAAATTCCAAATATTTTTTAAAAAATTAAGAATTCTTTGTTCCACTTTACACAATTTTATTTGCTAGAATTTTTTGATGTTGTTAATAATTTTATATATTTTTTATCCAATAATCAAATTCATGTGGTTTAAAAATTTCGTATAATTTATGTGGCCAAAAAATTATTTCAAAACTCTATAGAGTCTAATCTCTCATTTTACAAACTCTCTTCTCAACTTTCTATAATCCTATCTATTATATTTTTTTATCTATTATATTTTTCTAGATATCTATCCTAAGAAGTATGTCAAACATGATTGGAATAACGTATTTGGATCATTTAATCCAAGTAACGACCTTTTGGCTTCTAATTCTTTAGTTTACCCGCAGTTAAGCCAAAACTTTCTCAAATTTGAGAGTTCTACCAAAATCAAATAGATACCCAACAAAATTTTAACAATTATGCACTAAGTACACATCAAATGTTTTACAAATATCTACTTAGTAGATCACAAGCAAAGTATCCCAAAGACTCACTCAACATCTCAACCGAATTTCTTTCGAAACTAACTATATTTGTGTTGATGTATTTTTATTATTCTAATATATAATTTATTCAATTTATCATGTAATAAGTGTGTAACACAATATATTTTTTGTATTTTGAAAAATTATTATTTTTTTATTTGAAAAATTAATTTAATATTATATTAATTCAAAATCACATTCAAATTTAATACATTTATTTGTATTAAAAAAATAAATCTGACATAAAATAATCACAAGATACTATAATAATGGCGGGTTTTTTTCTTATTTGGTGTTACTGTTCATGCAAATCTATCAAAATAATACCCAAAAAAATTAAATTATAGAAAAGGAGTTTGTTGGGTATTTTTTTAGTCTATTGGACCAGTAGATGGATAAATTACCCGTCAATACCAGTAGACTGGGTTTTTTCCTTCTACCAAAAGACGAAAAAAACTGTCTATTGGTATTGATGGGTTAAAAATCGTCTATTAGTTTTTTGAATTTTTTTTAGTTTCCCATGCGTAGATCCTAAAACATTTTGCGGATTGAAAAAAATAATTCTCGAATCAGACATTCGAGCAGCAAGAAATTGCACTTCAAAATTTTGTTTACATATCTCTCAATTTGATTTTTTTTGAATTTTTAATATATTTTAAATTTAAAAAATACAAACAAAAAATAAGAGATGAAAAAAAACTTTTTAAATAAATTTTAAATTTTAAGTTTTCTTGTATATTATTTTTTTATTTTCTTATTTTTTGTTAAAAAAATGAAAAAATCATCTTTTGTAAATTTTCAAATTTATTTTTCCGCTCTGTTGTTTTTTACAAAAAAAAAGATGAAAAAAGAGACGGGAAAAGTAAATTAGAAATTTTATTTATGGTTATGTAAATAAATTTGAAAAATAATAGACTATTTTTTGATTTTTTTTTTAATTTTAAAAAATCAAATTGAGAGATTATGTAAAAAAAAACTTTAAAGATCAATATCTTGGTGCTCGGATATCCGATTCAAGAATTTTGTTTTTGAATCCGCATAATTTTTTTAGATCTACACCTGGGAAACTAAAAAAAATTCAAAAAACTAATAAACGGATTTTTAACCCGTCAATACAAATAGACGAGTTTTTTCCCGTTTATTGGTAGAAGTGAAAAAATACCCGTCTACTAGTATTGATGGGTTAAAAACCCTTCTATTGGTCCAAAAGACGGAAAAAATATTCGAAAACCCTTTTTCTGTAATTTAAATTTTTAGGATACTATTTGAATAATTTTGCGTGAATAGTAACACCAAATAAAAAAATCGTAATGGCACCATAATAAAAAAGCTGAATACAACAGCGGGAGTCAGACCATCCGCACCCCTGCCCCTGCTATAGTGTTCGTGCCTCCAGCCACGTCATCGTGCCTCTGCTCTAAGTTTTTCAGCCCACATCCCTACCCCCACTATAGTGTTCGTGCCCCCAGCCACATCAGTTTTTTTCAGCTCAACTTTTTTTAAAATGCAGCTAATTGTATTAAACTCGAATATTTTTTCGCGTAACTTCGAAAAGACTAATTAAAATTTGAAGTGCTAAATTTTGCGAAATATGAATTTTATTAAATTCAAAATACATTAAATTCAAAATATATTAAATGATAAATTGGAAATAATTACATAATTTTAAAAACATAAATCGCTTAATTCTTAAATTAACTCAAAACTAATTTGATATTAAATTTTGTTAGGGTATTCAAGATATATATTAAATATAATTAATCTGAATAAGATTATCAAAAACTCATTGTAGCAAAATGGTGAAACTCTCCTCTTTAATCTTCAAGTCACAGGTTCAATAAAAGGTTCAAATCCTCCCCTCTACATTTCAAAAATTTTGCCAAAAAAATAAATTGATCTGTAGATAAAAAATATTGTCATTGCCAAGACTTGAACCAAGTCACTTGGGTGAGAGCAAGGTATCTTAACCAACTAGACTATAACAACTTAGTGACACTTTATAGATTATTAATGATTATTAATCGTACATTAACTCCTCCTTTCCAACGCCTTAACCAAGGCTTTTTGTCCCACATCGAATTACACAAGGAGGGAGGCCCTCAAGAGCATGTATAAATAAGAGAGGGGTTTTGGGCAAAAAATCACAAAGCCATACGTCAATTTTCAATTTTTTTTTTGAAAACAATAAAAAATGTATTTTTAATAAAAAGACGTGAAATGGTGAAAAAAAAATTTAGAATATTTTTCTGAATATTTACAGTTTATAATTGTTTTTTCAATTTTAGTAATTTTTAAAAAAAATTAAAAAAATAAATAAATACCTGAGTGGGTGACTGGCCCAATTGCGGGCCACGTCACCGACTCGGGTGCTCGCCCTCGGAGGTGAGTTGTGCCTCGCTGACACGAGAAGACGTTGCGCGTGTCAGCGGGGTGCGCGAGTCGTCCAATGATGACCCGCCATGTGGCACCCCGGGGCCGCACGCCCCAGGGGTGCAGATGGTCTCAGGCCGCAAGTCCCAATGGTAACTTGTAAGGCAGGAGGAGAAGGAAGAGTGGAAAAATAGAAGAAACATCAAATCATGTTTCCCTTCCCCTTTGCTCTCTTGTCCAAAACTTACCATAAGCATCATCGTCACTGTTGACGTCCAGAGTTCCAATGCTTTGCTCTTGCTAGGGTCCGTCGTCTACCTGCTAATTTTAATACGTCGTCGGGGCTTGAAAGAAAAGGCTGTCTTCATACTTCTCGCACTGTCCCATCAAACACACAACATTTGTTTTTCAAGATTTTGTCTAATTTACCGTTAAAAAAAAAAGATTTTGTCTAATTTCAACAATTTTAATGAGATTGAATATGAATTATCGTATTTTTTTAAACCAAATATTATTACCGAAGTCAGCAATTTCAAGTTTTTTTTTTTCGCAAGAATGTTTTATTGCAGGTCATCAACGGTTGACCTCGAGAGAATGGGCTCTGTTTGTGAGGCTAGTAGTAGTAATGTTCCGGATGAAATCTTGCACGCCCCTCAGGAGTTTCGATCATGGATATTTTGCTACTTTTCAATTACACGTTGACTTATTTAGTATTTATATATGATATTGACACTACCATTTTCACACAAAAATATGAATTATCTAGTTTGTTAATCTTCTAACCCAACGTCATAAGTTGTTTTAAGTACTTAAGAGGTACTTTTTCAAATATAAATTATTATCGTGTAATAAAATTTACTTTTCAAAATAAAAATAAATTATCTGGGTCAATAGGCTGAATTCAGATGGCATAAAAGAAACTTAGTCCCTTCTTCTTTCTACGTGACTTAGACATTTGTCCTTGTTTACCTGGTCCACTAAGATCAAGAAATAAATAATTGAGTTTTCTCCTATCAATATATTAACATGTTGGGCTAGGGACCAATCCGCAATTATTATTGTGCAAGATTGGACCCGGACCTATTATGCCCAATCCGTAAAAGGATTAGGCCGGTTGATCAGCCCGGGGTTGCGTCAGCAACCACATCAGCATAATGTGGCACTAACATTATTTCTGACGTAAGCACATGCGTCAATGCTGATATGGCACTAACATAGTTGCTGCAAGAACTGGCAGTGCCATGTGGTAACACACCAGACTGCCACCTGGTAGAGTTAGGAGTAGTTCTGCCACATGTCCCACACGTTGCGGACATGCATGTCCGCCCTACCATGTGGTTAACACATTGCGTGCACGTGGTGCTGCATCAACAACTAGATTTTTTTATAAAAAGAAAAATATGGCTGAATTCATTTGTAAGTTTTCCACCCGAGAAATCCACTCAGAGAAGGTACGAATTTGTTCCAAAAGCTTTCTCAGATTTTTATATAAAGAAAGTTTGTAAAAATCAAGTCTCGAATCTAATATACTATGACCGTGACTCGACCAGCACTTCAAGTAAGTTGATCATAACCTGTGAGACCACTCGCTTCAACAAGTAAGTACCATTTACTTGATGAATTAGTTTGTTAATTATAATAATTTAACGCATAATTAATTATTAATTACGTGCAAAAACAACACAACTCAATGACACAAGTCACTAAATATGCATGTAATTTCTCTCTTATCTATATATAATCTATAATTAATTGATATTTATATACGAATTATAATAAATATAAAAAAAACTTGAATCCATAATTATAAAAAAAATACATTAAAGTTACTAAATTAAAATTACAAAAATTGCAATACAAAATTAGAAAAAAAATTAAATCAAGTTACAAATAGATATGTGTTGAAGGAAAAAAGTGATGCGACTGATAATCACGATCTCATGACAGTTTGAAGACTCGTTTCAAGGTGAGCATAACGCTACAAGTAAGATCTCATGACCGTTTGATAACCTACTAAGCTAATGTATGAACTAAGCTAAACTAACTTAAAATAAAAAGTTAGAGCTTTGATAAGTATTTTGCAATCTAATTTATGGATGTACCTTTGCCTAGTCCTGAGCTCTGTTTATATAGACAAAGTAAATTCCTCCTTAGTCTTTTATAGTCAAACATAAACTCATAAATGCTTATTGTAATAATTGAATAAATTAAAGCATTAAATTGTTAATTTAGGAGAGGGCGTTTTGATATTGTTAATACCATGAAAGTGTCTTTAGCAATTTGCCTCAATACCCAAATAGACTTAGGATACAACCAGTATTTTGGGCTATAAAACACCTTTAAAAGAAGTTGGCAGCTCCTTTTTTCCGCCTCTCAAAGATTCACACAAAATGTTCTTTTTGTCAAGGCAAAAAAGACATTAGATTGAGGAGATCTCTGTGGGAGCAAATGAGCCTTATAAGATTTGCTAGGGAGATTGTATAAGCTACTCTCTACTTCATGTAGATGATCTGTATATATTGAATGATGATTTATGAGGTTTATTTGGAAAAGGTGGAGAGAAAAATCAATTAGATGGAGAACTTATAAAAGAGAGACGAGCTACAACATTAGGAATCAAAGAATGAGTCCATCTATCATTATATTGTAACTGTGTGTAAATGTTTCTATTAGAATTTCATCTAAAATCTTTTTATAGGATTTTGGATTGACGTTTGAGAGATGATCTAAAAGGTGTATAATCAAGGTTAAGGTTTTTGAACAAAGTAAGTGGATTCTATCTGAGTTGGACGTGATATGCTCATTTTATGATTTTTGGATTTATTACTATGACTGTATCGGTATAATCTTGTATTCGTGGAATGATTCATGATGTAATTTATGATATAATTTATTTGAACATGCAAGATTATCTCGTACTTAGTGGATTATGGTTCATATATATTGCTTGAGGGGCTACCGGATAATCGAGGTATATATGATCAAATGGACAACGAGGTATATGAGCTATTTGAGCTGTAGAGGGTGATACCTCTATCAGTTAGACCCTTATGGGAAAGGAAAATCATTTATTAGTGAACAACAAGAATTTTGTTATGAGTGTATGGACTCTAGAGTTCTATTAAGTAAAAGTAATGTGATTGTTCATAACTTTTATTTGCGATGTTATGGTTTAACTTTTTTGTTCTTTATTTTGTGATCTGCTTATTCAGTTTATGACTCACCATGAGTATCTTCATATGTATTTTAGATTCAAGGATAACACATCAGGAGTAGAAGTCATAGAGGAGAATTGCATGCATTTATTTTTGGTTTTCAATTAATACTAATAAGAATGTTCTTTAGATGTTTGGATTTGAAGTTGATATTTTGGCCTTTGATGAATAATTTACTATTTAATAAAGTTCTAGTGCTGAATGGGATATTTTACATCTCGAACATTTGTTAGGTCCATTATCAGGTTATGACAAATTAATAGTATCAGAGTATTCAAAAATAAGATTTTAAATCATGCATGCACTTAATAGTAGGTTTTGGGTGTTCATGGACTGATTTTTTTAGATTGAGAAGTCTGGGTACTGCACTAATTTTTTCCAGAAAACAAAAATATGATTGGGTGACCAGAGACTAAATTGTACAATGTTGAAAGTCAAGGTATCAAACTGATATTCTAACCCCTGTTTTGTTCTATCCAAAAAAGGGGTGAAACTAGACGTGATAAATGGGGATTTCAAATCATCTTTAAAACCATGATTTTACTTAAAAATTTGAATAGTCGTAATTTCTAACTCATTAATTCAATTATTTTAAAATACCTTTTTGGAAAGAAAATTTCAAGATCTACGCATGTTCTCACTTTATCGAAATGATCGATTTTAATGGTCACATTTGTAGCCGTTTAAAGTTACAGTCATTTGAATTTTTTTTCAATTTTTTGTGTTTTAAAAAAACAATTTAAGTCTTGTTTGAAACTTTCATGTGCTTGAACATTTATATTCATTGGAAAACTTCTATTCCAGGGCCTCTGGATACATTGTTCATAATTTAGGTACTAATTCATGATAAATGAAATGATTATGGTTTTGCCGTGTAATTTGAAATATGATATTTTATGTGGTAATGATTTGAATGGATGTGGTTATGATTTAGATGTGATTTTTTTTTATGTGTTAATGATTTGAATGGATGTAGTTTTGATATGATTTGGTTATTATCAACTGAATTTAAATAGATGTGAAGTTATATGGTTAGTGATTTGAACTCGAGGAAGTAGAAAAAATCTGGTGTTTGGTCTAGTGGTATGATTCTCGCTTCGGGTTTTTCTTGGAATCATCTCCGCGGCGGGGCGGAAATTTGTCCAGGTCTCTGGTTTGGGAGCGAACGGAAGAGCCTTGTGGGTGTAGCTACGGTTTATCATCACAAAGTTTCAATCAGAACTTGGCGAGGGCGCTTCAATAATTTCCGATTCGGAGAGGTATTTTGCACAAAACTAAATGGTTCACAACGATGTAAGTGCAACGCCGAACCACCTTACCTTGTCTTTATATATTGTCTTCAAATAGAACTTCTCGTTTCCACCCAAAAAAATAGAACTTCTCGTGAACCGCTGACTCTATTGCAATATTTGGTATGATGATAGAGATACCCCATTTCGAAAAAAACCCGACCGATCGCGATGCTCATGATCCGGATGGGCGGGGCGAGTCCAGGTGTAAGTGTGGACCTGACCGTCTTTTCCTGCTGAATGTGTTTCTGATTATTGACGAGGTTATTTGTTTTGGCATTGCAGCGAAAGGACCTCCCCTGCAGAGGAAGCCTTTTGATGTGCGCGTAAACGGACACACATCTACCTATGTTTTGTGCATATTTTGTCCACGCTTTATTCTCATTTCATCGTATGTCGAGTATGTTTTTATGCATTTTGTGTTTATGTTGAGGAGCGGGAGATCTGTCGGAATTTGGTGGTTTTGTAGGTGATTCGATGGAGATTGACGAAGTAGTAAGGCGTGGTGCGATGGCGGATGGCATGGACCGAAGAATTGAGGAGTCGGAAGCGATCGAGGGCGAGCTGTTGAATTCCAGCGACCCGCTGGAAAACCCAGCAACCCGCTGGATGTAAGCAGATGATTTCCAGCGACCCGCTGGAAAAGCCAGCGACCCGCTGGATTGGCCGGGAAAGTTTGGAAGACCTATTTAGTCGTATTAGGACTTCTCTTTTAGGTCTTAATTTCAGTTAGACTATATAAGACCTTGAGACTTAGGGTAAAAACACTCTTGAATGTTTTCACACAAGAGCAACCCTAAGTTCTTTTCTACTTGCTTTCGAATTTGAGAATTGTGATCGGCGATTCAGATTAATCAATCAACGAGCTATTTTCATAACTCGTGGTCAGGTGTTGTCTTTTCATTCATCTTCTTGATCATTAATTGCTTGGCTAACTCGTGTCGAGTGTTTGCGTGTTAAGAGTGACGAACTTAGTACGTAACATAGATCACGTTCTCGTTCTTTTGTTTGTTAAGTTAGTTGATCGTTGTGCAAATTTAGGATTGACAACCCTAGGTTTGTTCGGCGTTTCATAGTAATTAATCATAATTCAATAATTTGAATTGAGCTGCTTAGATTAAAGTTGCGAAATCATAATCCGGTAATTAGAGAATTGATCCATCTGTCCCTGTGGAGACAATCTTACTTATCATACTATTACTTATGCGATCGTGTTCTCTTGCACGTATTTTAAACCTGATATTTATCGCATCAAGTTTTTGGCGCCGTTGCCGGGGACAGATTTAATCAATTTGTCTTTTATATTGGATACAGTTTTCACGATTTTGAGACTAAGCTTTTACACCCTTGTTGTTCTTTATTACGCCTGATCCTCTTCGTTGAGTTTTGCAGTTAGTGAAGGCGTAGGAGGTGTATGCCACACACCCATTCTGATAATCAACCCATTCTTGAGTACAACCCCGAAATTGAACGAACCCTTCGCGACTAAGGGACCAACACAAAGAAGAGATGGCAGATCAAACCAGGTAATTAATGTCCCCGCAAATAATAACAGGAGAAGGCAGACGCACCCTAGGCTGGCTGACCTTCGACCCAGTATTGAATATCTAGCTGTGGAGGCCAATAACTTTGAGATCAAGTCTGGTCTTATTAATCAGGTTCGTGAAGATCAGTTTGGAGGCAATCCTTCAGAAAATCTTGCGAAGCACATCCAAACCTTCGAAGATCATTGCTCGACAATCAAGTACAATGAAGTCTCAGCAGATGCACTCAAGTTGTGACTGTTCAAGCACAGTTTAAGGGATGATGCTAGAGAATGGGTTGACGGATTCCCTGCAGGCACTTTCACCACATGGGACGAGCTTGCAGATAAATTCCTAGAAAAGTACTACCCGCCAGGCAAGACCACTCAACTACGTAACAAAATTTCACAGTTTAAGCAACAGGGTGGCGAGTCTCTATATGAAGCATGGCGTCGCTACAAGAAGCTACTTTGTGACTGCCCACACCACCAGATTCCAGAATAGATGCTCATCCAAACCTTTTACAATGGGTGTGAATCACAAGTTCGAACCAGCTTGGATGCAGCAGCTGGAGGTGATTTGATGCAGAAAGAAGAAACTGAAGGTTTGCGCATTATTGAAGCCATGGCCACCAACAATCATGAGTGGGGAGATAGGATGGAAAAGAAAAAAGTGGCTAGCGTACAGGACAACAGTGAAATCACTGCGCTCAAGGCACATGACGTAGGACACAGCGGAAGACTTGGTAACATGGTGGTGTTTTGGATGATTCTGATGAATAACTTGGCATCCAAACAAAGGGACTCGGAAATTAGGTTTAAAATGATGAGAATAAGGTCCAAATGAGAGGGGAATGGCAAGAACGAATTGGATAAAGGGGAAACATGAAAATTAAAAGGATAGAACCTTGATCTAAGCAACTTCCGAAGTAAGATCTAAGGGTGTTTGTAAACAAACGGCCAGCTAGGGGCAATGGATAAATGTTCGAATCTACGAACGGACAATGCGAATCCACGCACACAACCTAAGCAAATCCACGCTTACAATGCGAGTCCATGCATCAATTCATGCAAATCCATGCATACGAGGCAATTCTATGCGCTCACAATTACACTAAGGTAATTCAGAGAATATAATCTCAATTATTCATAATTTTCCAATTATTATTTGGATTACATCTGATTGGGATATTTAAAGAAACTAAGTGAGCTTGGGTTGGTCATTAATGCCAATTAGTCCAAGGGTCACGATACATGAACCTATAATTCAAATAGAATGAATCTACTTAATGAGAAAAGCTTAAAGGATTAAGATGAACTAGACTTAAATCAAACGAACTAAACATAATGAGAGATGGCAAAGTGCAATCAGGTTTGTCTAGATGTCGTTGAATGCCAATCAATTCGAAATAAACTTCCAAATTCGAATCGATACTTGTTCTTCCTTAACTTGACATCATTCAGATTGGTTGGAAGTCTTGGAGTCTTGGACGTCCTACATCACCCTCCTCTTCTTGGAAAATAAGCTCGTCCCGAGCTTAGTATGGCAAAGCAACATCACAAAGATCATCACCGAGATAGCAATGGAAGCACTTGAACAAAAGGGTGATGTTTGGTTTCTTCCGTACCAACAAAATAGATACTTGGAACTCAGCATAAGGAAGCAAACCGTGGCTTGTGCGTACTTCAGATTACAAAGTTGAACATCATGTATAAGCAAATCATGCAAGTTGAAAGTGTTTTTGGTCGGTCCAGATTTGCATAATACCCACGAGTCTCCACAATCTTGATCAATTTCGTGCATCTTCTTCCAACAACCAAAGGCAGGAGCATCTTCACGAAATTCTTCAATTAAAATCTGCTTTGGACTAGAAACACCGGCAACAACTTTGGAAGTTCCACTTTTGCATACAATCTGAATTGGCAACTCCCAAAGATACTTGATCCATTTAGCATTCAGATGGATGCTTGGCTTCAGTTGATCACGTACAACTTCAAAAATCTTGTGATCCAAATATAATTCAGGCAACCCACTCAAATCAGCTTCCAATAAGGGCAAATTATTCGGATAAAACTCACGAGCAACCTTGGGAAAGTCTTTTCACATCATATGCACATTCTCAAGCTTGACTTCCAACAATTCAGAATTCACTTTCTGAAACTTCTTTACGTGCTCAGTAAGTCTCTCAAACTTCTTATCATCATGCAACGAATCTAACACCTTCAAATTGATCACGTGATAAACTCCCAAATCTATCATCAAATCTGGTATGATCTTGGGCAGTTTCTACCTCACATCTTCATGCACATGAATATCACGAACAACCAATTCTTGATAACCCTCGAATTTGCTTTTAATCATAAGCATTAGATTAGGAAAAGTTACCAAATTTGTATCATGCATGGCTTTGTTGAACTCGTGCAGATTCTCCTCTCCATGTTGCATGCCTTGGTTCACAAACTTCAGATCGTGAACTCCTTTCTCCACGGTTGACTTGTTGATCATGTCAAACACTTCAACTCCAACGTTGCGACTGATCTTGAAGAGATCATTTCGTTTTGAATCTTCTCCCGATTCAGAATAAAAATCTTTCTTACACATCACGTCACAAGGTTCTTCAACATCAACTTGTGAATTAATCTTCTCCTCGGCAATAAGATTTTTCTTGTACCACACGTCAAAAAAATCTTCTGAATTTTCCGGATCTTTTGGTTCTCCTTCAGATTCATCTTCAATGGGTGCACAAATAATTGTATCCATGTGATTGTCTTCTTCTTCACGTCCAACCAGTTGGTTGCTCTTCTTCTTTGGACAAACTTTTGCAATATGTCCAAATTCGTGACACCTATAGCAACACAACTTAGAATTTGAATTGAACTCAAACTCTTCCTTTTTCTTTTCCGAAACTTCAGAATCAAGTCTTGGCTTGGTTGTTGTTTTTGGATCAGATTCTGGAACAACCAAATTATCCTTTGTCTTGAGAGGATCATGCACGTTATTTGCATCCTTGGGGCCGTGATTGACATCAAATATCTTCTTTTGACCAGAATTCATCACGATCTCCTTCACAGATCTATCCTCTTGCATACATCTCCTCAATTGCAAAATTTGGGTTTGCTTGTATCCCACGGAAAGAAACTTCTCCTTTAATATTTTCTTCATGGATGACCAAGTACGAACACATCTGATCCTTTTCTCCTTATACCACCATGCAGCAGCCCTTGAATCTAACTTGTAAGCCATGAAATTAACCTTTTGCTCTTCCGTTAGATTCATGCACTTGAAATAACCTTCAATTGATTTAAGCCATTTGAGAAAGACTTGGTCGTTCATGTCTCCATAGAACTTGTCAACATATGGCTTGGATACACGTTCTATATTTTGAATGAACGATCTACACGCCTCACTCATTCATGCTTCAAATCTTCACGTCCAAACGTATAAATTAGTTGGATCTTCTCTTTGGTATGTCTAGGAACATGTAGGTCTTCGTCTTTGGCATGAACACCACGTCCATGGTCTTTTGATTCATGAACATCATGCACTCCTCTTCTTGAATTGAGTGTAGTACATGAAATCACATCGCCCTTCTCTTCTGATTTGGCACGATTATCAAATAAGGGTGCTAACTTGTCCAAATGATTCAGAATTCGATCCAAATCATTTTCAAGGTTTGTAAACCTTCGGTCCACATCAGGGACAATCATGTCTCAGTTCGGATTTATGGTGGAGTTTGGTAGATTGAAGGGATTCGGATTGATAATCACGAAATCCTGTTGATCAGCTTGTGTTTGGCTCACTCAAACTCACAAGGTATATGAAAAACGATTCTCTCCCTCTCCTCTTGATATGGAAATCAAGATAACCTCACCAATAGCTCTGATACCACTTGACGTAGGACACAGCGGAAGACTTGGTAACATGGTGGTGTTTTGGATGATTCTGATGAATAACTTGGCATCCAAACAAAGGGACTCGGAAATTAGGTTTAAAATGATGAGAATAAGGTCCAAATGAGAGGGGAATGGCAAGAACGAATTGGATAAAGAGGAAACACGAAAATTAAAAGGATAGAACCTTGATCTAAGCAACTTCCGAAGTAAGATCTAAGGGTGTTTGTAAACAAACGGCCAGCTAGGGGCAATGGATAAATGTTCGAATCCACGAACAGACAATGCGAATCCACGCACACAACCTAAGCGAATCCACGCTTACAATGCGAGTCCATGCATCAATTCATGCAAATCCATGCATACGAGGAAATTCTATGTGCTCACAATTATACTAAGGTAATTCAGAGAATATAATCTCAATTATTCATAATTTTCCAATTATTATTTGGATTACATCTGATTGGGATATTTAAAGAAACTAAGTGAGCTTGGATTGGTCATTAATGCCAATTAGTCCAAGGGTCACGATACATGAACCTATAATTCAAATAGAACGAATCTACTTAATGAGAAAAGCTTAAAGGATTAAGATGAACTAGTCTTAAATCAAATGAACTAAACATAATGAGAGATGGCAAACTGCAATCAGGTTCATCTAGATGTCGTTGAATGCCAATCAATTCGAAATAAACTTCCAAATTTGAATTGATCCTTTTTCTTCCTTAACTTGACATCGTTCAGATTGGTTGGAAGTCTTGGAGTCTTGGATGTCCTACGTCAGCACAGGTGGCAACTCTCACGCAGTTAGTCCAAGCCTTATACGCACCAACCCTCACACCTGCTCAGGTTTGCGAGATCTGTACTGGACCTCATGTTACTGATAATTGTTCTTTGCTAGCCGAATCTGTGAACTATGTGGGTAATACTAACAAGAACAATGATCTGTATTCTGCTACGTATAACCCGGGTTGGAGAACCACCCAAATTTTTCGTGGAGAAATAATGCAGGTCAGTAGGTACCTCAGCAACCCAACCTCCCTATGGCTGCTAACAGTGCTCAAGGCCCTCAGCCACAACAATCTCAGAAATACCAATAAAAGTGGCAAAAAAAGACACCACCTCAACAAGATCGGAGGAATGAAGATGAGTTGAGGAAGCAAGTTCTCAGTTATGAGGCCACGATCAGAAATTTGGAGATCCAGATAGGTCAGCTTCCACTTCAATTGAACGCAAGGCAACCGGGAACACTTCCAAGCAACATCGAAACCCCTCCTACCCAGCAAGAACATTGTAAGGCAATCACAACCAGAAGTGGGCTAAATTTGGGGAAGAACATCGCAAGCCTAACATCGAAACCATCAGGGAAACTAGTGAGTGAGGAAGAAGAAAAACTTCGGGTGAATCCTACAGTAGTTGAGAAAGACAAATCTACCAAAAAAACTGTCAACCAGCACAAGAAAGAAGATACCCTCCTCGACCATTCTCTCAAAGAGTTAACAAACAAGCTTATCATCCTAGCTATCATAAGTTCCTGGAGTTATTCAAGAACCTCCACATCAACATTCCACTGCTCGATGCATTTGAGCAGATGCCTACATACAGAAAGTGGATTAAAGAGTTCATTTCGAAGAACAAGAGCATAGAGGACTTCGAGGTTATACCTTTGACTAGGGAATGCAATGTAGTTCTAAGCTAGGATCTTCCTCAGAAGATGAAGGATCCCGGCAGTTTCACCATACCTTGCACCATTGGCAATCAGATTTTCAAGAAGGCGCTTATTGATCTAGGCTCCAGTATAAACCTCATGCCGTACTCTATATTCCAAAAGCTTGGATTGGGGGATATGAAATCTACATCCATAGTTCTCCAGCTTGCAGATAGATCAGTGGCTAGGCCAAAGAGGATCATCGAAAATATGCTTGTGAAGGTTGACACGTTAATCTTTCTGGTGGATTTCATTGTTATGGAAATGGAAGAAGATCGTGATGTACCGCTCCTCCTAGGTCGACCATTCCTTGGGACAGGAAAAATAAGTATTGATGTGGAAAAGGGAGAGCTACGATTTAAAGTTTATGACTATGAGGTCGTGTTCAATGTCTTCGATGCAGCCAGGTATCCGTCTGTCGATGATGACTGTTATAGGATTGATGTGATAGATGAGATTGTGAGTAGTCTAGAGGCCTCCACCGAAAGCAACTTGGAAGTAGTGCGGGAGTCTGAAGTGGAAGAGGCTAATTCTGAAGTAATAGAGCAAGTACCATGGGAGCGTATAGCAGAATCACTGAAGCTGGACAGCACACCAAGGGTCAAGTTGCCAGCATCTATTCTCACACCACCTGAATTAGAACTCAAGCCACTACCAAGACATCTGAAGTACGCCTACCTGTGTGAAGGTAATAAGCTTCCTGTAATCATCTCTGCATCATTGATGCATGAGTAGGAAGAACAGCTCATCAACATGATTTCAAGGCACAAAGAAGCGTTGGGACGGACACTTGGTGATGTGAAAGGCATCAATCTATCTCTTTGTCAACATAAGATCATTTTGGAGGAGGACTTCACACCATTAGTGGAAGCCCAGTGAAGGCTCAACCTGAAGTTGAAAGAGGTGGTCTGGAAGGAAGTAATCAAATGGCTTGATGCTGGCATTATCTACCAAATTTCAGATTCTAAGTGGGTAAGCCCTACTCAATGTGTCCCAAAGAAAGGAGGTATTATAGTTGTTCCCAACAAAAATAATGAGCTTATCCCTACACGAGTAGTGGTGGGACATCATGTCTACATTGATTTTCGGAAGCTGAATAAAGCCACCCGAAAGGATCACTTCCCTCTACCATTTATTGATCAAATGCTGGATAGACTAGCAGGTCATGCTTACTACTGCTTCTTGGATGGTTACTCTGGTTATCTTCAAATTCCTATTGCACCTGGAGATCAAGAAAAGACTACCTTCACCTGCCCATATGGTACTTTTGCTTTTTGCCGAATGTCGTTCGGACTCTGTAATGCACCTGCCACCTTTCAGCGGTGTATGATGGCAATTTTTTGTGACATGGTTGAGCGCCAAATCGAGATCTTTATGGATGATTTCTCAGTTTTTGAAGATTCATTTGAGGGATGCCTTCTGCATTTGGGATAGGTTTTAGAAAGCTGCAAGGAGACTAACCTGGTGCTCAACTGGAAAAAATATCACTTTATGGTTACTGAAGGAGTGGTCCTCAGCCACAAAATCTCGAGTGAGGGACTAGAAGTTGATAAGGCCAAGCTGGAAGTCATTGACAAACTTCCACCTCTACTGTCAGTTAAGGGGGTACGGAGCTTTCTAGGCCACGCTGGATTTTACAGGCGATTTATTAAAGACTTCTCTAAGATTACAAAGCCGTTATGCAAGTTACTCGAGAAGGATGTTCCCTTTATCTTTGATGAAGAATGCAAGTCAGCCTTCAAGCATCTTAAGGAAGCACTTGTCTCTGCACCGATCATTACGGCACCCGATTAGGATATACTATTTGAGATCATGTGTGATGCAAGTAAATATGCAGTTGGCACTGTACTCGGTTAGAGAAAGACCACAGGATTTCATGCTATTTACTATGCCAACCGTACATTGGACACTACTTAAGTCGATTATGCCACGACGGAGAAAATTTTTTTAGCAGTAATCTTCTCCCTTGATAAATTTCGTCCATACCTGCTCGGAAGCAAAGTGACGGTATACACAGACCATGTAGCTATACGCTACCTCTTCACTAAGAAGGATGCCAAGCCCAGGCTCATCAGATGGATCCTCCTTCTTCAAGAGTTCGACATCAAAATACGTGATCGAAAGGGAGTGGACAACCCAGTGACTAATCATCTTTTGTGCCTTGAGAACCCATCGGTAACATCTTTTTCTCTCATTAATGAATCTTTCCCTCATGAACAATTATATGCGCTAGATGTCATATCAGTGCCTTGGTATGCTGATTTCATTAATTACCTTGTTTGCAACATCATACCCTCTAACCTTTCTTCCGACTAGAAGAAAAGATTTTTACATGATGTCAGGTTTTATGTATGGGATGAACTGTACTTGTTTAAGCAAGGAAAGGACCAGCTACTACGAAGATGTGTACCACATGAGGAGCAGGAACTCATTCTCCATCAATGCCACAACTCTCCTTATTGAGGCCATTTCGCTAGAGAGTGCACTACAGCTAAGGTGCTACAAAGCGGGTTCTTCTGGCCATCTCTATTCAAGGATGCTATGGAGTTTGTGAAGAGGTGTGATCGATGCCAAAGGATAGGTAACGTCTCTCGTTATCACGAAATGCCACAACACAGAATTATGGAAGTGGAGATCTTCGACATTTGGGGGATAGACTTCATGGGACCATTCCTACCATTCGAGCGAAATCTCTACATACTCCTGGTAGTTGACTACGTCTCTAAATGGGTGGAAGTCGTGGCTTTCCCGATAAATGATGCAAAGGTAGTCATTAAAATCTTACAAACAAATATTTTTAGTCATTTTGGAACTCCCAGGATTCTTATGAGCAATGGCGGAAAGCACTTCCACAATAACTTGCTCGCCAATGCATTGACCAAGTATGGAGTCATTCACAAGATTGCTACAGCCTACCATCCTCAAACCAGTGGTCAAGTCGAGGTGTCAAATCGCGAAATCAAGAGAATCTTAGAAGTCACTGTAAACCCATCGCGGAAATACTAGTCCAGCAAGTTGGATGATGCACTATAGGCATACAGAACAGCGTACAAGACCCCCATCAGAATGTCGCCATACCAGCTGGTTTACGGAAAGGCTTGTCATTTGCCAGTCGAGCTTGAGCATAAAGCATATTGGGCAATTCGCTGGTTGAACCAAAACCTAGACAAAGCCGGTGAGCAATGAATGCTACAGCTTGAGAAGCTTGAAGAGTTTTGACTAGAAGCATACGAGAATGCACGTCTCTACAAGGAGAAGAGCAAAAAATGGTACGACAAGAAGATCATCTCCCGCGAGCTTTAAGCTGGACAGCAGGTACTCCTGTACAACTCACGTCTTAAACTTTTTCTAGGAAAACTCAAGTCCAGATGGAGTGGCTCGTACACTGTAGTTGCTATTTCACCTCAAGGAGCAGTTTAGATTCGACACCCGGATACGCAAGAGGAATTTAAGGTGAATGGGCAGCGTTTGAAGGTGTACCTTGGCGATCAATTTGACAAACAGGTATCACATACGGATCTGGATGATCTAGCACCTCAGTAAGCCATCACTACCGTCAAGCTAATGACATTAACTTAGAACTACCTCTTTTCTTACTTTGAGTTTTATTTGAATTAGCGTCACTTGTCCGAGTTTCCCCGAGTTTGTGGATTTATAGGGGAATGTACATAGTGTCACTCTCGAAAAAAAATGTGTGTTAGTGTTCTTTTTATCTAATTTTTATAAGACTAACAGGTTAGGGAAGATACAAGGCCAGATTCGGGGAGAAAAGGCAATCCAGTGAAACCCAGCGACCCGCTGGGAATTCCAGCGAACCACTAGAAGTGACCAAGGCCAAACCCAGCGACCTGCTAGGAATTCCAGCGACCCACTAGAAGTCAACCGAGACAAACCTAGTGACCCGCTAGGATTTCCAGCAACCCATTGGAAGTTCAGGGGTTAAACCCCCACGTCTCTATTCCTCCCCTCATTTTTTCTCCTTTACACAAAACTCCCTCTCCTCTCCTCTCTTCTACCCCTCAACTTCCCAAACCACATAACCCCCTTTTCCCCTCCAACTCTCCTTCACCATCCCGACCACCACGACACAACCACCACCCCACCATTCCGACCACCACACACATCCAACCTTTCCCCCTAGTTCTCCCTAATTTCAAGTTTTTCTTTCTCTTTTACTTTTCTTTTCTTTTATAGATCCTGGACTCACGACTTCGAATCTCTACCAACCGTCGACTGGGCTTTGCTGTACTCGTCGAGATCTTTTCGTCAAGCCGACCATCGCCGTTGACCACCATTGACTACCGTTGACCACCGTTGACTACCGTTGACTTTTTCTGCCAACCACTTCCATGGCTCCAAAGCGAAGCAGAACATCTTCCCATCATTTGGGTAAGTCGAGCTCCACTCCACCTTAGCCAGTCGACTTAGCACCAAGGTATGGCGCCCCTTTTCCAATCCTTAATGAAGCCGAAGTTGAATGGTTTGCTAAATTCGCAGACTGTAAGTTTGTTGAATATCTGATAATTGATTGGAGTGAGATGCATGAGCTTGGCATTGAGGTTGATTTACGTCGTGCCTTAGATGATCTAGGATGGAATTTGTTTGCCAACACAAGCGTAGATGTTCACCCCAAGGTAGTTGTTAAGTTTTATAGCACCGTTACATTGGCTGCCAATGATGTGTGTTTCACTGCATGGCTTTACGGTAGACCAATCACTGTAGATGAACAACTGCTTGTTGACATTCTTGAACTTCAAGCTGGGGGCAGGGCATTTGATTTTAAGAACAATCGGGTTGCACAAGTAGGGTGGAAGGACCTCACTGGTCTCCCTTACTATAAGACACAACCCCCTGCTAGCCTACTCCCCAAACTCTATATGGGTGTGTTACATCGCTTTATGTGTGCGTGCTTTAGTGGTCAGTATGAAAATAACTGGATCACTCGCCCCTAAATCTATGCTCTCTCTTGTGTCAAGAACCGGAAACCATTCAACACCGTCAAGCTGATTTGTGATGTTATTAGACGTACGTTGAATATGACTGACCCCAAATGACTAGGACTTGGCCATGTTGTTGCTTTGCTGGTTCGTCACTTTTTGCCAGGTAGGGACTCCCTTCTATTGGCGGACATCTTCCGGTGAGTGATTATCACTCGCGATCAGCTGGTAAGGTGGCACTTGCTTTATAAACAAGATACTCTGCACGGCACTATTCTTTACAAAAAAGTACCGTGGGAAGATCGCCAGGCTATCTGGGACCAGTTGCGGACGTTCGAAACTAACGAACCTCCAATTCTCGACTTTGAGCAATGACTGGAGAACTTAGAGGTCCAAGTCCAGTCTCTCGCCTCCGATTATGCAGCATTCCGGAGTCAATACCAAGTCGATCAAGAATATAACCATGCACAGTGGGAATGGCTCCGGGCAACTCTACCACAGCAGCCTCCTCACCCATGAACAGGTGTTACCGCTCCTCTCTTTCCTTCTGTCAGTTTTTCTTTTTACGCTTTGTTTTTGTTTGTTGTTTGCTAATTCACATTGAGGACAATGTGTTCTCTAAGTGTGGAGTTCCACGATGTGTGCTTTGTGATGTGTAGGAGTGTTTTTCCATTATTTCCAGTTGCTTTCTTTTGTGAACATACGCATGTGATCGAGTTTGTTCCGCGTGTGGCGTGTGTTTTTGATTGAAGTGTTGAGTTGTTTGCAATTGATGAACTCACCTCCAACTTTGTGAACCTAGAGTGACCACTGAGTCTTATTGCTTAGTCAGGAATTGAACTTGAGTGTTCGGAGCAGGATTGTGTAGGTTTAACACCCTTGGTTATTTAGGTCGACAGTCCCACTAGATGAACCATGCTTGAGAACCTGATGAGTGACCTTGTGAGAAATTTGTACCGAAGAATGAGACTCCCATCTTTATTTTATTCATGAGGTGCTTGCGTGTTTCGGGTAATGGGAGTAGTATATTAGCACTTGGCATGATTTCGCAGTGTGGGATGAGTTATACAGCGGGGGCCATTTTGATGTTGAGCCTAGAGCCTTAGAGCCAAAAACCCATTCTGATCTGTTGCATAACCCCATTGAGCCTAAGCTTATTCATTGAGTTATTACGAGCACACAATCCTACGAGCAAATATTTGACCCCCACCTACCCTTAACTGTCCAGTCCGAGAAAATAGGACATTAATTGTGGGATGATTTTGTAAGGGTGCATCTTGTAGTATAGCTGGGGGGTACTGATTATCAATTGGGTTTGAAAAAGGGTAGAATTGAGGCTAACAGTCAAAAGTCAGGATGAGTTACCAATGAATGTGCGAGAATGCGTGAAAAGAAAGAAAAGAAAAACCACAAGGGAAAGAAAAATATATCCAAGGAAAGTGGAAAGAAGGAAGGAATGTGGTAAAGGAAAAAAAAGGAGCACACAATAAAAAGTGGGTGGCTTGTCCCGAGTAAATGCTTCTAGGACATAGGTATAATGGGTTGAGTGTTTAGTCATTATAGGGTGAGATGTTTAGTATAGCCGAGAGTTAGATTTTTATGTAATTCTCGGATTGGGTGGTTTAGCCATTACCCACTAATTTATCCTCCCCTTACCCTAAGCCACATTACAACCCTATGCAAAGTCCATCTTGATTACGAGCCCTGCGTTGCTTGAGAGAGTGTCAAGTGCGAAGTATAATATTTTTTTGACCCTGAGTATGTTTGCGAGTGATAGGTAGTTGATTACTCGATATAAGTGAGCATACATTGATCCTACCCACTGAGAGGTCAGTTATTGGGTATGGTCTGCATAGTGCGAAAGTTGGGCTCAATAGCTAAGGGTGTTGGGTTTACATGATTATTGCTCTTGGCACTTGTGTGAGATGAATGACTAGCGATGGGATGATGTATGTTGCGATTTGTTCCGCGCAAGGAGGAGCCATGAAAACAGTAGTTCTGATGCAACTTGCTTGGGGACAAGCAAGAACTTAAGTGTGGAGTTGTGATGTGCGCGTAAACGGACACACATCTACCTATATTTTGTGCATATTTTGTCCACGCTTTATTCTCATTTCATCATATGTCGAGTATGTTTTCATGCATTTTGTCTTTATGTTAAGGAGCGGGAGATCTGTCGAAATTTGGTGGTTTTGTAGGTGATTCGATGGAGATTGACGAAGTAGTAAGGCGTGGTGCGATGGCAGATGGCATGGACCGAAGAATTGAGGAGTCGGAAGCAATCGAGGGCGAGCTGTTGAATTCCAATGACCCGCTACAAAACCCAGCGACCCGCTGGATGTGAGCAGATGATTTCTAGCGACCCACTGGATTAGCCGGGAAAGTTTGGAAGACCTGTTTAGTCGTATTAGGACTTCTCTTTTAGGTCTTAATTTCTGTTAGACTATATAAGTGTCACGACCCAAATCTGGGCCACTGACATGGCGCTGGATCACGTTCTCCAAACCAAAGAGTCATGGTCCAACCAGCCTCATACGAACATACATATTTAAATGCGGAAGCGTAATGATCATATATATACAAATATACATATTCATAGTCCTAAGTTTAGTTCTACAAATACATATAATGGAGTGACCTAAATTACACAAGTACTGAATCATCTGATGACTTCAAATAATCCGATCCCTAGCCTTGATTACCTGTGGAGGGAGGGGGTAAGTATTTTTAAAATACTTAGTATAAAATATTGAAGTATACACATATTTAACAAACCTCCACAGACATACTCTTATCACATCGTACAAAGACATAGCCAATTGATAATAATAATAACCAAATATTACACCTCATGAAAGGTCATTCGTAACCATGTAACAAAACTTCAGACAAAGACGAACATACTTAGCACAATATAAGTTGAGCTCAGAACTATCCCAACTAATTTCGGTGTCACGGACAGAACACTCCCCTATTCAACTCAACCATCACCCGTAGGTTTCCATAACATATAACTTATAATGAGACATATCATAATCATTCATACTGACCAAGATTAGTTGATCACGTATGCAAACATATATTAAACGTCGCACACAGCATTATAAAAGTGAATAGCCAAATCACCAAGATCATATCGTAACATTCGTATCATAACCCATCACATCACATTCTTATCGTACAAGGGTACATTAATGTGTCACACCAATTAAATGAGCACAGATACGCTCCTCATAGTCTGTTGAGCATAAATATACCCATATATAGCCGAATCACGCAGACTTCGGTAGAGCTCAGATACCCGAATCACGCAGAGTTCGGTGGAGCTCAAATACATAGTAAACATAGCCGAATCACGCAGACTTCGGTGGAGCTTAGATACTCGAATCACGCAGAGTTCGATGGAGCTCAAATACTTACTCTAATCATAGATACCAACGTGTATCTTATATCACACACTTCCAAGCAAATAACCAATTCCATACACAATCCAAAGAAACATCAAGAGATGCTTATCAAAGATCCAAATGCATTCAAACATCCAGCCAACTCAAATATAAGTATGTCATACCATCGCAAACATAAATCACTCGATTCATAATTATACGTACTGACCAAGGCTAGTTGATCACGTACGATATCCCGTACCAATTATTCCTTATATCACATTCATACCCATATTTATCAAATTCGCACATATTCCAAATGATTGTCAAATATTTCAAATCACAACTCATATCGTACATCATATATGGTCACACAATCACCAAAGACGAATCATCAAGAAAATCGTCCAATGTCACTTAGACATCGGTTATAATGTCTATTCTCATCACATCATATCTTTTATATCAACCCACTTAAAGTTAAGAGACAATGATTCAAATGGATAAACTCACCACATTGTATCTAATTATATCAAATCATATAACAAACCCCCTCACCTTACACCAAATAGCGCAAGTCACCAAAGGAGTTCCGTGCTACTCTTCACGTCCCTTGATCCTCGATTTTTCCAAATATTGATAAACTAATCAAGATAATAACTCTCTATCAATCATCAACCTCTCAAATACAAAGAATATGGGAGAATCATCACAAAAGTCCACAAATATCAGATTCATACACAAGTCTCCAAATATAAACAAAAGTCCTTAAATCTCATCATCAATGACTAGTTCAACATCCATGATCATCAACCAAACCTTAACAACAACACATGCTCTTCACCAAGGTTTTAACTTAAGGTTTTCCAAAATATACACAATAGTTCTCTAATCACAATTTTAACATAGATCAACACTTACAACCACTATATCATCCATTTCAACCATCAAAATTCTCAAACTCCAAATCATCCAAAATCACAAGGTACTCAAATCCTTACAAGCTTACACCTAATTCAAGGTATTGAATAGATCTACACTTAATTTCAATAAACCATCAACTAGAAATCACTTACCAAACCACAAATCAAAGAAATCTTCTTTCTCTTTCTTCTCTTCTTCTTCTCCTCCTCTCTCTCTCTCTCCCTTTTTCAGATGGATGAGCACAAATAACCCACTCATAAAGCCTCCCCTAGATATTTTACAAACGTTCCATAAATGGAAAGTTTATCCTCAAACTTATTCTACTTTGGTCCTTGATCTTTTCAAGTCATCCCATCACATAAATCCATAATTGTCCAAACTCTAAACTACAAAGTTGTAGTTCCCGATGTTACGAACTCACTCGAATTTGAATCACCTAAATCGGAGATCGTATGAGAAAGTTATGGATACAAATGCACAACCAAAAGAAGTCTGCAGAGGAGCAGCGACCACTGCATTTGTAGTGGTCGCTAGAGGAAGGGGGGCCAAAAATAGAGAAGGCTCGGCCCTCCCGGGAGCCACATTTGTAGCGACCACTACATGTTACGAGCAGAGTGTGTAATGGCCACTACATATGTAGTGGGCGCTACACCAACTAGAAATACAGACTTTTCCACCGAAATTAGCTCGTAACTCAAAGACAGAAGGTTCAAATTACAAAACTCAAAATACGAAAGTCGTAGACTAACGTGTTATGAACCTACCCAATTTGAAATCATCCAGATCGGAGTTCACATGAAAAAGTTATATCTATTCCTCCAAAAGACAAAGAATTAGTTAAATGGTTCAAGAACCGACCGAAACAAACAAATTACAAGATCAGACTCAACGGTCACATCAAAAACTAAATTCACGAGGATCATAACAAAAATAACCAAAGGTTGGACCAAATGGTCTCGACCTAGACATAATTTACGAGGGTCATAACAATAAGACCTTGAGACTTAGGGTAAAAATACTCTTGAACGTTTTCATACAAGAGCAATCCTAAGTTCTTTTCTACTTGCTTTTGAATTGGAGAATTGTGATCGGCGATTCGGATTAATCAATCAACGAGCTATTTTCATAACTCGTGGTCAGGTGTTGTCTTTTTATTCATCTTCTTGATCATTAATTGCTTGGCTAACTCGTGTCGAGTGTTCGCGTGTTAAGAATGATGAACTTAGTACATAACATAGATCACATTATCATTCTTTTGTTTGTTAAGTTAGTTGATCGTTGTGCAAATTAGGATTGACAACCCTAGGTTTGTTCGGCGTTTTGTAGTAATTAATCATAATCCAATCATTCGAATTGGGCTGCTTAGATTAAAGTTGCGAAATCATAATCCGGTAATTAGAGAATTGATCCATCTGTCCCTGTGGAGACGATCTTACTTATTATACTATTACTTGTGCGATTGTGTTCTCTTGCACGTATTTTAAACCTGATATTTATCGCATCACCTTTGAAGCATATGGATTATCATGTGGACCTCGAATCCCACTTGGGCAAAACCCAGGCAACTTCCTTATTCCTTCACCTTTATCATCACATCACTGCTATTTTTGTTATCCGATTTCTCTTCCGTGTTCTCACCTGGTCCGTCCTTCTCCCACCTCCCGTGCAGAATGTTACCGTAAAAATTGTGAATTTAAGGATAGATACTTAAAAACCTATTTGGCATGTTTTGTAAAAGTATAAGAACCAAAGAATAAATTACCATAGAATTAGGTTATGGGGCGGATTTAGAGTTTTTGTTTTGCACATATAAATAGACTTTACCTAATCAGTTTAACCTAATCAGAGCACCACGCAGCCATAAGAAGAGAAAACAAAACCACCCGACACTCCCAGCACGAAGAAAGTAAGTCATCCATGCTATCCTCCCTCGTTAGATTCGAATTGGCGATCAGTTATTCATCCCTAAATAGATTCGAAATTGTTATTATGCCCTTCTAGTGTCAAGGAGAAGATCAACTAACGAAGAGGGTGCTGCTAGAGGAGAGGAAGAATTGGTTTCATAAACAAGGGAGCAAGGAACGACCAAGAACAGGTAAGTGGGATTTTGTTTTGAGTCTGTCTTAAATCAGATTCCGATTCAGGCCTGAACACATACAAATGGTGGAAATACGATTTCAGATTTGTAATTTAGATCGTGTTCTAACTATTCTCGAATTTGAATTTGATTCTAAAATTGAATTCGAATACATGATTATTGAATTCTGAGTGGATTAAGTTTTGTTGTTTATGGATTCAGATTCGATTCTGAAATCAAATCAAAATTTGTGTGTTTTGGAATTCAGTTTGTGTGATTCAGATTTTGAGTTGGAATCGTTCTTGATTTGATGTTTGATTATGAGTTGGGTTCGAATTTAGTTTCTACAATGCTTTGGAATCAGATATTTATGGCTAAGTGATATGATAAGTTCTGTTATGAGTTATGTGATATGAAAACCTACGGGTGATTGATTAGTTAGTTAAGTAGTTGGACATGGGATCGTTCTGTTGGAAATACTTAGTTGGTTAAGCATAGTTGGTTAGGGCATTGCTCCGAAGTTATTATATTAGTCAAAAAGTTAAGTGTTAGTTAGATACGAGATGTATGATAAGCGCTTGATTTTGATGCAAGTATATTTAATTAATTTCAATTACTGAGTTCATTCAAATTACATCAATCGTATGTGTTCAGATTGTTCAGGCTAGGATTGGGATTCAAATTACATCAATCGTATGTGTTCAGATTGTTCAGGCTAGGATTGGGACCGGGGTTAGAGACAGCTTTCTGCTGCATTTCATCATCATATGGTTTATAAACTTTTAGATAAACTTTCAGTATTTTGATTTTTAAAGACAATTACTGTATTTGTATTTGAAATTATGTTTCGGATTTGGATTTTCCTTTGAAATAATTGATGCTTAGGGATATTCAATTCCTGGTATTTGCCGCTTTCTTATTTGGGTCGTGACAGTTACTCCCATTGCACCTTGAGCCAACAGGTTCTTCGAGCATCTCTTTTCAATGGATCACATTTTAGCCCCTCTCTAGTTTACACGTTTGAGGTGTAACTTTGATTTAATCTGATTTATAGGCTTGATACTTTTGCTCCGTATTGTGTTGTGAAGGATCTGCCAACTACTTGGATCACATAAATGGGAAGAAGCATGTCAATATTAGTTTTTATTCTTCTTCTGAAGGCATGAATATCTAAATAATTTCCAACTGCTGACTTAGAGTCTTGATATCCAGATCAAAGAGCCTTAGGTATGTCCATACGCGTGGAGCGGGCATCTCTCCAAGAGGTGAGTGTTCTAATGACCCATTTTACTTCTTTTGGACGGATAAATAAGATATCTGGATCTAGGGTTGTGGCTTTGCTATTTATGTGCTCAATTCTGGAATTGCAAGTTGCGAGTAGGATTTTTTTGCTGCTAAGTCATTTTTAGCATTTTTGTCATGGATTGTTTAGGATTCAGACAACAATATAAGCACTTATGATGCCAGAACCTAATATTATTAACCTTTTGCTTCTCTAGGAGGACTTAGATTTTTAGGTGATGTTAAAGAGCCCCTATAACAATGCATGTTTGCTATTTCTAGGTTCAAGTGAAATTTGAACTTCTCAAGAAGCAAAAAATACTTGGTAGTTTTATCGAGCAAGGTAAGACTTGACTCTTGAGTTCAGTTGAAAGTAGAAGAGGCGATTATAGAGATTTATCAGCAAATAGGTTTGTTTATCTCGACTAAAAAATGAAGTATTTTCTCTATCCCTCTTGTCATGTAGATCTTGATGAGCGAATATTGAAATAGTAGGAGGACGAGGAAGAGCGAAAATGGCAGAGATGGGAAAAGAAAGAAAGAGAGAAAGGTTGGTTGTATATATATTGAAATAACTACGTTTTCTTTTCTTCGCTTCTCAAATTAGATCTTCGAGTGTATTCTCATCATTTGCTTTTCTATCTGATGATTGCTGATACATTCTTTCTTTGCTGCAGAAAGAAAAAGCAGCAGAGATGTTATGAGTTAAGATCTACCCTGATGTTGTGGCAATGAGGTGATTTGGCAGCTTCGAATCCTCCAAATGATGACCCATTCTTCATTAGTATTCCCAGAAGTGAACTTCCTCTGTAATTCTAAGAGTCATAGATGTAGCTGCCTACATCAACCAACTATCATGCTCCCCCAATAGTTTCAGAACAAACAATAGAAAGTGTATATATATGTGTAACGTCACATGAATTTTGATCAACTGACTCTACAAATTAACACAAGTTTTTAAGTATATTTTTTATTCACTCACACGCACCGTAAGAAAATTAAGAGATCATCCATACTAATTATACTCTTTGTCAAATGAATTTACAAGATGTTGCTATGAATAGTAACTATCATGACCCGATCTGAGGTCGGTGATCAGCGCTAGACTCTGCGATATATCAACAACATAATGCAAGTCTAGCAAGTCTCAAAACCATCTCATAACACTCAAATCAAGCGGAAGATGAATTATCAACAAACTAAAATCAAACCGAATTAATTTACAAACCAAAAATCAACAAACATCTCGAAAATACTATTATTATAGAGAAACTATAAAGATGGAAAGAACATTGTGATCCAGAGACATCAAATAAGTTACCCTCGAACGAAGGAATGGGGTAAGCACCACAAACTCTGGACACTCGAAAAGAACTAAGGTCTCTAAGAACCTGGAATAGATTTGTAAGGAGTAAGTGTTTGAAAACACTTAGCAAAAGAATTGGACATAATATATTAGTTATGGTTGACATATGCATGCAACAAAACTCAACCATGTTCGACTTTACTCAAAATCAAAATGCGTGATGACCAGATGCTATACGTAATACCAAACACAAATATATACATACATATAGAGCCATGAATAGGTTTTGTATTGCCCTTTCCTCTGACTGTCAAGGATATCCAAATGGTCAATAGAATCTCCATCCACAAACAAATAAAGCTAGCAAACAAATGTAAGCTAGTGATAGCAAGCAAATGTAAACTAGTGATATCCCCAAAACTATGAGCTCATAGACTGACATCCCTGGTTAGTACGGAAAAGCCTATTCATTTCTCTCACAAAAATACATATCTTATTAGACAGATGACCCAATGATCCAGAATCATATCCAAACAAATCAGCCACTAGCACTCTAGCCAGCTATTCACAAATGTCACATTCCTCGCAACACAATCACAAATATGTTCAAAGGTATCATGGACCAACCCATATGCATGCCATGCACACAATCAAGCTTTGAAACATACGCATAACAAACACAACCAAATTTATCATGTACTATTCACTTACTCAGACGAAAGCCGCTTAACAGCGCTGAAACCCAAATTCGATACTCCTTCCACTCAAAACTTCTTCAACCTTAAAAAATCTATACAAATAATTCCAACCATATGGTGAGGTTAATTCTTGATTTTCAAAACCAATTCACCTCTAATGCTTCAAAACGACCAACTTAGGTATACTCGCTATCATTCATCACAAAATCATCCAAGCATAACCAATAGCTAAATCCGTTAAACACTTGGTTCCTTACCAAGTACTCACATGTATATACCCTATATACAAGTTATGCATGCTCACAAGACTATATAACAATCTATTTTGCCAAACCGAATACCAACGGAGCACACGACAAGTTCCATCGCAATTTCTCAATCGCAAATAGATCAAGCACATCAAAGACAACCTAATTATCACTTTAATTCAACTCCTGTACATGTTATTGAAAACCCTGACTCTCACACTTAACCTCAGTTTTGCAAAAATCAACTTAACAAGCTTTACTCCTTCAATTCGCACAACTCAGCACACAGCTAGCATATCCAACTTCAAAAAGAAGTACAAGATGTTTCCCTCAACCAAAATAGGCATAAGATACATATTCGGAAAGCTCATGAAGTTCTCTAAAATAAGTTCCACTACACTTAATTCTAATTTGGAGCCTAAGGATACTTACCAAGCCAATCTTCTTCATGTCGCTCAACAGCCAGCCTCAATAACTGCTTTCAGTTCAAAACCAATTATCCAACGACTCCTTGATCCAAATAACAAGTATGATATACTATTAGAAAGCTCTCTTCTTCCTCTACAATTCTCTTGACAACCACAAGGTCTGAATTGGACTGAAAAAGGACTTACTGAGTCAATCTTTCTTCAGCTATTTGCTTATTCCTCTTTTCTCTAACCCTTTCTCTTCGTTCTCTTAAGTTTTACTTTATGACTAAGGTGTTTAGCTTTCTGCCTCTTCAAGGAAAGCCTCTAATATATATGAAGAGGTGGGTGAGTTCTAATAGCAGTCAAGCTATCTCTTTAACTAATCCAAAAAAAACAAAGGAGTTGGGGTCCAATCATCGCACTCTAGAAACAAGCAGTTCAAGGATGGTGATTTTCCTTTGGTTTTTGTCCAAATTGGTAATTGAACTACTTGTTCCTTATGGTGTCTAGTTTCCAAATCAGTTAGAATTTTACAATTTGAAGCCCTATTGAAGAAGTTATGCCTATTTGACCACTCAAAGGGTAAACTGGCCGAATCATCCAACAACTTCTCAAGCAATAGTTTCTTTCATCCATTTCCATCCACTTCTGTCTAAACTTGTAGATAGCTAAGTTGTACGTCTATGTGTTAGTTTCTGAATCCTACTCACTTGCATCATTCGGAGCAAAATTGAGGAAGTTATGACTTTTTAACTAACCAAATGTCAGTCTGTCCAAAATTGATCAACCCACTTTACGAAACTTGAAAAGTCTTCAAGTACACTTTATCGAGCTTGAACCAACTTGCTTGGAGAACTAAGGGATATCTAAATCCACTTCCCAAAACTCATCCCCTTCAGGAAAATAGCGTAATGCAATAGTAATCGACCACTTGCAAGGTTATCACAATCTCCTCCCCTTATAAAAAAATTTGTCCTTGAATTTACTTGTAACTGACTTATCAGACAAAGAACTTACTTGGTTACTCAAACAGATACGAAAACCTTAGTTCTCAGTTTTCTTAATTACCTATCCAAAATCTGTAGTGGTCGCTCATTGTAGATAAGATCGTCATGAAACTCCACCTTTGGCAACAGATAAAGCACTTGACCAATCCGCTTTAAAATCTCATAACAACTTATCGAAGATACCTTTACTTGAAACCACTTCAAATTCAATATCCTTTCTCACCAACTTCATTTGATCACCCCAAAACAAAATTTCTAGTTCACCTTCAGGCTTATACTTCACAATCTTCAGTCCATGTCCAAAATCACATCAAAATCATCCATGTCTAACACATATAGATTAGCCAACATCTCGTGGCCATCCACTACTATCACACATGATTTATGAACTAAATGCACATGCATGATATGACCTAAAGGGGTACAAACGTCTAATAGCTCTCCCAACGATGAAAGTGGACTATCAAAAGATTTAGCAAATTGGGGTGACAAGAATGAATGCGTCGACCCCGAATCAAACAAGACTGGAGCATGTAACAAGCCTATGGGAGTATACCTGAAACCACATTATTAGATGTTGTAACATCCCTTTTTTTTCTTTTTTCTTTTTTCTTTTTTTAATCTTCTTTTATATTCTTTTTTTACTTCAATATATCACTTTCAATATGTCACAGGCATATCTTCCCGAATAGAATAAGTCAACATTTAAGAGGCCAAATAAAAAGGTTATCCAACAGAGGAAAAAGACACAATAGATCCTGTACTCCATAGCATTCCTATCAGACATCATATAAGATAACCAAGGTTTAGCTCTGATACCAACTCTATCATGACCCGATCTAAGGTTGGTTGACCGACGCTAGACTCTGTGATATATCAACAATATAATGCAAGCCTAGCAAGCCTCAAAACCATCTCATAACACTCAAATCAAGCGGAAGATGAATTATCGACATACTAAAATCAAACTAAATTAATTTACAAACTAAAAATCAACAAACATCTCCAAAATACTATTACTATAGAGCAACTATAAAGATGGAAAGAACATCATGATCCAGAGACATCAAATAAGTTGCCCTCGAACGAAGGAATGGGGCAAGCACCACAAACTCCGGACACTCGAAAAGAACTAAGGTCTCTGGAAACTTGGAATAGATTTATGAGGGGTAAGTGTTTGAAAATACTTAGCAAGGGAATTGGACATAATATATTAGTTATGGTTGACATATGCATGCAACAAAACTCAACCATGTTCGACTTTATTCAAAATCAAAATACGTGATGACTAGATGCTATACTTAATACCAAACACAAATACAGACACACATATAGAGCCATAAATAGATTTTGTATTGCACCTTCCTCTGACTGCTAGGGATATCCAAATGGCCAACATAATCTCCGTCCATAAATAAACAAAGCTAGTGTACAAATGTAAGCTAGTGATAGCAAACAAATGTAAACTAGTGATATTCCCAAAACTATGAGCTCATAGACTAACATCCCCGGTTAGTACAGGAAAACCTATTCATTTTTCTCACAAAAACATATATCTTATTAGACAGATGACCCAACGGTCCAAAATCATATCTATTAGACAAAACAAATCTGCCCCGAGCTAGCACTCTAGTTGGCTGTTCATAAATGTCACATGCCTCACAACACAAAATATGTTCAAACATATCATGGACCAAACCATATGCATGTGACGTACACAATCAAGCTCTGAAACATTCACATAACAAACACAATAAAATTTATCATGTACTATTTGCTTACTCAAACAAAAGCCGCTTAATAATGCTAAAATCCAAATCTGATACTCCTTCCACTCAAAGCTTCTTCAACCTTAGAAAATCTGTACAAATAATCCCAACCATATGGTGAGGTTAATTCTTGGTTTCCAAAATCAATTCACCTCCAACGCTTCAAAACGACCAACTTAGGTCTACTCGCTATCATTCATCACAAAATCATCCAAGTATAACAAATAGCTGAAATCCTTTAAAAACTTGGTTCCTTACCAAGTACTCATATGTATATACCCTATATACAAGTTATGCATGCTCACAAGACCACATAACATCTATTTTGCCAAACTGAATACCAATGGAGCACACGGCAAGTTTCATCGTAATTTCTCAATCGCAAATAGATCAAGCACATCAAAGAAAACCCAATTATCACTTTAATTCAACTCATGTACATGTTCTTGAAAACTCAGACTCTCACACTTAACCTCAGTTTCATAAAAATCAACTTAACAAGCTTTACTCCTTCAATTTGCACAACTCAGTACACAGCTAGCATGTCCAACTTCAGAAAGGTGTATAAGATCTCAACCAAAATAGGCATAAGATACATATTTGGAAAGCTCCTAAAGTCCTCTAAAATCAGTTCCACTACGCCCAATTCAAATTCGGAGCCTAAGGACACTTACCAAGCCAATCTTCTTCCTGTTGCTCAACAACCAACCTCACCAGCTACTTATAGTTCAAAACCAATTTTCCGATGACTCCTTGATCTAAATAACAAGTATGATATACCGTTAGAAAGCTCACTTTCTCCTCTACAAGTTTATTAACAACCAC
The DNA here is from genome assembly GCA_012979155.1 of Hypericum perforatum. Classification (NCBI taxonomy): domain Eukaryota; kingdom Viridiplantae; phylum Streptophyta; class Magnoliopsida; order Malpighiales; family Hypericaceae; genus Hypericum; species Hypericum perforatum. The sequence goes on along the minus strand of SOPF01027687.1, from coordinate 29,262 downwards.
AAGGTCTCAATTGAATTTAAAAAAGACTTATCGAGTTGATCTTTCTTCAGCTATTTGCTTCTTCCTCTTTCTTCTAACCCTCTCTCTTCTTTCTCTTTAGTTTTGTTTTATGACCAAGGTGTTTAGCTTTTGCCTCTTCAAGGAAAGCCTCTGATATATATGAAGAGGTGGGTGAGGTCCAATAGCAATCAAGCCACCTCTTCAACTAATCCAAAGAAACAAACAAATGAGTTGGGGTCCAATCACAGCACTCCAGAAACAAGCAGCTCAAAGATGATAGTTTTCTTTTGGTTTTTGTGCAAATTGATAATTTTACTTTTTGTTCCTTATGGTGTCTAGTTTCCAAATCAGTTGGAATTTCACAATTAGAAGTCTTATTGAAGAAGTTATGACCATTTAACCACTTAAAGGTCAAACTGGCCGAATCATCCAACAACTTCTCAAGCAATAGTTTCTTTCACTCATTTCCATCCACTTCTGCCCAAACTTGTAGATAGCTAAGTTGTAGGTCTATGTGTTTAATTTCTGAATCCTACTCACTTGCATCATTCAGAGCAAAATTGAGGAAGTTATGACTTTTTAACTAACCAAAGGTTAGTCTGTCCGAAATTGATCAACCCACTTTACGAAATTTGAAAATTCTTCGAGTACAGTTCATCGAGCTTGAACCAACTTGCTAGGGGAACTAAGGGATATCTAAATCCACTTCCCAAAACTCATCCCCTTCAGTAAAATAGCGTAATGCAATAGCAATCGACCACTTGCGAGGTTATCACAGTAATAATCAAATCAATTTAGCATTTTACACAGTATATATACGAAATATTACATTTACCCTCATTAAATACGCGACGTCTTAGTTGTGTCAGATACAAACATTCCAAGAATTTCTCGCTTGTAGGTGCATTCGATCCCCGAATCACCCATACAAGTCAAGTCGCTCTAATACTAAATATATCTCGTGATTTAACTAACTAATTCCACAAATCAACATAAAAATTTTCAGCGTGTATTGTTTTGATTTACTGTCTTACACGCACCTTAGGAAATTTCCCAAAATATCACATATACTAATTCTACTCCTGGCTTCAACGTTTAAATTTGGATTTTTTTTTCAGGATCTACGTCCGAAAAAAATAAACCTTGTTAATATAAATAATAATAATCAAATCACTTAATCATTTTACATATATAGTCATTGTCATTGTCAAATAGAGTTTGTGGGGCACGGCGCCTCGCTACCGAGCAGCTACATAGTTAATTGTTTTTTAATTTATAAAGTTGTGTTACGATGTGCTTCTCACTCAGGTGAAATTCTTATTTTTATTGTCAAGTGCCAAGTTTTCTGAATAGCACAATTCAAGTGTTAATAAAGCAAAGGACTTTGTCAAACAGGAACTCGAACTTCTTTCATTTCTGCTGTTATTTAATAGCAAATTCCTTGTCACTTGCAGAAGTTACCAAAAGATCCTACTTACGACAATCTAGAATTACAAAATTACAAATTAAAATTCAATTATTAGTCCATCAGAATAACCAGCCACGGTTGAAGGGGAACATATTTGGTGCTGGAGAGGGGTTTCCAGCACCATGCTGGACACGCGAATTCGGTGGTCCAAACACCCGGATTCGATGGTTGTTTTTTTGATTCGATGGTTTGGATGTATTTCTGATTCGATGGTATGATGTATTGTAATTCGATGGTATGGTGTGTTGTAATTCGATGGTATAAA
>SOPF01027687.1:0-25611 GCA_012979155.1 Hypericum perforatum | reverse complement strand
GGGATGAAGTTGAAAAGGTGAGACTGATGATGAGGGAGAAACAAATCGACAAGTTACCCGGACACAGTTCAGTTGGATAAAATTGTGAAATCAGCACCTTGTTTTAACCTGAAAAATTCTTTCCTGACTTTGGTCATGAAGAATTGGCCACTCTCAAGAAGTTACAAGTGATTGAAACATTTGTCAACCTTCAACTAGTCGCTATGCAAACAGAGGAGGTAAATGCCCTAGGTCCAGTTTGACTCTCTGGGAACACATGTCTCAGTATTTGGCACCGACCTCGCCGGAGCTCTAAATGTACCGTGTTGAAACTCGGCTAGTTTATCATTATTTCATCAGGAATCTTGAAGGTTTTGCTCATGCTTTCTTTTTGTTCTTGAGCAGGCTCAGCCACTTTGTTTGCCCTCCTACAAGAGAGCCAACTACGATACGTTCGAGCTAATTTGAAAGGGTTGTGGTCCGAGAACTGATGCATTTAGTGTGGTAAATGTCGTTTGTTTCACAGTTCACTTATTATATAACAAGAGTAACAAAATAGTTTGTTCGGGAATTCCCATTGTACCTTCAGAAACAGTTCACTTATTATATAACAAGAGTAACAAAATAGTTTGTTCGGGAATTCCCATTGTACCTTCACATTGTATTTTTGCTAGTTTAGTTAGCAGAAATGGCAACTGCAGGAGGAATTAATGTATGGATAAAGACAGGATTGTATAAATTGGTTGAGCACAACCCGAGCAATTTCCATTGTACGTCTGTTTATTAAATATTGCAACGATTTGTTACGTGTTCCAAATTTGTTAATAGCGACAAAAAGGAAGGTGAAATCCACCCGAAGTAGGTAACATAATTTCTTGTTGAGGAAGGTTTCATAAATAACGTTGAACAGAAAGTCAGAAACACCAACCCAAGAACCCATACTTATAATGTAATAGGAACTATAAACTAATGTTGCACATTCTGTATAGGCCTTTAACTAGAGAATCCCTTCCTTTTATTCATTTATAAGTTACTATACCACTGTGCAGTTCAACACATGTTGGACCCTACACAGGTTCCTTCTTCTTGACCTCTGCTTCCACCTGTATATTGATCGGTACCTGTGTATTGAGCCATTACTGGCCGGTAATTCATCCCTTTCAACCTTGACAGGTATATCCTTCTTAACATCTCTGCCTTTGTCTCACTTCCACCTTCGGAGTAACCACAGTCTTCTGTTTCAGAGGGCATGGACTAACATGGCTTCCTCCAGGGCACCAGCTCTGCGTACCCATCTCTGAGTCTAATTAATGCTTATAATCCCTCTACTCGTAGATCTTCGCCTTATACTGGATTCTTGAACTAAGGATTAGATATGGACATGGATTTACTAATGCCAAGTATTTATAGAGGGGCTATTCGATGTGGTGGGAGTCGATGTAAGATAGGGCATAAATGAGATCGAGATTTTACTAGTCACAGATCAACTTCGGTTTTTCAATGATTTAGTTGGATTTCGATATTGTGGAATGCATATTGCAGTTGAAGAGGTGATACGAACAGCTTCTTTCTCTTCTTGTTGCTATATTCAGAACGCCCCTTGGAGTTTTGTACAGCTTTCAAGTTAATAGCTAAGTCAATGAATTAAGAGATTTTACTATGGGAAAAGTTAATTGAAAGGTGTCAATATGAATTTAGTGCACCACTTCACTAGCAGATGAACCGAACTTTAGAGCTTGATATATAAAATTCATGGATGAATCGAGTAATTGCTTTGTTTACAATAAATTGTACCAGACGAACATGAAGTTACAAGGCGACCATCCCAAGTTTTCTTTATGATGTAAACTATCCGATATCCAGTTGTTCATAATTCGCATGGAAGCCCGAGCAGAATAAGATTTAATAAGATTTATTATATATATATATAATAAGATTTAACCCTTCCATGTTTTCCCATAGGATTACAGAATTCTTGTTCTAGCTGATCAAGTATCTCTCTGTTTCGATGCCACTTCAATTCAAGTTTCACCACAGTAATATCATTCACCATCACAGAAGCCCGAGCAGGTTCTGGATCAACATTAAGCAGCACCAGGTTATAAAACCAACGCCGTAGAGGTGCGTTGTGCTTGCGCTGCTTGTTTCACCTTCCATATAACTACCCACGTCGAAGTTCCCTGCGTATATTATATAAAAATGTGTGTTAAAATCTCGTATCTCGCCCAAAATTTTAAGACAATGAACATGTAAGTTTTCTACCACCTCGTTGGATTGAGTTGCTGCAACCAGCATTTAGTGCGTATCCCACATCCTTTACGTAGGCGCCGTTGTAGAATTGGAAGCCCGAGAGGCTGCCAGTGATACAGTTCAGGACGTGCTTCGTCTCGTCGAGGCATGGTCCGAAGCAGAACATATCAGTTGCTTCAGGAGGCACGTTGATGTTCCCACTTAGAGTTAACCTGTATTCTTCGTTACAACCCGAATAAATCTGCACGTGGGAAACGAGGTAACCAGAAGGAAAACACAAAAGAAGCTAAAAACGGAGGATCGCATGGCCAACAACAGACCAACCAACCTACCTTGGAGTTGAAGCAGGAGAAGACGCTTGCAGCCTGTTGTACTGGAATGAACTGTGCCCGTCCTGAACAAAGTGGACAAGAGTTAGTTCTTGAGTGGAAGCCATAGGAGCGGCAAAAGGGAAGAAGCTGAAGATAACAAGAAGAAGTGAGAGGGACCCATGTGAGAGGAGAGCATTGAAAGGGAAACCAAGGAGAGAATTGTGAAGTTGAGTACAGCTGAGACGGCCATCTGGAACTGAGACGATGCCCTTTTTGCTCCTGTGATATAACAACATATATGGAGAGAGAGAAGGATGGTTTTTATTGTGTTATGGTACTGAAATGGAAGGGGGCAACAAAAGAAAACACCTGAAAAGGCACCAGTGATGATGATAACAATGACAAATTATAAGGAAAAATGAGGAAATTGGTGGGTAGTTCAAGCAGTTAAGTCCATGTTGAGCAAACTATGTATGGATGGGCCACCAACTTTGCAAGAAAAATACCCCCAACTTTACACGTGTCCACGGCTCTATATCCAAAGATATAATAAAATGAGAAAAAAATATAATAATATGGAGATGCGGGGTATCGATCCCCGTACCTCTCGCATGCTAAGCGAGCGCTCTACCATCTGAGCTACATCCCCATGATGTCATTTGACTCATTTACAATTATATAGTGTAATGTCTGACCAAAAAAAATTATATAGTGTAATGTTTTAAAGTAGAAGGCGTTATACACAGTGTTCGGGGATTTAACTAAATGTAAATGGTAAAATGCCTTTTTTTTTCTTCCGGATTTGGGAAAACAAGTAGATGTTTGGAGAGTTTTACACCGGAATATAAAATCAAAAAATAAATAAATGGATAGTGTTTTTTTGGTGGGAAAATAAAATGGGACTCGGGAGGAACACCATTATGATAAGCCTGTTGATTAGTTGTTACCCATGAACATTGTATCGGATATTAGAACATCACAAACGATGCTTATTTGACAGACTAAACCAAGTAAACTACCATCCTGATTCCTGAGAGTGAACAATACAAAAAGAGAAGAACAAAACAATGCATCAAAAGTTGCCACATCCAACAATTTGCAAGTCCTTTTTATAGAACGGGTCCATGCATTCCCCGGTTCATCAACGGAATTTACCAAAGTGTCAGTGTCTATCAAACTTACAAACGCTAAAAATGCAAGTACATTGAACAGCTTCCGATAGAACACAATACCCAGACACATCCACTATATAACAGTACTTGTGAAACGTAATACACCGTAGACGAGGATCCTATGCTTACTATTTGATGTACTGTGATAGCCACATGAAACCCTCTCTGTAGCCCATTTTGCGGACGATGCTGCACATGAATACCTCTAGGGGCCGGACATTGGAGTCTGCTGCAAGAGTCACCTTACCCTTGCCAGTGGTGAAGTTGGTGAGACCAAGGTTGTAACGGAGCTCATCTTCAGAAGCAGCGTACGGCAGATCAATCTTGTTGCCCAGAATAAGGAATGGAACACTTGCCAACGCATCATCAGAAAGGAGGGCATCTAGTTCTTTCTTTGACTCTGCAAACCTCTCTTTGTCATTAGCATCCACTAGGTATACGACGGCATCCACCTTCAAGATTAAGGTTCAACCACATGTTATTGTTAGAATCATGACGTCAACTAGCCAAATTTCAGAAAAACTTGCAACAGCGATGTGGCATCTCTTTGTAGTTTCTTCACAAGAAAAGCATGACTTATCCATAAGAGATTATGGAAAACTGAAAGCATGGCAGAGAACACTCTGAGAAGTATTCACAGAAACATGCCAGAAGGCTGAAAACACCCTTATAACAAGTGGCATGAAACGAACATCGACATATATGGTGAGAAACTAGTAGAACACTTCTAAACCAAAAAAGTGTCATCAGATTATTGAGGCAGTAGAAACTTTCACAAATTCAAGAATCATAAAAACACAACCATCGCGCAAAGAGTGGACTGGTCAACAGTGAAGCCCATGCCAAACCCAGCTCGTAACAAAAGAAAATTCTTGAGATATCTGGTGAGGAACTAGTAGAACACTTCTAAACCAGAAAGTGTCATCAGCGAACTCCCAATTCTATGTCCGCCTCCCATGAATCAGACAACCACAAAGAAAATCATCTGGGATTATGGAGGCAACAACACAACAGGCAACCACCGCAAAACGAGTGATCAATCCTAAGAGTAGAACTCCTAGCACACCCGATTGATTTAAATTATTACCTTGGCATAGTAATCCTTCCAAACGCGGCGAGCAATCTGGTGACCCCCCAAATCGAAAGCCTTAAACTTGATCTTCCCAATACTCAGCTCCTCCGATGTTGGATACTGCGTGGGCTGATGTTGAACTAATCTCTGTTCCAAACCAACCAAACAGGAAGAAAAAAAACACATCAAAACCCTAAACCCAGAAACCCACCGAATCCAATTAAACCACACACCGCTAGGGTTTTTCACTCAATCAGAAACCCATCATCAAAAGATTAATTATTAAAAGGAAAAAAGGGAGAGTAGACAAAAAAAAAAAAGACCTCGTCTTTTAACATGTGAAGAAGGGTGGTCTTGCCGGCGTTGTCAAGGCCTAAGAACAAGATCTTGGCTTCCTTCTGCCATAGACCCAGCGACGCTAATATCCCATAGAACCAATCGAACAAGAACATCTCTCTCTCTCCTCCCTTTTTTTATTTATTTCTTTTTTCCCCTTGGAAATAAATGATTTTAGTTTGGTCCATACACATATATAAAGTGGAGCCTTATATAGGTCGGGTCGGGTCGGCCGGGTCTAGTGGGCTGGACCAATGGGAGAGCGTGGATGGGGAGAGTTGGTGTCACTCGATTCCGTTTGGACCGTTGATTTTCCATTCTACGGTTGGGATTTCGGGTTCCCATAAACGGGTGGGTTCTCGGTTGTTCGTACAGGAGAGGGCTAGTGTAGTGGGAATTCATTGCTCATGTTCTTTTTTTTTTATCTAAAGAATATTATTCACTTGGTTAATTCATCCAAAATTTAAGGTAGATAAAATTTGTAGTAAAAGTTCCAAAATAATATTTATTTTTTATTTTTGTAATGGTACTTCAAAAAATTTCCATGTGATTAACACATAATTATATATTATTTTTGTATACTTAACGAACAAATTTATTAATAAATAAAAAATGTTACTTGTTGTAGCGAACTTCCATATAACCATTGTAATGAGAAACTATTACCAGTTGATTCACGATCACAAACGTACTAGATAAATGAACGATTTTCACAAATGACCATACTTTGCAAAATTTGAGATACTCAAGGACTAATACGAAATTCATCTCTTTCGTGTGCAAATAAGGATGAGAAAGATTGCTATCTGGTCACAAAACTTCTCCTCCCTTTTATAGGGAAGTCCACCTTATACTACCTCACTAAAGGTGAGTAAGTGACCAAGTGAGAGGACTACAAGGTAGCCTTGCCACGTAAGGTGCCACATAGCAATTTAACCAAAAAAGGTTGTTGGGCACTCTCTAGTTCAAAAGCACCATTAAACACATTAATGAGTATTCTTTGGTCCAAAAGTTCAACATCTCTTACTCACACATTATTGACCAAATCAACATAACCTCAGATTTTTACTTAACAAATATTTCGTGCAACCAGCATACATCGATTGTAGATAACTAAACTCAAGAGCACCCATAATGGCCACTTGAATGATAGCATCTTGATATTCTCATCACATAAAGTATGTCTTATCCTATGTCTCATATCATATTCTATTATTTTCATATATGATTTCAAACAATTTATTCGTGCTCATTATTATATTACTCATAGCACAATAGGTGCACTAGAACAACAAAACTCGAGAATGTATCAATGTATAACCTTCTTCTCTATAAGTATTTCTTCCATCATAATAATATCTATTTTTCTAGTTAGTCTTGTAAGGTCGTATCATGAATCATGATTTTTTTCATAGACTTTTTTAAGCTAGCAGCACAAAATCTTACTTTTAAAATACTTTGAGGATCATAAGCATAATGTATCAAAAATCAGAGTTTTCGAAATTGATCTCACACTAGAGAAAAAGAAATCACTCTATGATTTTTCATACATTGGTCAACAAAGTAAACATGGTACTATCCATATTTTATGATGTTCATTCCTTCAGAAAGGATCGCATATGATATATAAATTAATATCATACTAGAGTATCAGCCTCGATGTTACTAAACAATGACTTTAGTTTACATAAAATTGCTCTAGGCTATCAAGACAAGTTAATGAATTTCACTTATTTTTTATCACTCGAATTCACAAAAATCCTATGTAGCTCTAGATACTTGCATTATCACAAATCTCGCACTTTAACAAGAACTTTTCTTATATTTAGAAGAGAGTATCAATATTTAGAACAAACACTCGATGTAATGATGTTATTAAAACTACCTCATCATAACAAGAAATTAACACGTTAATTTCTACTGAGATAAACACCCATGTGAGTGAGTTACTTTTCTGTCTCACATATGTTAGTAAATATTTCTCAAAATAAGATTCACAAATGTATTGTTGATATAGTATAAAGTTTTATTGAATAACAAATTCAATAGACACAACTCAAGAAAAAAACTAACTCATTCACAAATCTGTGGAACTATCATGTTTCTCAAAATATCATTAGGTACAACTCTAGATTTGTTAAGATATCTCACATAGATATGTGTTTAATTCTTACTTCTTTTCATACAAAAACCAAATATAACTTATGTTTATTAGTTTATTTGGGATTATTTTGGATAAACAGTTTAAAATTATCTTTAATTATTTTATTTATTACATAGTATTTAGAAAAAATAAATTCTTTAGCTATTATAGCTGATGAGGAGATAGACACAAATCTATTTAGATACTTCATAAAAAAATTTCTCTGAATGACAACTAAATATATCCAAATATGAATATTCATATATTTACATCTCATACTAAATTAGTATTATCATAACTCTTGATATCAAGTCTTAACCTAAATAATTGTGCCACAATCATTTTTAAGTACTTTATAATTTTCTTAACCACTAGTCAATATGCTATATTTGGATTACGATAATATAAAGGGTTAATTACCCTCAGGTCCCTGTGTTATTGCTATTTTTGTGAAAGGGTCCATGTATTATTATGATATGTTATAAGGTCCCTGTGTTATAACAAAATATTAGTCTCGGGTCCCTAAAATAACTGAGGCTAATGTCAGCAATTTTTTTATCACTAAAATGACTAAATTACCCTTTGATAAAAAAAATAAAAAACATCTTCTTCTTTCAAACACACCACATTAAAATAATCAACCAAAGACTCTTAATTAATTACATCCCCTCCCTCAAAGTCGCCAAAGCTCGTTAATAAGTTGAAGGCATCGTTGGGGAGGGAGAGGTTGATGTTGACGTCGTACTCGGTTTAGGAGAGGAAAGGCGCATGGAGGTTAGGAGGATTGAGGTGTGGACCGGGAGCATAGCGGGCGTCCAGCTCGGGGGAGGCGGCATCATTCCATTCCACATGGGCGGGGAAAGAGAGAGATGATAGATAGCCCACCCGGGCAAGGTGGGTACGGAGAGAGGAGGAGGAGATGGTGGTTGTGTTAGAGAAATGGAAAGTACATAAACGGTGGTGGTTTTGTCTCCTGGTAGGAACTACACTATCCCTCCTCCCTCCACCGATTCGAACTTGCCAGACCCACTCCTCTGGAACAAGTCGGGGGATAAGCTGGGGATGTTTGAATCGAGAATAGAGAATGTAGAGGCGATTGTTGAAGGCTTATTTTTGGCTTGTGGGTCCGGTGATTCGATTGGGTCTGGTGTTATGTACTACAAGGTCGCTGCTCGATGAGATAAATGGGTTATAGTGGTAGAAGCTAGGGTTTAACGCCGGCAAATAGCCACGATGACCTTCTCCTCGCCAGGGAACGCCACCGGAGTAAAGCGGTTGTTATTGTCGAAGTCAGAGGGAAGAAAAATCGGTTGTTGTTAGAGTCAGAGGGAAGAAGAATCGGCTTGAGGTTGAAGAAGGGTTTTTTTTTAAATTTTTGGCTTAAGGTGGTCAATTCAATGTTAAAAATTGAAAAACAAAATTGATGATGTCAGCAAAGGTTAAGTCAGGGACCTTATGTCAATATTTTGTTATGACATAGGGGTCTTATATCTTATTCAAATTACATAGGGACTCTATTACAAAATTGTCAATAGTACAGGGACCTGAGGGTAATTAACCCTAATATAAAATATACACTTAAAAGACATCCAACATATCTTTTAGTTTGTAAGGCATTTCGAAATACAAATCTTTACTTTAGAAGATGTTCTTTTGACTACTAGAACACATTATATTCAAACTATTAAACTCAAATAATTTTATCTTAACTTTGAGTAGTCATGAGTCTTTCTAATATCTTTAACTTCAAAGTCGGTCGTAAACCACACTTCGATCTTTTAAAGACATTTCTTGTCAATTCTGACTATACATATGACAAATTATAGTAATACTTATCAATCAATTCAAAAAATATACATCAGGTTCGTACTATGATCAAATTATGTAATGGTGAGTTTAACACTGACTTGCTGACAGAATGTGACTATTTTATAAAAATTATGTTTGTTGTCTCAATCTATGGATGTAACCCTTAGTCAAACCATATGAATTTTTCTATCTAATTCTCTACTGAGAAATTCAGTCATTACATCCATTTGATGTAGCTCTAGATCAAGTAGGTCATTATTGTCAAAATTAACCAATAATCATAAATCTCAAAATAATAGAGAATGACTTCTTATAACCAAATCTTTCATATTAGGTAATACTATTGAAAGTTAAGCAAGACTATTTACTCTTAATATTGAGAATCCATTAATTCTCAAATTTTGCCCCTCGGATAAGTCAACACCCAACTAGCTTTTAAACATAGCTCAGATAGATCAACACCCAACTAGCTTTTAAACATAATTTATTTTTATCTATTCATCTATTACATTAACTAATTCATTCCAACTGAGAACTCATAGAGTATCCAAAATTATTTTATTTCATTCTCATCTTATAAGATTTGCTAAAAGAAGTATCATGTGTATCTTTATACAAGAGAACATTTCTCATACCTTCAACCTTTAGTTGCTAGCATTAAAAGACTTATTCTTTTAGCTTTACAAATTTATAGTTTTGATAAATATCTTACATATCCATCATAACCAAAAATCATATCCTATAGAAGTTTTATTCCAAACTCTCATTAAAATTTATAATCATACTCTCATTAAGCCACAGATCTCTAATATTCTCAATGAGATGAAGATCATTGGGATCATGAATTTCTGGATTAACTAGAGGTAGTAAATTATTATTTTTCTCCTCCACAAATTCCTCCTACTCAGAAGGAGTTATCTATATAATTTTAACTTATTAGTTTCATACAAGACGGGTCATAGTTCACCTATCTCTATTTTGAAAATTTTATTTTTTCAAAAATATCAAGAGGTACAAATGATATCACTTTCTATTTGATTATTCGCTTTTGAATACATATCAACTTATTTATTACTTATAAATATTTGATAAAGACATTATATATAAGATACTCACACAAAATAGATGCAAGATGATATACTCTCACATTCTTATGTAGGTTAAATCGTGTTATTGATCTTTCTACATTAGTGACGAGCAAGAGTAATTGACTCAAATAGTACACATATTAGAACATATATTACGTAGTGGAGTCCATTTTAACCTAAATGATATAGACTATTTTACTTTCGTTATCACACGTTTAATAATATATAAAAAAATCCATTTTCTTCTTTTTGCTATCTCATTCTATTGAGATGTGTAGAAACAATGCATGTTCAATCTATTTCTTATTACAAGAAGAGTGTATCCAAAAGGGTTACTCTTGATCATGATCAATTCGTAAGGTAATCTTTCGATCTACTTATTCTGACACAATTGATGAATATTTTAAATTTACATAAAATTTCAGACTTAATATGGGGAAATCAATAGATTTGATCACACCTAATGAAATCATCTATTACATGTAATGAAAAAATTTATAGGCCACATGCCTTGCCCTTACATTCACTTGACCATATACTTTAAAATAAATTTAATATAATAAATGAACAAATCTAGTTATTTTCTAAATAGATCTTATAAACATTTTTTTGTAGAAGCGTTCACATGTTGGTAAATTTGGCCTTTATCAAATTATTTTTTAGTCTTACCTTAGTTGAATAATTCACGTATTCTTGACCAATATGGCCCAATTTATTATAACATAATATGATATCATCTACATATGTTAAGTTATGACTGCGAAAAAACTATTACAATGTAAATCTCATAAATTAATATTTAAGATGAGAATATATTTACTAATAACTATGATTAATAGAAACTTGTCCAAAATTTAACTCACTGTGTTGTACTCAACTATCCAACAGAAACTAAGAGGTAGTTAGTTAGAAGAGACATGAAATTCTTTAAATTTCTTGGAGTACATAATATGTCGTGTAAAAGAAGAATGTGCAGACACAATTTGTTTATGTCAATCTCTTCAACTTCTACTTGTGTATATTAATTAACCAATATTAATGGAGCTTACTCTAATCACTACTTATTAAAATTTAATAAAAATTTCACACATCATTGTCACATGACCTATCACAACTTAATTAGTCATTTAAGTGATATTCAGTTAGAAGAATAAATCTAGACAAATTTAATCTATTCATATGTGAGCTAAATAATTTTTTTATTTTTTAAAAATGTAACTTGTTGTATAATGCCATATCTTCTGACAGATAAAATATTTCATCTCAGAAATATTAGACTTTTTGACTCATCTTACCCTTACGATTCTTTTATCGTACTTAGTCTATTTAGTTCTTAGTCTATTATTTCTCAACTATTCTATTTATCTTTAATATTTTTGGTTAACCTTTTGCTTGCTCCTAATGGAACAAGCACTAGTCACCTACACTGCACGATGAACTTTACTTGATAAGAGACAATTCTCTTTAAGTTCACGGTGATAATTCATATCAAATGTCATAATATTATCGACATACATTTGGATCATTCTTATGATCCAAGCTTGTAGGCATGGAATAACTTAATTGTTATGCTTAATATTTAAGCAAATAGCCAGCCCTAGTTATCCTTTTAATCATATTGAACATCTTACACAAAGATGTTATCGTAAGCGATCAACATAAAAATTGAGTACATCTTCATACTATACCATAATCATAATCATAGTTTATAAAACTTAATATTCTTTCAACATATAACTTTCCACATAGCTTAAAGAAAATTATCAAAATTTTGTGGTGCATTAAGAATTACATCAGTAATATAATATAAATCTAGGGTAAATTACCCTCAAGTCGTTGTCTTACTGCTAATTTTATAATAGGGTCCCTAAGTTATTTGAATAAGATTTAAATCCCTATTTTATAACAAAATATTGGTCTCGAGTCCCTAAAATAACTGAGGATGATGTCAGCAATTTTTTTGTTTTTTTGTCATTAAATTGACCAAAATACCCTTAGACAATAAAATAAAAAAAATCATATTCTTCATCTTCAATCAACACCAACAACACAATCCAGAAAATACTCAATACACAAAAACCCATTCCAACTTCTCTCTCAATAATTCAATCCGAGCGCATTTCCAACTTCAAATTTGACCCAACCCATTTCCAACTTCAAATTCAATCTCAACCCATTTCCAATAACACATTCCAACTTTTCTCTCGATAATCCAGATCTTCAATGATTTCCAACCCGAAGAGGGGAGGAGATGGGTCGCCAACAGTCTTCTTCCTCTTGTAGTCTTTTTCCTCTCGAAGCACTAAACTACCGAGGAGATGGGTCGCTGACAGCTTTGAGGGCAGAGGTGTTGGACCACCAAACGACCCAATTTAATTCATTTTTTTCTTCAAGAAAACTGACCCTAACCCAGATTGATACAAACGGAAGTGATACTCCAAATCGATTAGATCTATTCCATTCCTCTCTTCCATAAAACGCTACCGTCGTTATTCCCGATAGTCTAGTGAACTCCCCTGATGCTCTAGTCGACTAGCACTCCCTCTCAATTAACCGTTACGATATCTGCCACCTCCTTTCCGCCCCTCCCCTTCTTTTTTCCCTCTAACGCTACCATGCTATCCCCGTTGATGAAGAATCTGAGCTCGATTGCAAGCACTATCTCGACCATAACCCAGATAGTCAGATAGTTTAGGTTTAATGAATTGATGAACTGAATTGAAGCTTTTACGGACAAGAAATTTAGAAGGGAAGGAAATTTGGGTGGTGGGTTTTGTTTGGACAAGAAATTGATGAACTATGAATCCAAGCTTTTATGAATTTAAGCTTTTAAGAGGGAGGGGAGGAAATTTGGAGGTGGATTTAGTTCGGAGAGGAAAATAGATTAATGGAGGCAGTAATTAAATTAGTTTGGTAGACTCTTTCGAAGAAGGAGATTGAAGAGGTTATTTTGGTTTTTTTATGTTCTTGTCATTTTAAAAAAAATTAAGGGTATTTTAGTCATTTTAGTGATAAAAAAAAGTTGCTGACATCATCTCAGTTATTTTAGGGACCCGAGACCAATATTTTGTTATAAAACAAGGATCTTAAATCTTGTTCAAATAACTTAGGGACCCTATTACAAAATTGGCAATAAGACAGGGACCTGAGAGTAATTTACCCATAAATCTATTATACATTAATGACTCTGAGTGATATAAAGTCATTGATTATCTCAAATTTGAAGTAGTTTAAGGGTATGTTACTCCTCACCCTCCGAGATTTAATCTCAAATACCAATTATTCTTACTTCTTTGATAGTAAATATAAGTGAATATTTCTCAAGGTAATAATCATAATATTAAATAAATATTTTATTTAATCATGATAAATAACCATGAAAAATAATTAAAGTTCTAAATACACATGTTTAAGAACTTTCCAATAAGACTCAACAAGAATTTAAATGATTCATGCAAAATAAGAAAGATCTAAATATTACATGACTCACATTAACTTGGATTCTATAATCCAAATGCGCAAAGATATAGGAATTCGTAATCATATTCTTAAGTTAAAAAATGACATACATATCATCAACTTTGCAACTTTATTTGTGCTTTAAAAGGAATTTTCATTAAAATTCTCTTTTTGATCAAATTTTCAATCAAACGCTACAAAAATTTCTTTAGACGTTCCATGTTCAAGAGACAGAAAAAATTTCCATATTTTTCTCATCTTCGTCAATACTAGAAAATACTTGAACATTTTTTGCCAATGGCCTTTTTAATAGTCATTACTTTCGGCTGAGACACACTTATGTATCTTTTTGTCAACACAAGTTTACTTTGTTAACTTAATGTTATTCTTATATTCCCTCGAGCAGATACGACACAACTTGCAAC
The DNA here is from genome assembly GCA_012979155.1 of Hypericum perforatum. Taxonomy (NCBI): domain Eukaryota; kingdom Viridiplantae; phylum Streptophyta; class Magnoliopsida; order Malpighiales; family Hypericaceae; genus Hypericum; species Hypericum perforatum. Next base: position 11,567 of record SOPF01027687.1, on the reverse strand, counting down.
TTTGGTTGCGTCTGATTGCAACACGTGCTTTCCGGAAAGTATTTATGAATTTTCTTTACAAAGTTCATCGTAAACTTGCAACACAATGTTAAAGTTTTATGATAGATAGTATTTTTTCCAAGGATCAAAATTTTATTTTTTGACCATAAAAATGTCTTGGTTCAAGAATTTTTTCACAATCGATTTATGATACATAATCAATAAGTCATGTCATTTCTCATATTTTTATCGATACACATACCTCAAGATATTTATTGGATCTTTTCGAAAAATTAGGTTTCTATTAAACCAATCAAATTAAAAGGTACTCTTTATCTCTTAATTTTTCAAATGAATTATGCTTATTTATAAATAATTTAAGTTAATTTAATATCCAAAATTAAGTACAAAACCTAATTTTGAAAAATCCATAAAATATATTCAAGTTCTTAAAATTATCACAACAATCTAAAATATATTCAAGTTCTAAAAATTATCACAATAATTTTGAAAAATTAATCTACAATTTTAAAATTTTAATTGAATAAAAATAATGTTGACACCTATGACGAATCGATAACGACAATAAATCAGCGAATGCCACTAATTGTATTCGACTCATCATGGCCTTCTGAACATGTCGACACCAGCCATGTAGGCATTCAAGTTGTTGTTCGTCTTTGCCTTTGTCTTCTTCATTTCATAGTCTCGGAAGCTCGAACCACCGTTCTTAGTCTGTCGACGATCAAAATGGACACGAACTCGTGTATAGAATATCATGGGGACACTAATGACTTCTTTTTTAATCAATTTTAGGACACAAAAATGCCAAAATTGATGGGATTGATTGGATTGAGAAATTGGAAAAATCTCTTGATTCGAATTGGGAAAAATAATAAATTATAGTTAAATTCCAAGGATTTTCCGTGTTTGTATCACAAGCATGTGACACACAAGAAGTCACATCAAACACAAAAACTTCAATTCAGAACCAAGGTTTGGGAGTTGGTAAAAAAAGACAATTTTGTTGCACTCGTGAAATCTAAAGTCCAATTCAGTCCTCAAGCCTTTTAATTAATTACTTTTAAGGATAATAGATTGTAATTTTTAATAAAATTGCAATTAGACATATTTTTGGACCAAATAATCATAATGAAACTTCATTTCAAAGATCATAATAATGACCTAATTAATACCTAAGCGAACTCTGATACCGATTGAAGGTTTTTCAGCACGATTAAAACATAATCACGCGTTAACCTCCGTATAATTAATGAACAAATTTATTGATAAATAAAAAGATTTACTTGTTGTAGCATAATTCTATAGGATCATTATAACGAGTTATTATCATTTGTTGGTTCATGATCATAAATGTACTATATACATGAACGATTTTCATGAGTGGCATTATTTCGCGAAATCTGACTCTCAAGGACTAATACGAAATTCTTATGAAAAATATTCCTATAGGTCATCAACTTTTCTTCTCTTTTATAAGGAAGTCCATCTTTTGCTACCTCACCAAAATTGGTGAGTACTTGACCAAGTGTCGAGGCTACTTTGTGGCGTTGCACCTAAGGTGCCACATAGCACTTCAACCAAAAAAAAGTTCTTGGGCCCGTTTTACTTATGAGCTTAATAAGCTTAAGTACCATTAAACACAATAATGAACGTTCTTTGGTACAAAAGTACAACAGTACTCCAACTCAAAATCGTTTGTTGAATCATAAATATATAATAATATTATTTAAGTACGTGCTTGTACATTCGTTGCTTGTACGATAGGCTTCTTAATTTTTGAATTGAGGTGAAATTTATAACTTAATATATTTCAGTAAAAAGTTTGAAACTCAATAATTTTCTCTATTAACAAAAGAAAATTCAGTCGCATAGGATGATAATTTTCTCTATTATCATGCTTTTCCTAAAAAACATGATAATTTTTATTGTATATATGGCAACCGTAGATATAAATGCCCCGCTAGATTACCAATTGTTAGAGCAACTCACAGACAATAACCACCCAATGAGGAGAATGGAGATCAGAAATATTAACCTAAGCAGATATAGAAAATGTCCACAACACTCGGCTGTCCATTTTTCAACCCCATAAATATTTTATCTGTAGAGAAAATCAGTTTTTTAGGATTAAAAAATATAAAATGAAATTTTGGTGATGTTCTTTATGAATTACTTAAAGGTAGATGATAGAAAGAAATTGCTCATCATTAGAGCAGATGCTATTTTGATGTTTTCGTGTAATTTTTTAATCTATTTTCAAAATATTTTTTTAACTTATTTTCAAAATAATTCTTTTATTTATCTAATATCATTAATTAGCCACTTAATATTCGTTGTCTCCTTTTACTGGTCGAGCAACAGCTAGTCTAACCCCAAGCGATCATATTTACATAATCAATATTTAAATAAATTCTTGGTTTTGACGCATAATTAACGAGTAACTATATATTAAATCTATTTAATTAAAAAACTAATTTGTTAATTAAATGACAATTACTTGTTGAAGCGAGTGAGCTCACAGGTTCGGATCGACTTTCTTGAAGTGTCAGTCGAACTACGTTCACGGTATATCAGACACATAATTTGATTTTCACGAACTTTTCTTAATTGAAGATCTCATGAAAAAGATAGAACTAATATAAAATTTTCCTTTCTGAGTGAGTTTCTTAGGTGGAAAAATTACAAATCAGTTTAGCCAAATTTCCCTTTTATAGGGAAACCCAGCCGCTAATGCGGCGCCACGTGACAGATGAAGATGCATATCTACCACGTGGCATGTCGTACATGTATGTCGGACATGAATGTCTGCCACATGGCAGAGCTACCCTTAACTCTGTCATGTGACAGTCTAACACGCTACCACGTGGCATTACCAGTTCTAGCAACAATTACGTCAGCGCTGACGTAAGTTCCACGTTATGCTGATATGGCTATTATCGTAACACTGGGCCGATCCGTTGACAAGCCCATTGACCAACCCAATCTTTTTACAAATTGGGCCTAATGGGCCCGAGCCCCAATCTCGCATAATTATAATTGCTGATTGGGCTCTAGGTCAAACATAAAATTTTTTAAAATAATATAAATTATATAAGATTCACCATAAAATGAAAAAAATTATGAAATTCATGCTTGAGAATAAAACAGTGTAAAATTTTTGATATACAGTTGTCTGAACTTTATTAAAAACTCACTACACCGGCAAATTGAAAAGCACCCTGTAATGGCTTAGCAAGTCAATCGAATTGGAAAGAAACAAAAAAAACAGAACTGGGTTTGCAAAAGAAATGAAAATCGAACCAAACAAAAAAATGATCTGGTTTATAATCATATTGAACTGGGTCTCCAATTTAGACCATAGTTTTCAAAATTGATCTGAAGATCGGCCTACTTTTTGGGCAATTTTTGGGTCAATTTATTTGACTAGTCAGAACAACGATCAAACCACATTCCATATTTGAAAAAAATCTCAAATATATCTCAACCTTATCCTTCCCTTCCTCCTGATCATCATTCTCCTCCCGCACCTCCTCCTCTTCAACTCCCCCTAATCCTTCTCCTCCTCCGCCTCTTTTTCCTCCTTCTCCTCTTCTACTTCTGCTTCCTTCGCTCCTCTTCCTCTGCCTCTACTGCCTCCTCCTTCTCCTCCTCCTCCTCCTCTCCCTCCCCCTCCCCTTCCTCTTACTCCTCCTCCGCTTCCTCTTCTCTTCCTTTGCTCCTCTTTCACCAGCTTTGCCTCCTCCTCCTCCTTCCCCCTAAAAACTTTAGATTTAGGGGTTTGAAAATTTAGAAATTTTTTTTCCATTTTTTTCAATTTTATCCCCAAACTTTACTAAACAAAAATTTTTGAGTCAAAAATCCATACCAATGTTCATAAGGTAAGCATCCTAACCACGTTTTTTAACTCAGTATATAGTTTGATTTTTGGTCTAATCAGTGGTTCTTTGAACTGCGTCTTTAAAAATAATGGTTCAGATCCAAACCAAACTGAACACAGCAAAAAAAAAATAGAGGGCATTATGCAGTAGCTAATTAACCCCAAAATTCCAACAAGCTATTCCAAAGTCCCAACGTATATAATATATATAATATGCCACTCACAGTATCTCACTAATACAAAAACACTTCTCTCTCACTTCACCACCATTGTTTTGATTCTTGTGTGTCACATTCACTACTTTGTACACCAATAGATAGGAAATCATAGTTCGACCAAAAAGATAGGAAATCATAGAGTGATTTTTATTTTTTGTGTGAGATCAATTCCGAATATGATGATTTTTTTATATAGTATCTTTATGCTTCTTAACCTGTTTTAAAAGTATGATTACATATTGATAGTTTGGAAAGTCTATAAAAAGGTCATGATTAATGATTCAACCTAGCACGATAAACTAAAAAAATATGCATTATCCTGATGGAAGAAATATTTATAAAGGAGAAGGTTCTTCATCGATCACATTTCTGAGCTTCGTTGTTCTAGTCTACCTATTGTGTTATGAGTAATAAATAGTGAACACAAAAAATTGTTTAAAATCACGTGTGATAACAGCGGAATATGAAATACAACTTAGGATAAGACATACTTTTTGGAATGAGGATATCAAGATGCTATCATTCATGTGGCCATTGTGGATGCTCTTGAGTTTAGATATCTACATCGATGCATGTTGGTCACACAAAATTTTTGCTATGCATAATCACAAACAATATTAATTATGATCATTAATGTGAGTGGGAGATGTTAGACTTAAAAGTCCTAATGCACCCATTATTGCGACTCATTAGGCCCAATAGGCCAAATGGGTCTGGGGTGCCACGTGGTGTCTAAGTGGCATGCAACGTAGCATGCCAGATGTCCAACATGTTTGCGTGTCGTGAAACGTGGCATGCCACATCTGACATGCATATGTGACGTGCCATGTGGCAGACTTGTGACAGCCATACATGCATTGCGTACCACGTGGTAACACGTGATGTACAAGTGGCACCCATGCAACTTTTCTATAAAAGAGAGCAAAAACGGAGTGACTGTATTGTAAGTTTTTCACCCTTAGCTACACTCAAAAGGGACGCATTACATATCAATCTCTGAGGGTCTAATTAGGTTTCGCGGATCAAGGTCATTCGGTATGTTTGTGATCGTAAACCAATTAGTGACAATATTTTGCTACAACAGTACTGTAGAAGCACGCTAGAACAAGTAAAACTTGTTATTTATTAATGAATTTGTTCATTAATTGTACGGAGGTTAACGTGTGATTATGTGTTAACCATATAGAAAAATTTTCATATTAATTTTGATAGTTAATATTTTTTACCTGAAAAAACTAAATTGTTATTTATAAGTAAAACAGAAGTTCAATAATTACGCATCTGCAACAAAATTTTGCCGGTTAGGCAGGTGAAGGTGGAGTCGAGAGTAGAGAACGGTGACGCGAGGGAGGTGATCTGTCACATGGTAGCAAAGCTGTCGGCTGATCTACTTCTCGTAGGAACCCACGTCTACGGTTCCATCAAGAGGTATTTATTTCCCAGACTGCACTTCTCCACTGGATTAGTTACCAACTTAACATTTAGGAAAAATAAAAGATCTACTGAAAATTAAGGAAAATTGTATGAAATAGATTCACTCAAGATTTTACATTTTTCGTAAATCCACCGAAGAAACCACATAACTTTTGGTCGTAATTATCTACTATTCGATATTTAATGAGCTGAGTCACGGTGCAAATTCTCCGTCATCAATTATAACATTTTTGGACTTTGGAGCTTCAACTTGAAATTCTATTTTGGCTGGATTAAGTTGGTGATAACACTATGATTATTCATTCTAGTGGGGGTAAATTTTGTCAGGGCATTTCTTGGAATAGTGAGCAACCATTGTGCACACAGCGTCAAGTGTCCGGTGTTGATCGCCAAGAAGCCTTAATCCAACATTGGGATCAACAGATTGTGTAAAATTTGATATGTACATGTTTATTTTCCAGTCAATTCTCCATTTTTCTTTTGTCTTCTGAAGTGATTTGTAAATGATTGTAGGAAGATTGCTCCTCTTCCTCTAATTGTTTTTTTCTTAATCATTCTCTTTTTTTGGCTTCATTTCCCGATGACTTATTATTTTTGTTAAGATTGATGAAAAGAATAATTTCATTGCCGGAGACCATTTGGTCCAGTGACAACGGGTGGGGTGGGGTGGGGTGGGGATATATCCAGGATTCGATTCCTGGCGTAAGCAGTTTGATGTAATAGATTAGGATTTAAAATAGAAACTCAAAAAAAAAATTTATTGATATAAAGAAGAGCAGAATACAAGGAGAGTATAAATACACGAGGAACAACTAAACTAATAATTACATGGATTGGAAATAACAAGTCAAACTATGGGAAAAGGCAAGGTAATAATTGAGAGCCGTTGAGGAGAGCCGAGGAGGCATAATTAGCTGTAGACGAGCTGAGAGAGAGAAGAGGGAAGACCAGAGGGAAGCCCTTCAATACTCCCCCTCAAGCTGGGTTGTACAAGCTGCACAAACCAAGCTTGGATAATAGTTTCTCGAACAGCGAAGAACCCACGGCCTTAGTAAAGATGTCCGCAGGTTGATCATCACTTGCAATGTAAGGGGTGACAATTAAACCTTCTTGGACTTTGTCACGGACAAAATGGAAATCGATTTCAATGTGTTTAGTCCGTTCGTGGAACACCGGATTATTGGCAATATGAATCGCATCGTTGTTGTCACAGAACAGCGGCATAGGAAGCTTCACTTTGAAGTTTAGTTCGGTTAGAACATTTCAAATCCACATCAGCTCCTAAGTAGCATGTACCACCGATCTGTACTCCACTTCAGCACTCGATGGAGAGACAACATCATGTTTTTTTGATCTCCAAATCATTGGATTCCCTCCAACCATTACGCAATATCCTGAGGTGGATTTTCTACTGTTTTCATAGCCTGCGTAATCTGAGTCTGCAAATGCCACAACATCCAAGTGATTATTTTGTTTCATGAGTACACCACGACCAGGACAACTCTTCAAGTATTGTAGAATTCGATCAAGAAATACAACATGAACTTCATGCGGTGAATGCATATCTTGGCTTATAATGTTAACAGCATACGTAATATCAGGGCGAGTAAGATACAAATAGATAAGCTTACCCACAATACGAGAAAATCGCATAGCAGAGGAAGTATCGAGAGGTTTACCTTTGTCTTCTGGAAATTTCCAATTTTGTTCGATTGGAGTTTTGAAAGGACGAGCATGGACCTTCTTTGTTTCTTTTAATAGATCAAGAACATACCTCCTTTGCTAGAGGAACACACATTGCTGTGAGTAAGCTAATTCAATTCCAAGGAAGAATTTCAACTTCCCCAACTTTTCTACAAGAATGTGACTACTTCCAGTAATTAATATGTCATCAACATAAATAAGAACAATGACCTTACCTTGTGGTTGATTTGAAACAAACAAGGAGGAATCAATATAGCACTTCTTGAATCCCAAGTTCATCAATTCGTTGCTTAGTTTAATGTACCAAGCTCGAGGTGACTGTTTTAGTCCGTATATGGACTTCTTGAGCTTGCAAGTTTTGTTTGATTCGGAGCAAGTTAAACTAGGAGGTATCCGCAAATAAATTTCCTCCTTGATGTCACCTTGAAGGAACACATTTTTAACGTCCATATGTTCCATTTTCCATCCACAATTGATAGCAAGAGAAATAACCAAGCGAATCGTATTCATTTTAGCAACAGGTGCAAAGGTTTCACTATAATCTAACCCAGGGGTTTGGGTGAAACCTTTGGCAACCAATCGTGCTTTTAATCTCTCTATAGATCCATCACTTTTGTACTTGATCTTATAGATCCACTTGCAATCAATCTGTTTCTTACCTGATGGAAGATCAACAATGTCCCAAGTGTTGTTTCTTTTAAGAGCTTGGAGCTCATCCATCATCGCATCTTTCCACTCTTTGATTTTGACAGCTTCTTCAAAACTTTTAGGTTCAGTGAGCAGATCAATCTTACTGAGAAAGGTTTTATAAGATAGTTTAACATGTTTATAAGAGATATAATCTTTAATTGGATAAACAACCTGATAGACTTTGAAGTCTTTTAATTGAGAATTTAGTTGTCTTACCCCTGATGACCTCCTTGGTTCAATAGGAATAATGTCAAGATCAGTAGACAAACCTGGATTTGAACTATCAGAATTTGAATTACCTTGAAGATCAGCAGATTCACATGACCTACTTGGCTCCCCCGAACTGCTATCTTCAACCTGAACTTCAGTTATGCAATTTTTAGAGGTCTTGTCCTGTACATAAACAAGTCTTTCTTTCCCTTTATGAGAAAAAGGGTTAACAGGGGAAATTATAGGAAGAGTTCTGTCATAACAGTCAAAAACAATCTCCTCCCCCCGACTCAGATCATGAGAGAGATTAGAATAAAAAGGTTGATGCTCAACAAAGTGAACATCCCTAGAAACAAGAAGTTTCCCTTTAGATGGAGAATAACATTTGTACCCCTTTTGAGAATTAGAGTACCCAAGAAATAAACACTTCTCCGCCCTTTTATCCAACTTATCATGTCTTTCAGCAAGGACATGAACAAAGCATAAACAACCAAAGGTCCTTAAATAAGAAATATCAGGTTTTTTGTTCATAAGGACTTCCATTGGAGACTTAAAGTTCAAAGGCTTACAGGGTAACCTGTTGATTAAATGGCAAGCAGCAAGCACAGCTTCGCTCCACAAGCTCTTCTTGACATTCATCTTGATCATCATATCCTAGGAGACTTCCAATAGATGTTGATTCTTTCTCTCGGTAACTCCATTCTGCTGAGAAGTGTACACACAAGAAGTTTGATGAATAATACCTGCATTTTTCAAGAATTGAACGAACTCTCCCTTGTACTCAGTCCCATTGTCAGTTCGAAGAATTTTGATCTTAGAATTGAACAGATTTCTAATCATAGCATCGAAATCTTTAAAAATAGAGAACACATCACTCTTATTCTTGAGTAAGTAAATCCATGTTCCATGACTAAAGTGATCAATAAAGGAGATGAAATACTGAAAACCATTATAAGAACGAATAGGGGCAGTCCAAACATCAGAATGAACTAATTCAAAGGCACAATCGTATTTATGATCAGATAACTGAAATGGAAGTCTTTTATTTTTGGCAAACTGACAACTTTCACAATGAATATCAAGTTTGTCTAAATGAGGAAACATAAACTTCATAACACTGCTACTGGAATAGCCCAAACGGAAATGCCAAAGCTCAACAGACTCTTTATTAGCTGTCAAGGCCCTAGGAATAGGTTCGATAACATATAATCCATTCACAAGCTTGCCTTCACTAATCATCGTCTGAGTTCTGTAGTCCTGAAACTTAACATCGTTAGCCGAAAAAATTGCAGTACAATTCAATTGTTTGGTTAGCTTACTAACAGATAAAAGATTACAAGTAAGCTTCGAAACATGTAAAGCAACAGCATGGTTATCAGGTCCCAAAATATACGCAATTCCTTTACCTTGAATTGGAATATTTTTACCATTAGCAACAGTAATGGATTTATCAGTGAGACCATGATAATTATCAAGAAGATCTTTCTCGAATGTCATATGCTCGTTAGCTCCAGAATCCACAATCCAACTATGGTTGGAACAAGCAATTCTCGAATGAAAAGTAGTAAGAAGAAGATTACCTCCTTTACCTTCATCAAGTTGCTTATTACTTTTTGCATCACCCTGATTCAAATCAGCAGATTTCATATGCTAAAAAAGTCTCTGAGCCAGCTCGTCCATGGAGAAATTCGAAGGCATTGAAGGTGATGCTGCAAAAGCACTCACTTGTTCGTTAGATTTTTCTCTAACCTGTTTGAGATGTGGGTGAAGAACCCAGCATCTTTCTTTCGTATGACCAGCCTTCCCGCAGTGATCACACAAGAAATTAGAACTTCGGCTTGTCCTTCCACCACCTCTTCCTCTGGAACTTGAAGAATTCCCACGAAATATGAGTTTCTTGGCAGAATTTGCAGCAATGTCAGTAGAGGCTGCAAAAGCACTTGTTTCATAGGAATCAGCCTTCGATGGAGGACTCATGACCTTTGATTCACTTCTTTCAGTAGTTCCTCGAATGCGGATTTCCTTTTGTGCTTGTCCGAAGTGTGCTGTTGATTTATGCTTGAAGATTTTCTTTCTTTTTATATCCTGCCCCCCTTCGGCGTGCGCCACTAGTGCGTTTGGCGTGCTCCAAATGTGTCAAGCCAGGTGCGGACCAGAGTTTGGTCTGCAATGGCGCGCGCAAATACTTCTGGCGTGCGCCAGTGTTCTTCAGCAAGAACAATGGCGCGCGCAAATACTTCTGGCGTGCGCCACTGTTCAACAGCAGTAGCACTGAGCAAGTCCGGTAATGTCGATCCTCAGGGAAACGAGTTTCTAGGCTTCGTACTTAGTTTCTGAACTTGTTTAGGGGTAAATTATGAAGATTGGTTGACTTATAACACTAACAACTTCTAAATTAAAGACCAAAGTGTTGAAACAAGTGAAAAGTCTTCAAAAGTTCAAAACAAACAACTTACAATCTGATTTAGCAAATTTAACTAAAAGTGAGTTCAGAACCAGTCAAACACATGAAATCAATCAACTCAGGGGGCTTATTAAGTTCATATATGATCCGAGTGTTCCAAGAGCAACAAACCTACACCTTCCCGCTAGATTTGTCTAAGTTGAACATTAGCTAAACTTAAACCAATTAGATGTTCTTTCGACCCTACTAATTGATTCAAACTAAGCTAAGAACAAATTATGAGTATCACTCAGTGGATAACTGAGTACTTAAGTAGATTTCTCATTAATTAAGCACCTAGTCATCTAGATAACGTTTAAGCTAATTCCCTCTCCTTTCGGTCTCAAGTTTTAGCTAAGTTCATAGTTATGGTTATCTACTTAGATTTTATCACAGCCAACTAGTCTAAATCGTTGTCAATGACAAAAACTAGTGTGATCGAAATCTTAGCAAATCCATAATTAAGCCTTAAGTCCATTAACTAGAACATATTCACATGCATTTTTCACCCTTTGAATTAACTGATTACATGTTAGTTTTTTAGGTCCTAAACTCACAAAATCAACTACTCACACATACTTGATGGAAACTCAAATATAAATAAGAACAACATACTTAACATTTAAAAACAAAATGAAGAGTAAAGAGAAGAAAGCTAACAAAGTTCAAGGAAGCTTTCTTCTTCCTTTCCTCACGTCCATGGCAGAGAGAGAGAGAGAGAGTGTCTATTTTTTTCTGTCTATTTTCGTGTGTCTCTTCTCTCTGCTCTCTCCTTTACCAAAATTACCAAAAAATTACAAAAGTCAAAAGTCAAAAGCTAAGATAATTAGTTTTTAATTCTAATATCCTAACTACTCCTCCAATGACTTCCTCAAGTGTCTGCCACCCTCACAAGAAGTTAATCCCCGAGTGTCTTGGCTTCCCCACATGTTTCCCTTCAGTTTGAGCAAGTGGGATGACCAAATTCAGTCACTGTCTGTCACTGGCG
>SOPF01027686.1:8666-37390 GCA_012979155.1 Hypericum perforatum | reverse complement strand
TTATTGGAAATGGATAATTACATTAGTACCAACAAGAAGTTACATTACATCTACTTTCGGATTTTCCAATTCCGTTCAGTTCAACTAATTACATCCTTAAACAAACTCGAAGATATGTGGGGAAATCGTCGGTAGATCTCTATTCCGAACACCTGCTATATACTCTTTTCAGACAAGATGAAATACCATTTTAACACTAAGTAAATGTCCCTTTTATATGGGTAATAAACCTTATTAATATCAACAAGGAGACAACCTAAATCGGTAAGTCTGAAGCTATACTTTTTGTTGGCCCAACACTACAAAAATCCAAATTGAATATTTTGTATTGGAGCTGGGCCAGCTCCTACTAAATCCAAAGTTTGCATGAGAGATTGGGCCCAAGTGGCACCAACTCTCCATGCAACTAATTTGGATTTTTCTCTATAAAAGGAATTTCGTGGATGACTAAATGGAACTTTTGCCATACCTAGATCCACTCAGATTTACACTCAGAGGTGACTATTACGGTTTAGTACCTGTAGTTCCTTAAGATATATGTTCGAGGGCAATTCGTGAATTCCGAGCACTCGATCCGCTTTGTTTGTGATCGTGCTTCGACCAACGCCTCGCCCACAACCCTACGGACGAATCTTGGTCACGCTACAAGAGGTAGTAACACTTTATTTACGTTAATTTGTAATTAATTGTAATTAGAGTATAATTATGTAATTTGTGATAATTGCATGATTTAAACCTTCACTTTTCAATAAAATCTATGAATAAAAATTCATTGATCTGTCGGGTCGATTTTAGGGCAGAATATTTTTGTATGCCTTCCAAATAGAACTTTGTCGATAATATTAATCGAATACGAACTATTTCACAGGGTCAAAAGATAATATCGCATATTTTATGATGGAAGCAGAGAATCTTGCTGCTCAAATTTTCTAAACACCAAAATTTGCTTCTTCATGTTGAGAAAAGTACGTTAGAAATTACTTTATGTCTATCAATTTAGAAATTTAATATTTGTTAACAAATTCAATTTAATTTACGAATACAAAGTATTTGTAAAGATGAGATTCATTCTCTAAATAAAGAATTCATTACAATTCTTTTGTGAACGTCTTTTTTTAAGAGTTAAGAAATATCAATTATCTTATTTTATATGTGAAATTTGAAAAAAAAAACTATATTTTAAAATTATAATTATTTTATCCGACAATACTAATACATACTTAACTATTCGTTCGCCTCCTTGCAGGCTTAAAAAACACCTCATAAGCCCGTCGCGCCAGGGAATCAATTCCCGCTATGGGAAAGGGGCCAGTACGAGAATTGACGAGACGCAGGTCCCCTCTTCTTGTGGTGATAATATATTCCTAATGGGTCACAGATTTCGAAGAATGTGTATTCAACCAAATTGGCAGAATTTGATCAAATAGAAAGCACATAAATATGCTTATCTTCTATTTAAAAATCACCGGTCACTGTTTTATTTTATCCTTTTTGTTATATACGCTTTAATCACCAATAGGAAATTTCTACGAAGTATTCCAAAATTTGGAAACTCACATACATTTTGAGTTCTTTTACGTTCTGTTTAGTACATTTCCGGGTGTGTACAAAGAAACATAATAGAATCATTTAAACTAATTATTATGTTTGGTGTTTGATAACTTTAATGCCTAATTAGATATTGAGTATAGTTCATGGTTGGTACATGTAAAATTTTAGCATAAAGTTTGATTAAAGAAAAACAAAAGATAAAAGTTTATGTGATGTAGGAACGAATAAAATTATTTTTTAAATTTTTTTGGAAAATGTGGGATCAAGCTCCAATATAAGCACGGAAGAAGCCAAAATATACTAGAAGCGAAGGGCAAACTAGCTATCAAAAGCTGATCAAAGTCAATATGAGACACAATAATAGACAACTTGCTATTATTTGGAATATAAGATAGCAAGTTGATTGTAACTTTTACTTATTTTTATAATTATTAGTCTTTACTTTGACTATAAATAGAAGGCCTCCGAGGTGTTGTAAACCATCCATTTCATCACTCATTGTTCAATATACAGATTTCATACTGTGCTGTATTTCATCTTCTTGTTTATATCAGTTTACTTTGAATTTTAATATGGTATCAGAGCATAGGCTTGCTTGATGACTCTTCGTTTCTTTCAAGTTTTTCTTTTCAATTCTTTCAGTTTTCTTAATTCTCTGTTTCATATTCGAGTGTCTCCGTTAAGCTTTGTTTTGTGCTGAAAATGGATGCATCTAGTAAAACTACAGATGAAAGTTCATCTAAAACCACCAAGCGTGGCAGCTCTCTTGAGCATGATGACCCGTATAGTGCATACTATCTTAATCACACAGACAATAGTAATTCTGGAGCAGTCACTACACTCCTTGATGGAAGGAATTATCACACTTGGCATAGAGATTTTGAAATGAATCTTAAACAAAAAAAACAAAATGGGTTTTGTTGATGGAACTCTTACCATGCCAGCAAGTGATGATCCAAATTTACAAGCTTGGGTCAAGTGTAATACACTGGTTCTTTCTTGGCTTCATAATTTTGTTTCTCCAGAAATTAAAAGTACAATATTGAATTGTGATACTGCCAAAGAGGCATATGAAAATTTGAAAATCAGATATGATGAGCCTAGTGACATAAGAACTTTTCAGCTTGAGCAAGATCTCAATGCAGTCACTCAGGACTCGCTATCTGTTGGTGATTATTTCACTAAATTGAATCGCATCTGGGAAGAGCTTAAGCATTATCAGCCTTCACCATGTTGCAAATGTGGCAAATGCACATGTAAACTCCATGACAAGTTCCTGAAAATTCAGGAGAAAAAAAATTTTCAAATTTCTCATGAGTCTAAATGACTCGAATGATTTTATCAGAGGAAAAATCATATCTCAAGATCCTCTTCCTAATCTTGACAAAACATATCATCTTATTTTACAAGAAGAAAAGCAGAAACAAGCTAGAAGTTTTACTTCATCTTATTCTGAAGTTTCAGCTCTTGCTGTTGGTTATAAAAGGAAAATATTTTGCAAAAATTGTCATATGACAAACCACAATGTGGAAAACTGCTTTAAAATTTATGGTTACATACCTAGCAGTAACAAAAAAATAATTATGAGCATGGAGGAAGAGGTGGTAGAGGTGGAAAAACTGGAAAAGGCAGAGGCAGATTTGGTGATGATAGATATATGCAGAAAAGAATGCATGAGAATTCATCTGCAATGGTGATGGGAGAACCATCAACCAGAAGTTCCAGAAGAAACATAAATGTTTCAAATGGTCAAGTAACCATCTCATCTGACCAATTGCAGTCTCTTCTAGCAATGGTAGAAAAATTCAAAAATGAAAGCTTGTCGATGACAATTGCAGTAACGCCTACTGATCTAGTTTCAAACTGTGTAGGTACTTTTTCTCATGAATTTAAATATAAGCACTGGATAATTGATTCAGGAACTACATATCATATTATTTATTCTTCAAATATCTTCACTGATAACGTAAAAAAAATTAATAGTGCAGTTAAGTTACCTAATGGTAACAAAATCCGTGTAATATATACAGGTGATATTTATGTTAACAAGTATATTACTCTGAAAAATGTCCTATGTGTTCCTAGTTTCAACATTAACTTAATTTATGTATGTCGAATCACTGCAGATAACAATTTAAATATGATTTTTACAAAAGATTCTTGTCAAATTTTTCAGGAAAACTCAAAAGCATGGAGGAATTCTTCGAGGAAGATTGGGAATCAGAATAAACAAATAGAAGGATTATATCACTTTAGGGAAAAAACTATTTTGAGCAAAAGGTGTTTTCTGTCAACCAAGCTTACGAAGCAAGTGTTTCTAGTCATATTTGGCACTATAGACTAGGACATTTATCTCATGAGAAACTTTATTTGATTAAGCTTGAATTTCTAATTGTTTCTTGTAATAAATTTTCTTATTGTACTGTCTGTCAATTGTCCAAGCAAAAGAGATCTCGTTTTTCATCTAAAAGTACTTCTAATTGTTCTTCTAATAAAAATACTTTTGTTTTCACTTCATCTCATACTTCCAATTCTCTTTTTGAATTAATACACTATGATCTTTGGGGTCCTTTTTCAGTTAAAACCACAAATGGACAAATTTATTTTTATAGAAGATGATTTTAGTAGGGCAACATGGATTTATTTGCTTAAATATAAATCAGATACACAGGTAACAATGAAAAACTTTATCAAAATGGTGGAAAACCAATTTAAAGTAAATGTTCAAAAAATAAGGATAGATAATGGTCAAGAATTCAATATTGATGATTTTTGCAATGATAAAGGAATCATACATCAGAGATCTTGTCCTTATACACCTCAACAAAATTCAGTGGTTGAAAGAAAGCATCAACATCTACTTAACGTAGCAAGAGCATTGATGTTTCAATCAAATTTACCCAAACATTTTTGGGGTGAAGCTATTTTGACAGCAGCATACCTGATTAACAAGATACCTACTCCAAGGTTAAATGGAAAATCTCCTTTTGAAATAATATATGGTAAAAAACTAGAATATGGAGACATAAAGGTTTTTGGATGCTTGTGTTTTGCATCCAGTTTGCCAGTTCAAAGAAAGAAGTTTGACTCAAGGTCAACAAAAAGTGTTTTCATCGATTATCCAGCACATATCAAGGGATATAAATGCTATGACCTTAAAGCAAAAATAATTTTCATCTCGAGAGATGTAATATTCATAGAAAATATTTTTCCTTTTTACAAAGAACAAGAAATAAGTGAGAAAATAGTTTACTCACCAGGTTCATTACCTAATATCACAACAAGTCCTTTGATGACTCCAAATATGAGCAATGGGTCGGATTCACCAGATTCTTTTCAAGAGTTTGATGAAGAATTAGAACCTATAGGTTCAGAAACATTTCAAGAAAAAGACATGAATATATCTCAAGAAGAATATCATGATTCTAGATAAAATGAGAATGAAGATTCATCTCATTACATAAGTGATTCCGAAGAAACCACAATTAGTGATACTCAATCACAGAGATCACAAGGAGATGTCAAGATACCCTCTAATTATGAAAGTGATTTTGAAGGAATTACAATTGGTGATACTCAGTTAAGAAGATTGACGTACGCAAAATTGCTAAAGGATTCTACGCACGTACAAATAGTATAGTGGATAAGTAAGGTTTTGAACTGAGAATTGAGTACAAAATCTAAACAATTATCGATGTGTAACTGGAGTAACAATTATTTTACATTGAAGTTTCAAATGCTATTGTAAGTAATTGAAAATACACATAAATGAGCTGAATGTAATCCAAACAAATTATGAAAGATAAGTTGCAACGATGGGAACAAACTGAGTATGATACCTTAACAAATTGACCATGTATATTAAAGTTATGGTTTTATAAAGATCCAACTAGTACCCGGAGTTTCCTTATACGTCTACCTAATGCTTTCGCTCATTAGGTTGACAAAACCAAGATTAATAAAGATCTAAGTCACCGACCAACGCTTTCGCTTATTGACCGGACCTAAACTTCTATCATCCTTGATTATGACGATTCCTCCTACGGGTATACTTATGATATCAAGATGCCTCTCAAATATCTAAGAATGTGTTACCCACCAAATTAGGTGCCCGTGGGGTTATTCTTGCAATCAACACTTTCACTCATTAATCCCAAAGAATATGCTAACCGACTCTTCCACTAATTTGAATGCATTTCAGTCCACTCTCATTAATTTGGATCATAGTTTAGGTGATCAGGTTAGTCTATGCATTAAGCCGATCAATTAACAACTATTTCATATGATGATCAAACCATAACTCAATACACACGATCAATTACGTATTTAAGGCATCATACTTAAAGGGAAATTACTCACTAGACATAATTATATAACACAAAGCAATGAATAATGAAAACATATTATTAACAAGACAAAGAGATAGAGAATAAGGCTTAGACTCAATGATGGTGCCTTCTTCCTCCTCCAAGAGTACTTTCAAACCAATTATTTTACAAAATGATAAAGTAGCTAAAATATCCCACCACACCCTAACAAGTCTTTTGCCCCCCTTATATAGCCATATTATAATGCATCTTTTTATCTTCACCACCCACTCCCACCAAATCTTTTCACTTCTTTAATCAATAGTGGCAAGAAGGCTCCAAGAACAGCTCGAAAAGTGGTGGGAAAGTAGTGGGAAAGTGGTGTAAAGGTTGCAACTTTTAGTGGAGAAGTCTGAAATTGCTCTTGCACTTTTGGCCGTCGTAGCGACCGCTACGAATGTAGTGGTCGCTACACACCCTTCAGTGGCCGCTACAAACATGGTGCTCGGGTGTACCGAGGGTTCTCTAATTTCTGCTCCAATTCTCTAGCGGCCACTACAAATGTAGTGGCCACTGTTCTTCTGCAGACTTCTTCTTTTGGTCGTGCTTTTGCCACCCAAACTCCTTACTCCATGTCAACGAGCGATCGCCTTCAAAAACACATAAAATCCAATAAGTCCCCTCCTCTTGACACAACATTAAAAGACATACAAAACATAACAAAACTCAACACAACTACTCAAATTGAATACGAAAGACTCATAAAATGAAGACAAATATATGTACGTTTACATGCACATCACACCCCCACACTTACTCCTTTGCTTGTCCTCAAGCATAGGGCATCAGAAATGCCACAAATGTGGAACCATGAAACTGCAAACTCTTCACACCATGCTTCATTCTATCAAATAGACATTTGTCACATTCAAAATGGCAAGAACAAAGATCATGTAAATTCAATACCCTTAGCTATTTAACCTAGTTTTCGCACTACGAAAACTATACAAGAGAGTCGACCACTCAGAGGGTAGGATTCATTTAAGCTCACATGTATAAAGTAGTCAACTACCTATCTCTCGCATACATATCAAGGGCCTAAAATTGCTAGACTTCATACTTAATAAAACTCAAGAGAAGACAGAGTATTCCATTAGAGGGACTTTGATCGGGTTGTAACGGGGTTAATGGTAGAGGTAAGTATATATATATAGGCAGTGGCTAAACCACCCAATCCGAGGAGCTATACAAAAATGTACTAACTCTCGTCTAGTCTAAACTTCTCACCCTATAACTAATTACTCATCCCGTCATTCCCAATCCTAGAGACCAATTTTTCTCTTAACTTGCTTGCCTTTTGAACTTTGTGCTCTTTTTCAATATCCTTTTCTTTTTTTCTTTTTTTATTGCTTTCTTTCCCTTTTGATCTTTCCTTTTCTTTCTCTTTTTCTTTTCCACTTTGGCACAAAGACTTCTTTTCTTTTGATGAGCTTGCAAGTTAGTTCTTTGTTTGGCCTTTAACTACCCTTAAACTCAAGTTGCTTACCCTGCCCCCAGCTATTCTACTATATGAACCCTTACATGATTTTCCCAAAAGATGTGGCCCTAATGCTTCCTCGGACGGATAGTCAAAGGTGGGAAGATAAGTAGGCAATGGTTTACATAGTAGCTTACATATAGTATTTTCAATGAAAAGGCTTAGGCTCAACGGGTTAAACAAAAGATATTGTAAGGGTTTTTGGCTCTAAGGCTCTAGGCTCACAACAAAGATGGCCCTCGACTCTTTCTATCCTATCGAGCTATGCTAAGTACTGATCTAGCACTTTCATCGCCTAAATCATGTATGTATCTCATGAATAAACAAGGACGGGTGTCCAATCCATCAGCTCAAATATTCTCACAAGGTCTCTCATCAAATTCTCTAGCATAGTCTACTTAGTGCGAAAATTGACCTAAGTAGCTAAGGGTATTGTTTCTACATTTTCCTATTCCAGACATTCAAATATGATTCATGCCTAACAACAGAATTTGGCTGGTGCTCTAAGTTCACAAGTTTGTAGGCTTTTTTTTTCATCATTTGCAACAAACATAAACACTTCACTCAAAAACACATGACACAAACATATTTCAACATAAACATACCAAAATAGATAGAAAATGACACAAATTTGAAAGAAAATTCACAATCACACACATCACGATAAAATTTAAACAAATGACACAGCAAGATCAACACAGCAAGACAGACAGACATACACCCCCACACTTGTTGAACACATTATCCTCAATGTGGGGCAAAGACACGACAATCACCAAATAATAAAATGAAGAAAAGACATCAAATGAAGAGGGAAAGGATGCTCCCTGGTCATGCTGAGGAAGGTGGAGGAGGAGGTGGTGGCAGAATGCCAGGGAAGTATGATTGAAACCAATCCCATCAAGCTTGTTCAGCAGTAGCCCGTTGAGCATTTTCTTCATGAAGCTGCCATAAGTGTTGTGTCACATGATCGTTGTGAGCGACTTGATGCTTCCAATAGGCAAGGTTAGTGGCAGCCCTCTTATCTTCCTTCTCCTCCAGGTCGGTTAATCGTGCTGCCAGTTCATTTATCTCGACTTATTGCTCAGAAACTGGGACATTGCTCTTGGCAGGGAGATGATCCTTGACACTCTTACGATCTTCCCAAGGAATGACCTGGTATTTGGGGATGGGGTATTTGGTAACTTGGGTGAGTAGGCCCCACTCATACAGGTGGCAGGCAGTTAGCACATGACATGGTCACCCTTTCTGTTCTGCAAATTGTTCTGGAAAGTAATGTTGTGCCACAACAGCGATAATATGGCCAAGAAAAAAATGGACAGAATGGCTATTACTCAGAAAGCGAGCAAACACATCACAGATCAAGGCAAATGTGGAGTAGGGCAAACCACGGTACATGCAGTGTAAGAAATAAAGTTAGGTCTTAGTGACCCGGTTATCCTCCGACTGTCCACTACACATGAACCTATGGACAACACTAATATGAAGCTCCTTAAGGAGCAAGGCTGGTGACTACGGTGTGAACTCACTAAATCTAGAAAGGATTCACCATTCAGCGTGAGTGGACTCTGTTTTATCAAAGACAATTTGGCTTCCCCCACTCTTGATACCAATCAAATTAACCAAAAGTTCCTCATTAACCTCAATCGATTTGCCAAAAATGCATACAATGAAAGACTTCTTATTCTCAGCTATCTTTAGAGTTGTGAAAAACTCTAAGCAAATGTCATCACGAGTAGTGACCATATTATTAGCAAAATGCATCCACCCTAACATGCTTAAGCAATGTCTAACAGCACGGTCAATGTCTAAAGCCTTCATATCATCCCAATTAATCGTATAATAAACTCAAGAAGTATAAAAGGCATAATGAGTGTACCTGGCCCCCTCTAGTTTATCGTAGATGGGGAAGGGGGCACCATACCTTTCCCGGATGTCTTCTAGTGACGGTGACCGTGGCTGTTTGCCTTTAGAGGAGGAGGACCCTATCTTGGATACATGGCATTTGGGCATAGCTTGTCGGGGTGACATTGTCGCTTCAGTTCGTTCGAGGGCTTAGAGTGGTGGGGAGGTGATGGAACGGGAAGGAGCAAGGTTATGGGTGATGGTTTTGGAGAGGGAGGTTGAAGGGGAAAAAGAGGGGCGGCTGTTTTTGTGAGAAAGGAGAAGGGGGCGGCTATTTGGGGTTTTAAGTTTTTAACCTAGTTTTGCGCAACGTAGCGGCCGCTACGTTTGTAGTGGCCGCTACACCTTTTGTAGCGAGCACTACAATCGTGGTGCTCGAGAGGGCCGCATGTGTTTTTGTTGCAGGAGCTACTGCCTGTAGCGACCACTACATTTGTAGCGGTCGCTACGCCTTAGAAATGTGCAGTGGGCACTACAAACATAGTGGTCAGGTGGGCCGAGGCAAGTGTTTTGCTTGGTCTTCATCTTGTAGTGGCCAATACAAATGTAGCAACCACTACACCTGGAAAACTTCCCCTTTGTGGCTCAATTTTTGTAGCGAGTACCATAGATGCAGCAATGGCCTTTTGCAAGGGAAATCTAACTTACAACATAAAATATAAATATAAATGGCGGGAAAGGAAATAACATCACATAAAACACATCAAGAATCACACACAAAAACATGCTAATTTAAAGTCATAAGCTTGACTTTTACTCCCTTTGTATCAAGGTGAGGATGGGGGAAGCAACGTTTGCACTTCTCGAGTGCGGTATGCATCACTTCCAAGGTAGACTTTGTATCAATGGCCATTGACTGTAAATATGTATCCTTCTTTAATTCAAAGCTCAATGGCACCATGTGGTGCGATGCTAATCACTTCATATGGTCCACTCCACCTAGACTTCAATTTCCCGGGGAATAACTTTAAGTGAGAGTTGTAAAGAAGGACTTGCTAACCAATATGAAATTCTTTGTTAGCAATCCAAGCATCATGTCGCTTCTTTGTAATCTCCTTTTAGGTACTAGAATTCTCAAAAGCACTAAAACGGAGTTTATCAAGTTCATGGAGTTGAAGAACTCTTTGCTCACTTGCAAGCTTATAATCATAATTCAGTGCCTTAATTGCCCAATAAGCTCTGTGCTCCAATTCAACAGGTAGGTGACAAGCTTTTCCATACACTAAACGATATGGTGTCATTCCGATAGGAGTCTTAAATGCAGTTCAGTATGCCCAAAGTGCATCATCAAGTTTAAGTGACCAGTCCTTATGGGCAGAGCTAACTGTCTTCTCTAGTATTCTCTTCAACTCTCTATTAGAGACTTCAACCTGGCCACTTGTCTGCAGGTGGTATGGAGTGGCAACTCTATGGGTAACACCATAACGCTTGAGGAGTGTAGCAAATGGTTGGTTACAGAAGTGAGAACCTCCATCACTAATAATCGCACGAGGAACTCCGAAGCGAGTGAAGAGTTTTTTCAGAAATCGGAGTACCACTCGTGCATCGTTAGTGGTAAATGCTATTGCTTCTACCTATTTTGACATGTACTCTACTCCAACTAGAATATACTTGTTTCCCTTGGATGATGGAAAAGGGCCCATAAAGTTGATTCCCCAGACATCAAACAACTCAACTTCTAGGATGCCAGATTGAGGTAGCTCATCTTGGCAGGAAATATTCCCCGTTCGTTGACAATGGTCATATTGGGCTACATACTCTCAAGCATCCTTGAATATCGTAGGTTAGTAGAAACCATACTCAAGCACTCGAGCAGTTGTCCTTGATGTACCAAAATGTCCAGCATATGGAGAGTCGTGACAATCATGAAGTACAGCTGAAATTTTTTCGTCTGGAATGCATCGTCGCAGAAGATTGTCAGCACAGCAGCAGAACAGAAAGGGTTCATCCCAGGTGTAGAATCGGATATCACTGAGAAACTTCTTCTTCTTGGCATAAGTCAAATCATCCAGCATCATGTTGCTTACCAGGTAGTTAGCAATGTCTACATACGGCTTGTACATAAAGGAGTGCTTCATCTGGAAAATGCTCAAGGATATGTCCTTTTGTCTCAATCCCATCGCTATTTTCCAAACATGACAAATGATCAGCTACAACATTCTCCGTGCCTTTCTTGTCCTTGATCTCCAAATTAAACTCCTACAAAAGTAACACCCAATGAATTAGTCAAGGTTTAGCATCTTGCTTGGCAAACAAGTATCCAAGGACGGCATGATCTGTGTAGACGATGACTTTGGAGCCCAGCAAATAAGGTCGGAACTTGTCACAAGCATAGACTACAGCTAGGAGTTCTTTTTCCGTGGTGGTATAATTCAGTTATGCACCGGCTAGAACTCGACTAGTATAGTAAATAACATGAAGCCATCCTTCCTTCCTTTGTCCAAGGACACATCCTAAAGCATCATTGCTGGCATCACACATTAGCTCAAATGGAAGGTTCCATATTGGTGATGTAATAATCGGGGTAATGATTAATGCTTGCTTGAGTTTCTAAAAAGCCTGTAAACATAGATCATCCAACACAAAAGGAGTATCCTTATTCAAAAGATTGGTCAGTGGTTTAGCAATGGTAGAGAAATCTTTGATGAAACGACAATAAAACCCGACATGTCCGAGGAATGCACAGATTCCTTTAACCATAGTTGGTGGGAGCATCCTCTCAATAGCTTCTGTCTTAGCACGATCCACTTCAATGCCAACTTTTGAAATCTTATGTCCCAACATAATACCTTCTTCGGCCATAAAGTGGCATTTTTCCCAATTCAACACAAGTCGTTTCTCTTCGCACCTCTAAAGTACCTTATCCAAGTTGTGAAGACAGATGTCAAACAAATCACTAAATACTGAGAAATCATCCATAAATACTTCCATGATTTCTTCATTCATCCCGCAAAAAATAGCCATCATATATCGTTGGAAAGTAGCTGGGGCATTGCATAATCCAAATGGCATTCTCCTGTATGCAAAAGTACCAAACAGACAAGTAAATGTAGTCTTATCTTGATCAACGGGATAGATGAGTACCTAATTGTAGCCGGAGTATCCATCAAGGAAATAGTAGTATGCATGTACCCTTATGCGCTCAAGCATCTGATCGATGAATGAAAG
The DNA here is from genome assembly GCA_012979155.1 of Hypericum perforatum. Classification (NCBI taxonomy): domain Eukaryota; kingdom Viridiplantae; phylum Streptophyta; class Magnoliopsida; order Malpighiales; family Hypericaceae; genus Hypericum; species Hypericum perforatum. Next base: position 24,922 of record SOPF01027686.1, on the reverse strand, counting down.
AGGAAAATGATCTTTTCTAGTGGCCGCGTTAAGCTTCTGATAGTCAATACAAACTCGCCAACCCGTGATTGTCCATGTCAAAATCACTTCACTGTCCTCGTTAGTCTGGACTGTCATACCTCCCTTTTTGGGGATGCATTGCACTGGACTGACCCATTCACTGTCTGAAATCGGATAAATAATTCCAGTGTCAAGAAGTTTAATTACCTCTTTCTTGACAACTTCTTTCATGTTCGGGTTCAACCATCGTTGTCGATCAGCCTTGGGTCGTGCACCTTCTTCTATGTTGATGTGATGCATCACAATATCAGCGTTAATCCCTTGGATGTTAGAAATTTGCCACCCCATAGCTTTGACATGCTTGTTGACTAATGATAAGATCTGTTCTTCCTGCGAAAGAGTGAGTTTGTTAGAAATTATAATGGGAAGCTTACCTCATTCCCGCAGGAATGCGTATCGCAAATGAGATGGCAACTCCTTCAACTCTAATGAAGGGGGTCACACGATTGATGGTGGTATAGTTGCCTCACGACTGAGTTCCAACTCTATCTTGGCTTCTTTAGGGTCACCATCTTCGCCGAGCTCCTTTTCATCCTCGTGGTTTTCTTCCATTGCCACAACAATGCTATGTTCATACTCCTCCATTTCTAGGATGTTATCCATTTCAGAATCAATATGCATGCAGCTTATGTCATCTTGTTGATTCAACGCTTTTGCCATCTGGTATTCCACCATTTCATCCCCAATATGGAGAGTCAATTTTCCTCTATTTACATCGATCAATGCTCTGCTGGTGTTGAGGAATGGTCTCCCAAGGAGAAGAGGACAATTCTTATCAGGATCGAAGTCTAAAACCACAAAGTCAGTTGGGACATAAAATTGCTCAAACTTTACGAGAACATCTTCTGCAATCCCATGTGGTCGCTTAACTGTCTGGTCTGCCAATTGCAACCTCATCTCTGTAGGCTTGAGGTCTCCAATTCCGAGTTGTCGGAAAATGGTAAGTGGTATCAAATTGATGCTCGCCCCAAGATCTCACAAACATTTTGCGAACTCTACCTCCCCAATATGGCATGGAATGGTAAAGCTTCTGGGGTCCTTGAGTTTAGCTGGTATGCTTTTGGAGATGAGAGAGCTACAATTTGCAGTCAATGCGACTGTCTCTCCCTTGTTCCACATCTTCTTCTTTGTGATAGCCTCCTTGAGAAATTTGGCACACAACAGCATATGGTCGAGCAATTCAAGGAAAGGTACGCTAATCTGGATCCCCTTTATTTTATCAAGAAAGCTCAAGAATTTCTCATCCACAGCTGGCCTCTTCTTCAACCTTTAAGGAAATGGCGGTAGTGGTACATACGGAGGTGGAGGTACGTAAGGCTCTTCCTTGTCTTGGCTTGTCGATGTTTCTATTTGCGGCTCCATTTCCTTAATAGGTTTGGGAGCACTAACAGCACCCTCAATCTCCTTCCCACTTCTGAGTGCTATAGCTTTAACATCTCCTTTCGGATTACTCTCCGTATTGCTGGGTAGAGTCTCGATAGGCCTTCGAGCACTTGAGGAAGCAAGGTTGCCTAATTCCATCTCCATCTTTTTTAGCTGTGTGGCTTGCCCTTTCATGAATGTTTCTATCTCTTCTTGACGAGATTCACAGCGATCCATACATTGTACAGTATTTATCTGCTGCTGGATAGACTGCTGAACTGCTCCCACGAGTTGGTCGATCTTTGTATATACACTTGTCTGGTCTCTAACAAGCTGATCAATCTTTTTCCCCATAATTCTGACTTCATCTCTTAGGTATGGTTTCCTGAATTCTAGTTGAGCACCAGAATTACTAGCTTGTTGTCCGAACCGGGAGAAGTTTGGTTGAATATTTTATGGACGTGAGTATCCGAAGCCAGGGGGTTGTTTATCCGCAATTGCTTAGAGTTCTTACATCAACGGGCACTCAACAATAGGGTATGCTTTATTGTATAGCTGACAATTCTCCTGGATAGTAGCTACCTTGCCCTTGCTTGTGAGCAAGTCATCAAACTTCTTCGTCAGAGTTTCCATCTTGGCTTCAAGCTTATTTATCGGATCCATGGTGTACAATCCTTTGTTGGAGTCTTTCGGCACCGATTTAATATACTCGTTGTTCCACATGCCATTAACTTCTGCCATTTCTTCCAGTAGCTGAGCTGCTTCCTCGGCCAACTTGCTCATGAACACTCCATTAGACGAAGCATTGATATGTGCACGAGATGCATCATCAACTCCACTGTAGAAAATCTTCATTAAATTTTCTTGAGTGACACCGTGTTGTGGACAAGCCTTCTGCAAAGAGCGGAATTGCTTCCAAGCATTATAAACATTCTCTCCTTCTCGTTGACAGAATGTATTGATGTCTTGGAGGAGTTGTGCTGACTTGGCCATCGAAAAATACTTGCAGAGAAAGGCTTGAGTCATGGCTGGCCAACTGGCTAGCACTTCACCTTCTAAGTTATCGTACCAATCTTGGGCCTCGTCCTACAAGGAGAATGGAAATAAACAGAGTTTAATAGTTTCTGAGGTGAGTCCTTGGAATCTCATAATCTTGCTGACATCCTCAAATCGTTTCAAGTGAGCTCAAGGATTATCTCGTGGACTACCAGTGAATGTTGCAGATGATTGTAGTAGCTGGACCGCTCCAAAAGGAATATGGAAATTGGGAGCGTCTTCTGGTTGTTCATCGTCAGCATCACGCCTATCCCATATTGGGATAGATGACTCCAAAAGGGATTTATGTTGACGTTGTGGGACAAGGGCATGTTGTCCCTCACCTTGTTGATTTAGGTTCATCGTGTTGTCTTGCGTCTTTCTATCCCTCCGACTTACCCATTCGATTGCTTTGATATCAACTTGTAACACAATATTGGGGCCAAAGTCGGGTCCTGCACTACGAGTCCTTGACATGCACCAAAACGTATCTGCAAAAGATTTCGTTATGTAAGTGATAAAGTTACGCAAATCTAAATGTTCAAAATTTTATACTTCAAGATTTCAGTTCCGTGTCGATGGCGCCAATTTGACGTATGCAAAATTGCTAAAGGATTCTATGCACGTACAAATAGTATAGTGGATAAGTAAGGTTCTGAACTGAGAATTGAGTACAAAATCTAAACAATTATCAATGTTTAACTGAAGTAACAATTATTTTAAATTGAAGTTTCAAATGCTATTGTAAGTAATTGAAAATACACATAAATGAGCTGAATGTAATCCAAACAAATTATGAAAGATAAGTTGCAACGATGGGAACAAACTGAGTATGATACCTTAACGAATTGACCATGTATATTAAAGTTATGGTTTTATAAAGATCTAACTAGTACCCGGAGTTTCCTTATACGTCTACCTAACACTTTCGCTCATTAGATTGACAAAACCAAGATTAACAAAGATCTAAGTCATCGACCAATGCTTTCGCTCATCGACCGGACCTAAACTTCTATCACCCTTGATTATGACGATTCCTCCTACGGGTATACTTATGATATCAAGATGCCTCTCAAATATCTAAGAATGTGTTGCCCACCAAATTAGGTGCCCGTGGGGTTATTCTTGCAATCAACGCTTTCGCTCATTAATCCCAAAGAATATGCTAACCGACTCTTCCACTAATTTGAATGCCTTTCGGTCCACTCTCATTAATTTGGATCATAGTTTAGGTGATCAGGCTAGTCTATGCATTAAGTCTATCGATTAACAACTATTTCATATGATGATCAAACCATAACTCAATACACATGATCAATTACGTATTTAAGGCATCATACTCAGAGAAATTACTCACTAGACATAATTATATAACATAAAGCAATGAATAATGAAAACATACTATTAACAAGACAAAGAGATAGAGAATAAGGCTTAGACTCAATGATGGTGCCTTCTTCCTCCTCCAAGAGTACTTTCAAACCAATTATTTTACAAAATGATAAAGTAGCTAAAAACATCCCACCACACCCTAACAAGTCTTTTGCCCCCCTTATATAGCCACATTATAGTGCATCTTTTTATCTTCACCACCCACTCCCACCAAATCTTTTCACTTCTTTAATCAATAGTGGCAAGAAGGCTCCAAGAACAGCTGGAAAAGTGGTGGGAAAGTAGTGGGAAAGTGGTGTAAAGGTTGCAACTTTTAGTGGAGAAGTCTGAAATTGCTCCTGCACTTTCAGCTGTCGTAGCGACCGCTACGAATTTAGTGGTCGCTACACACCCTTTAGTGGCCACTACAAACGTGGTGCTCGGGTGTGTCGAGGGTTCTCTAATTTCTGCTCCAATTCTCTAGCGGCCACTGCTCTTCTGCAGACTTCTTCTTTTAGTCGTGCTTTTGCCACCCAAACTCCTTACTCCATGTCAACGAGCGATCGCCTTCAAAAACACATAAAATCCAATAAGTCCCCTCCTCTTGACACAACATTAAAAGACATACAAAACATAATGAAACTCAACACAACTACTCAAATTGAATACAAAAGACTCATAAAATGAAGACAAATATATGTACGTTTACACGCACATCAAAGATCACAAAGAGAGGCCAAGACACCTTCACATTTGAAACATTTTCATCGTTATAAAGTGCCAAGATCTAACTTAGCTTATTATGACAGTTTTAAAATTGCATATCCTCTTATCTCATTTTTTGGGATATGACAAACTTTCTAAACAACAATAATGTTATTCAGCCACTTTATCAACTCTAAACGAGCAAGAAACATATCAACAAGCTATTTTAAATCCTCTATGGAAGAAGGCTATCAATGAAGAATTGAAAGCTCTAGAGGATAATAATACATGGGACATAGTTCCTATTTCTGATGACATCAAGCCAATAGGCTGTAGATATGTTTTTAAAATCAAGTTAAACTCCGATGGAGAAATTGTTAAATACAAAGCTAGATTAGTGCTAAAGGCTACACTCAATAATTTGGCTTAAATTATACTGAGACATTCAGTCCAGTTGCAAAATTAACTTCTGTTAAAGTGTTATTAGCATTAGCTGCAAAGCACAATTGGTATTTGGAACAACTTGATGTCCATAATGCTTTTTTAAATGGTGATCTTGAAGAAGATATTTACATGTTTTTACCTCCAGATCTTTCAATTCAGGGGGAGAAAAATACTAAATATGTGTGCACACTTAAAAAGTCCCTATATGGTTTGAAACAAGCTAGTAGACAATGGGATAAAATATTCACTCATTTTCTAAAAACCATAGGTTTCAGACAATCCAAAAGTGAATATTCACTCTTTATCAGAAAAGAAAATGGCAAAGTCATTTTTCGTATTAGTATATGTTGAAGACATTATCATAGCCAGAGATGATCAAGTAAAAATCAACTCTGTGAAGAAAGAACTTCAAGATAAATTCAAAATTTGAGATCTAGGAAAGTTAAAATACTTTCTTGGTCTAGAAATAGCAAGAAACTCCAAAGGTATACATATTTCGCAAAGGAATTATGCATCAGAGATACTTGAACAGACTAAATTATTAGGCTGTAAACCAGCTATAAATCCAATAATTCAGAATCATAAATTCAAACAATTTGAAGAAGGAACTCAAGAGGAGCTTCTGAAGAATCCTACACTTTATGGAAAAGTGATTGGAAAATTGATTTACTTAACTATTACAAGACCTGGTATTTCATATGCACTTGGAATAATGAGTCAATTCATGAAAAAACCCACAAGCACTCATATGAAGGCACTGCTAAGAATTGTCAGATATGTGAAAAATAATATAGGACATGGCTTATTTTATAGCTCAGATGAAAATCTAGAGATGAAAGCTTATTGTGACTCAGATTATGCTGGTTGTCCATACACTAGGAAATCAGTAACTGGGTATTGTATCTTGATAGGAAACTCACTTGTCAGTTGGAAGTCAAAGAAACAACAAACAGTAAGCAGATCATCAACAGAAGTAGAGTATAGGTCAATGGCTTATACTAGTTGTGAAATCACATGGTTGAAATCACTACTCAAAGATTTTTAGATCGAAATTCAAAAACCAATAGATCTGTTTTGTGATAACCAATCAGCAATATATCTCACCAAGAATTATGTTCTCCATAAGAGAATAAAACACATTGAAGTTGACTGCCATTTTATCAGAGAAAAGGTAGTACAAGGAATAATTGATGTGAAATACATTCCATCAAAAATGCAATTAGCAGATATGTTCATAAAGACAATCTCCGGAGAAGATCTAGAGAGAATAACGCACAAGATGGGAATGAAGAACATCTACAATTCCATCTTGAGAGAGAGTATCAAAAGCTGATCAAAGTCAATGGCAGACACAATAATAGACAACTTGCTATTATTTGGAATATAAGATAGCAAGTTGATTGTAACTTTTACTTATTTTTATATAATTATTAGTCTTTACTTTGACTATAAATAGAAGGCCTCTGAGGCATTGTAAACCATCCATTTCATCACTCATTGTTCAATATACAGATTTCATATTCTGCTGCATTTCATCTTCTTGTTTATATCAGTTTACTTTGAGTTTTAATACTAGCCATGATCAAAAAGCCTAATTAGTGGGTCGTGAAATCACCGTGAAACCTATTATTAGTCACCTAGAAAAGAGATCTTCTATTGCAAGTTCGTGGTCAATGGTCTCAATAAAATTCTCTTGCAAAAAAATATGCAAGAATAAAAGAGCACATTGATACTGTTGGATCCAGTGTATCATCATTGATCAACGAGTACTACATCTAGGGAGGCTGATCTCACACAAATTATTGAGGTGCACATCAACACATGAAGCAAAAGGAGCAACTGAAGTAACTAAATTGGAGGAGATCTCTAACACCATCTTGTAAAGTACGTCTGTCAAGCGGTTATCCTCTTGCTAGATATGATGTATGGTAAGTGCTCAGTCCCTTTACAGAAGCTCTCTCATTCTGTATATTTGTGTTACTAAGAGGTGAGCCTAATACATCTCTCGGCCAACACAAAAAATGGTTAGAGATGAGTCCACCTAAGTCAGCTTAAGGTCAAGGACAAAGGCCCAGAGCTCCATACCAAAAAAGGTACAGTTTACAATGCCTTTAGAAAACTAGAATAATTAATAACCACTTAAGATATAGACGATACCACCAGCTCCTACATGGCCCAGGGTTACCCGCCAAAGCTCCATCATTATTGAACTTGACGAAACCATCAGTGGGCTGCTGTCAAGGAACTAGGATTTTATAACGAGAGGAGTAATAGAGCATCCTAGTTTATTAGACATGAGCAAACTCCTATACTTATGAGATGATAAAGGAAGGGGGTGTTCCAATATGGTATAAGTCAAAAGACAGAGTCACTCCTCTACTACTAGATCAACTAGAAGGTTGTGACAAAAGTTTTTACCCAAAGAAGTTGTCCATGTGTGCCATAGTGTCAGAGATATTGGCTCAAAATCACCGTCAAAGATCTATCTGATATAAAAATTCTGTGTGAAACATGGGAGAAATGACCCCTTTACTATCCTACAAACATACAATTATGAGACATATGCATCAAAGACTTAGGAGTGTTACCACAATGTGGGCAAGTTTCATCCTCTATAAAGTGTCTCCGTGCTTATTTTGCATTTTTCGTCAACCTACAATGATAAAACAACCAAGAAAAGAAATGGACCCTCTCAGGGACTCATAGAGACCAAATCCAAGTCCAGATCAGAGCATCTAGGGGCATGTTCATATCTCTACATAAGATGATATAAAAGGACAAAGTAGAGAAGAGCCCATCATAATTAAGGCCTTATGATAGGGTCTCATGAGGTAATTAGTAATTTAATCACGTGTGGAGGTAGAGAGTCTCAATATGATGGATGTCCCAGTCACTCACTAGGGTCTAAATTTTTGCAGCTATCCTATCGAGAATCTCCCTATGGAACTTGTCAAGTATATGGTTCTGAAGAAGGAAGGGGGAAAGCCACGAGTCATCAACCGAAGAAGGTTTGAGCCCCATTTTCAATATTCTAATGAAGATCGTTGAGCGTTGGACTTGCCTTTGTCACAGTCTGCCAAGTGATACAACATTCCCACTTTGGACTAACCAGGACATGTGCATAGAAAAAATTTCGAGACTGAAAAAAGATTTCCAAGGCAGTTTAACAAAAGATGCCATGTTGGCCAACTACATAGTCACAAGTCGAAACCTCCCATTATTTTTTAGACATATGTAATCGCTTATTTAAGTTAATTTAAGAGTGTAGACATCCACCAATTCCACCAAAAGAAAACTTATTTGGTTACAATATATATAGTGTGAAACTTCACTATAGTATGAAGTTTGGATTTTTATTTGAAAACTAACAAAATAAATTGACAACAAATACTTTGTTCAATTAAGGAGGGCCTTGTTATAGATTAATTAGACATCAAATTTGAATTTTATAACGCATTCGTATTAAATAGTTGTTACGAGAATGTTACTACCTATCAATGACGATCCAGTAGATAGTATATAAGATAATCTAAAAAAACTAATAGAACAAAGGAGATCGGTCCAAACCTCATCCGTTCTCCACCTTAGCAACGAGATCCGACCACTGCATACAGAAGGCAGAGTCACAAAATTTAGAAAGTTGTGGCAATATAAAGAATGATTAATTATTTAAATTTTGATTTTATTTTGTAGGTTAGATTATTTTTTAGTGGGTTCAACTTTTTATTTTAATAAAGATATATTAACAATATACTTACCAATAAAAAAATTAAGTAAGAGAATTGCCCCATGAGGTTTAATGTGGCTCCGCACACCACCATCACCCTCGCCCGAGAGGCCAGAACCATCTTCCTTGATGTTCCACCACCATAGACCTCATTCTTACCGCAAATCCTTCAGCCCAAATTTTTCAGGATTTGTTTCTCTATTATATAGTGTGTGTTTGTAAGAAAGAAAATTTTTACATGAATTGGTCGTAATTTTCTAATGAAAAATAATTATATGTTGGTACAAATTGTTGACAGACCAAATTTTTTAGTAAATTTTTTTTTAGAGAATTAATAACTTAGAAAAAAATTTGATTTATATATTCTTCTCATAACAGGCTTTTCGGATAAGCAAACAAACAATGTAAAATAATATACAAGTAAGCGTAAAAAAGTTCAAAGTACTTTCGCAAATACCTTTCAAACAGCATTGAAGTGTTTAATTTTTTGTAAAATATCTTCAGCAACACCAATGTAAAGTATTAACAAAGTCGTTCATAAAAATATGTCATGCCCAAACTTTATTCATATTCAACGTCTATTAATGAAATAACTAATTTGGAAAGTTTATTTGCATACACATCAACAACAAAAATATCACATTCTAAAAGAATGTATAACAATCATCTTTTAATGGTGGTTGGACTCGGTTGAAAAAATTTGGAAAGTTTGGATTGGGTTCAGAATTTTTTTTCCCGAACGCTCAAAGTACAGAATACATGATATTTTTTGCAAAAAATCAAACGCCATGGAATCATAATGGAAAAAAATCATATGGGTCATTATCATATAAAAAATGTCATTATCACAAAATAACACAAAAAATACATTTTATTCGATATATATATATATATATATATATATATGCGATTCACCTAAATTGTCAACCGTATTTGTTTTGTCTATACTAAATCTATTCTCCTTTGAATGACACTAGAAACTCTTGAAATCCAAATTTATCGTTTATCCTCTAAATTTTACCTGCGGAAAAGTGAAATAGGGAGCCTCCTTGTGTATATGAAAACGTTAAACCCTAACTTTATCTAACTACCATTAGATCTTTCATTTTTTATAATTGTCCAAATTGTTTTAAGCTCTCGCAATCTCTTACATATGAAAAGATTCCAACGCCCCGAGAGTGGCGCACACGTAGTTTCCGTGATCCGGTTATTGTTAATACGTATGTGGTCAGGTGCTATAATATATTAAACGTGTCAGAGATTAGCAACAATACAAATAGTAAACTCAAAAACGAATTGTGCAGTGAGTATTCGTGCACGACTATTACACGTTGTTCAGCTATTCGATTCAATGTTTTTAATTCAGCAAAAATTCAATTTTTGTGAAGTGCAACTTCAGAAAAGGTAACCCTAAGCATGCCCCATAATAACATTACGTGTCTTTGGGGCAGCATGCGATGAGTAAAATAATAGAACCTATTATGGCTTCAATAGAAAGAAAAAATTCCGTAAAAAAAAAGAAGAAGAAATTAATTTTTTATTGCATGGTTATTTTCGACAAACCTTGTTGTTTATTAACGACAAGTTTAACACTAAAGGACATAAAAGTTAAGAATAACAGTTTGGTTATCTGCAATAGTCAAATAGTTCGGAAATTTGAAGGTCGGGCTTGGCTTTGGAGCTTCTCTTGCATTCAATTTTAGTGATAAATTTGTTTTGAGGTGTTTAAATTATATAATCAGCTTGAAGAATGACAATGTGAAATTAATTTTGGCAATATTAACCTCACCACATTAACTAGATTGCAAATATTATAAAAATAGTATGGACAATATTTTTATAAAGAATAAAACCTAAATTGATATTCTAATACACAATGTATCCTTGGTCAGTTTGCCCAATAAGTAATCAAGAAAGAAGGCCAATGACTTCAGAATAACCATGGGCCACGGCAGAGAGAGAAAGAGAGATGGTGAGTTTCCCCACCTCCACCACCATGTCACTCGCCGCGATCCCTGGGTCGTTGCCGCGTCTTCTTCCCCACTCTCTTTCTAACCTCATTAGCCGACAGATATTTACAAATCTATTCGTTATTTTATATTATATGTACAAGTCAACTTTATTGCCTGTGATTCATGGACTTGAAAATTCCACCAAAGAATCGGCTCTAGTTAACACGTCATTTTAATAATTGAGTTGGATAAAAATAAACGTATTGGCAAAAACATTTTTATTTTTTTGCAATAACAAATCAAAAAAGGACATGTGCAATGTCTAGTTACTATTGGAGAATCAAAGACTCCATATGTGCAATCAGGCGACAAAAATTCTAATCAAGTAAACAAGAAATTTGCGACGAGACTAATCAAGAGGCAATCACGCACTTGAACCACAATTGGAAAGCAATTAGAGCAGTTGGTCTCATCTCGAAAGAAATTGAAGAAGCAATCAAAGCAATTGAAATACAATCAGTTGATATATATATATATATATATATATATATATATATATATATATATATTGAATTAATAATCGAATCTAACCTATTGTAATTAGCTTCACCAATAGGTATATATATATAGACCTGTATTAATCATTTGTAATCAACACTTAAATTAATAAGAATATACTAATATTTTATGGTATTGGAGCAATAACTAATGGAAGACTCAAACCAAATCCACATTGATTTTACTGTCATTCAATCATCTGTCCCTTCCATAAAAACCACTACAGCTGAAAATGACAGTAATATTGACTTGAAGATGACCCCAATATTCCTCAATCATCACAACTATCTATCTTGGGCCAGAGCTGTATCAAGGAACCTTAACACCAAGGGCATGGCGAGCTACATGAATTCCAACTGAAAAGTAGTCGCTCCCAATTAAAAGATTAGCAAGATGAATCTTCAGACAAGGCAACAATCGGAGTTGTCAATATGCTATTGTATAATTAAGGGAATAATTTTCTGATTTGTACACTCGATTGTACTGATTAACGGATCTATCTTATTGTAATTAGCTTCACCTGTAGGTGTATATATAGACCTATTGTAGTCCTTCAATCAATAAGAATACATCAATTCTTTCGGTTACAATATGTCATTATAATCTTTATGTAGGCATCTAATTAATAATATATATAAATAAAAAACTATAAATAAAATCAAAATTAATATAAGAAGTACCTTAACAGAAAAGATAATTAACCAACCCCACAAATATTCTAATATAAAGATAGAACTAGACTAAAACACAAGGATAACTTTGGATCATATAGAGTTCGGCTGGGAAATAAACATCATGCTCATCCATAGATATCAACTAGAAATTTTTTTAAACTGTAAAACAGTTTTTTTTTTTGAGTGGTTAAACCACAAAATAATAATGCCCTGTCAAACCACAAACACTACCTTTAATTACATATTCATAAATATAAAAGGCACCGACATTTTTCGTCTCAATAATAGCCAAAGGACAGAAGGAGAAAAAAAAAACCAAACAAACATTATATATAACGCAAGTACAAGACTGCGTCCCTGGGACAGAACAGGAAAAGAACGAAACTCCAAAAAAAGCTAACGCAGGTTCCAAGCGGCTCGCTCGGCTCGGTCTTTGTGCTTCTTTTTCTTTTGTTTCGACTGTTACAGTTACGAAAGAATCTTTTTGATTTCGTTCCATGTCATTAATTTTTCTCCCTTTAATTTTTTTTTATACTCTATATTTATTTGTTCCTTCCTCGGTTTTCTGTTTCGTTCTCCTCCGGACAAGAAAAGTCTTCTCTTCCCTTTCTGCGTGTTCTGTCGTAAAGGCTGCCCTTTTGAGACAAACCAAAAGGAACCCACAAAGGGAAACGGACAAAGACCGGAACTTTACGGAATATACCACCCTGACGTTGGTGATATTTAGATGATGTCATCGAATTACGTAAGCCGCAGCTTTCTAAAGGAGTTCTATTCTCTGCTAATTATTTTCTTTGTTTTTCCAATTGGTTAATGTTGATCCACTTTTGTGTGTAATGATTGTAACTGAATATGAGGGTTTACTTGTTGTCTGTTGGGTTTTGGCTGTTCTGGTGTTGTCTTTTAAAATTTGAAGTCCTTGCATATAATTTGGCGGCTTAATTATGTAAGAAAGATATACTAGAGCTGCGTTGATTAAACTTAGACCAGCTTCATGCAATATGTATGTTCAAAGGGTATTTGGAATTTGGAGTGTATTTTAGGCTTATCTGAGTTGACTTGTGATTCAGTGACTCTTTGGAAGTCTAATTAGTGGTGGTGGTTGGTGGGGTTCTTCTTAATTGTGCATGCAATAGGTTTATTTGATTGATTGTTGTTTCGTGGGTCGCAGGCTGATTCGAAGTGTTGGAGCTCGGCTATGCGGATCGCGTTCCCCGTTGTTACTTTGTTCTTCTTTGTTTTCTTCATTGGTGGTTCTTATATAGCACCAGATTACAAAGAGGTGATTGTTTTTTTCGCCCCCGGATCGTTCCATTTGTTTCCTGAGATTTGTACTGTTTTATGGTTCATTGGTCTTATCGGTTTTTGATTACTCGATCCGTATGTCTGGATTTGCGGATCGAGTTTCAGCCTCTTATGCAGAAACTGCGTCCACGGGCTCATAGTTCGCAGATTTTAAGGTCCAGTAGTTGTGAGGTACTTACTTTTCTTCTTCGGACTTTCAGTGGTTAATCTTAAGATTTTTAGACAGAGGACCTGATTTCTTAGTGTCTCAGGGTAAATGTAGGGCTCCTGGAAGCGAGTTCTTACCTCGAGGCATCGTGGTAGAGACCACCAACTTGCAAATGAGACCCTTATGGGGCCAACCAAAGGTAAGGACTTACCTGAATCTTGTGATGATACCTCAATCTAAAGTTATCTGCCAGGTGACTTAGATTAATTCGGGCACTTTCGATGGGACGAGGAGTTTTCGTGATAGCTGACAGCTTGAACTTGTCTGTAGGAGAACACGAGCACGACGAAGAATTTGTTTGCCATGCCAGTTGGAATTAAGCAGAAGGATCTTGTAAATAAGACGGTGACCAAGGTAGTCAGCATACAAATGAATGATCATTCTGCATCCGTCTTTTTTCTATGATTTTTTTTGGTTTCACGCGTTGAAAGCTCTCCATCTGCTCTACCTTGCAGTTCCTTGCAAGCAGTTTTTCCGTGATGCTGTTTCACTATGATGGCGTAGTTGACAAGTGGAAGGATTTCAGTTGGAATGACAAGGTTGTTCACGTTTCTGCTCGCAACCAAACAAAATGGTTAGTCCCTAAAGTCATTCAGTCTGTAATCCCATTATTCAGTTGATGCATTGTTTCTAAATACACCACCCTCACAGGATTCTGGTTTGATTGCAGGTGGTTTGCTAAGCGGTTTTTGCACCCAGATATAGTTGCAGACTATAACTACATTTTCCTCTGGGATGAGGACCTCGGTGTTGAGCATTTTAACCCAGAAAAGTATGCATATATTATATACTCTGAAATATCCAGATCACATGGTTCTACGTGGCTGCTTCTTGTTCGGTACTCGATCTTTACTTTTCTCCGTGATGCTCCCTCAGGTACCTGTCGATTGTCAAAAGAGAAGGACTTCAGATATCGCAGCCAGCCCTCGATCCCGGAAAGTCTGAAGTACATCAACAACTTACGGCACGAGTGAGAGCAGCATTTCACAGGTTCCTATTATTCACTCTTCTTTTAGTTATCCCATGAGAAAATTTTTGATTTTCAGCCTTCGGGTTTCGTTATTACTCTGCACAAGTGTACTTTACCATTTGCAAGTTATATTTACTCGCTTCTGAGTCACTTCATCTGCTTCCTGTTTGTTTGTTGTTTTCCTTTATGAGCAGGAGGACTTACAAGCCAGGGAGTTGCGAGCGGAACAACATGGCTCCTCCATGCACTGGGTACGATTTCTCGTCTCGATGGACATAATATGGTCCCGGATTTCGTTAGTTTTTCACTTAATTGATTAGTATTGACGTAAATCTTAAACTGTTGTTGTAGATATGTCGAAATGATGGCTCCTGTGTTTGCAACTGCTGCGTGGCGTTGTACCTGGTACATGATCCAGGTACTGTCCTTAGCTTAACCTAATGTTAAAGGATGGCTACAATAAGTTGCTTGTTACATGACTCTTGACTCGTTATCTTAATTTGGTAGCTTCAATTCCTTTTCATGTGTTTACTTTCCACAGAATGACTTGATACATGCTTGGGGACTTGACTATCAGCTCGGCTATTGTGTCAAGGCAAGCTCTTCCTTGCTTTCCCCGAGCCGTCTTGCTCTCCGTTTCCTTCTTTGATTCAACTCGTGCATTATTATTACTGAAAAAATCGCATGTTGTTGATCTACAGGGTGATAGGACGAAAAATATTGGTGTTGTGGATGCGGAGTATATAATTCACTATGGCCGCCCAACACTGGGAGGCTCAGATGAAAATAAGACTGCAGCGGAAAACAAGGTTAGCGAACTTAGGCTAAACATCTAGCATGTACAGATGAAACTAATATACGAATCCGTACATACAGTCGATTTGATTGCCTATCCGTTAATTCGCTACTGAAATTTTGTTTGCCACTGTGATCTGCAGAAACCTTCCCGACAGCATAAACATGATCCTCGACTGGAAGTAAGAACCCGGCTATGAGATCAAGAGTCATTTACCAATCTATCTTTCCGAAACATCCTGACAGTGTCGTACATGCAGGTGAGGATGCAATCGTATAAGGAATTTTCAGTTTTCAAGAGACGGTGGAAGGATGCTGTGGCAGAGGACCAATGTTGGGTCGATCCGTACAAACAAGCACCGAATTCAACCATCTGACTCAAAAGTCTGCGGGCCATGTATAGTGGCAGCAGTTGTGCATTATTTGTACATGTTCAAGATAAGCCAACCAGGATGGACATGAATTCTTCATCGACAAGGATGACGAGCCAGCCGTGTGGTCGTGGCACGGAAGTAGTTCGGATATCAAAGGATACTCCATTCGAATCATTCTTTGGATGCATCGAGAGGTTTGCACCTTCTTGTGTATGTGATTATGTAGTTAGAAACATTATGAAATACAACAGTGATCATAGATACAAGAGAGAGAAAAGGGTCATTAGATTGGGAAAAGGAAAGAAAATAAAATATTTTATACTTGATATGATTTTTCTTGTACTCTTCTTCTTCTTACATCAGAAAGTAATGTAAGAGAGAATTATTTGTTTCTATTGGGACTCAGCCAAAACTTGGTTTTCTTTTGTACATTGACACTAAGGGTCAGATTCACTTTTGGCTGTTGTGTTCATGAATTATAGGGTCCTATGGTTGTCTAATTTGTCTATATAACTATATGGTATTTTGTAATAAACCTAACAATTAAGGTTCAAGAATTGAATATAAAGGGAGGAAAGACAGAGATAGAAGAAGGGGCCGAAGAACAGAAACGTTCTGTTTCACAGCATCAATTATGTCAAAATATCAGAATGGTTCCCGGAGTTCTCCCTTAGACCACCCGCACGGGGGGGGCCGTGCGCCCTGGGCGGGCCACG
>SOPF01027684.1:0-86069 GCA_012979155.1 Hypericum perforatum | reverse complement strand
TCTCTCTCTCTCTCTCTCTCTCTCTCTCTCTCTCTCTCTCTCTCTCTTATATCTGGTAATACAATTACGCTTTAAGGGGTGACCTGGTGTAAAACCTCCTGTTTGGTTCTTACCAAACAAAGAAGAAGGAACCGGGTCCCGAAAGGGTCATCCCTTTCCTTCTATCTCAGACAAGGACTTGTTGGAAAAAAAATAGAGAAGAAATATTGTGGAAGGAGGGGGGGAGAAGAGAAGGGTTCCATTTGGTTTTGCAAAATGAACGACCTTTTAACGGCAAGTTTTGATTTTTTTTTTTAATTGGGTTGTTCTCGTTTTTATGTTCCTTTTCTTGTCCTTTTTGTGAAGTTTCGGCTTTTGTCTCTGGTTTTTTTATATGTTGATCACGACGGGTGTGTCCGTACCATTTTTTATTATGTTTAATCCTATCTGCATTGGTGTAGTTTTTGTTTTGGACCCTTTTTGGACTTGTGGGGTCCAGATGCTTCTTCCATTTGACAAAGATGGGATTTGAGGAAACAGAGAATAAACAATGGAGAAGGATATCCGATGAAGCTAAATTGTCCAGTGAATTTAGCTGCTAAATTGTCCCTTTCTATGACTTGTTGTTTAAATCGTGCTTTGCGGTTATTGTTCACGTGCAATTGTAGCTTCATTATCTGCTTTGTGTAATCTGTAGTTCTTTAAATTTCTTTGGTATTATACTTGTGGGGTGTGGGGAATGCCTTTATGTTTAAGCCCATGGCCACGTGGATTTAGTGTTATTTAGAGGTGAATTAGCTGTTGTTACAATGAAGTCATGCTTAGTTTGTTTGGTTTTTGCAGAGTTAAAAAGAGTACTGATTATATTAGTCAAACTTTGTGCAGGATTCGTTTGAGATCCCTCGTGGTCAGGGTTCCAGAGTAGCTGGTGATCTTGAGATGGCAAGGAATTCAGGAGACTTGGGTTTGGTCAATTTCTTTGAAAAGGTTTCCACATTTCTCTGAATCATGATTAGTATGCATTTTGTTAGGGAAACATAGCCATTTCTTTTTTAACCTGCTGCTCTCTTCTGGTTGCTGTCTGTAGGTTGAAGGAATCGACAAACAAAATGAGAAGCTGGACAAACTGCTTAAAAAGCTTCAGGCAAATGCTCAACTTTACCTGTTCTCTTACCTTCTTTTACGTTACAATTGCTCTAATCTTTTTCAATCGAATTCTGTTTACTTTAAACCCAATCACTGTACCGTGTGAATGTGTGATATTATAAACAATGTCTGTTCTGTCCCCAGAAAGCAAATGAGGAGTCAAAGGCTGTTACCAAGGCTCCTGCTATGAAAGGTACTTAAGATTTTTGTGACATTCGTGCAGTTCTGGTGTGATTAGTGAGTCTCCCTCGAAACGTTGAATGAAAAAATGTGCCCAGTGAAGCAGATTGCATCCTGATTCCTAGAGTAGATCATGACAGGCCCCATCTTGTTTTCACGCAATTGGTAGAGAAAACGATTCATTGATTGGATTAATTGTAACATGTCAATTTAACCCACCAAAGGTGGAAATCTGCTACAAGATAGGAAACTAGCAAAAAGCTGTCTCAAACTTCAAACTATACTCCATTACTTAAAATCTTCTGTTCTTATGATCATGTCTTTGTTTCCTATTCAGTCATCATACTACAACTTATGGCATCCTACTGCATTGTAAGATTCATGGGGAACCTGATCTTCATTTGCAGCTATTCGACATAGAATGGATAAAGATGTTGATGAAGTTGGGAAAGTTGCTCGTTTGGTGAAGTCAAAGATTGAGGAACTTGACCGAGAGGTATACAATATATGATGTTGAGCTGTTCATTTGCTTTTCAACTTTCCACAGACTAACCTTTTGTGTCTATTTAATCCAGAATTTAGCAAATAGGCAGAAACCGGGATGCGGAAAAGGAACAGGTGTTGACAGATCGAGAACCTCCACAACATTGTAACTTCTAAATCTTCTTATATTTTTCCTTTTTCCCAGATTAAGAAGAAGAGAAACCGTCTTGTGCTCTTAATTTGTACCTTGTTTCTTAAATCACATGCGTCAGGGACATACCTAGATTACAACTTGAAATCACACACATCTCCTCTGAAGTTTTAATGAAAAAGCTCATTCATGTGAGGAAACTTTAACACAATCTAAGTCTTCTACTGCTACTCTCTTGTTCAGAGCCCTGAAAAAGAAGTTGAAAGACAAGATGGCGGAGTTCCAGGTCCATAAATTCACTTTCATTTGTTTACGCCTAGTTCCTTTCACTTGTCCAATGGTCTTTGGTCTCAGCATCAGATTTCTTGATACATTTCACAGATTCTCAGGGAAAACATCCAGCAAGAATACCGAGAAGTTGTTGAGCGTAGAGTTTTCACAGGTTAGGACTTTTCATATATCCCTTATTAGTTATTGACTTCACCATTGCAACTTCTGATTTGTTTGTGTTTTTGAGATTTTCAGTGACTGGCAGGAGAGCAGAGGAAGAGGTGAAGTATTTATTAAGCTTCAACAGTTTCAAGGGAGAGTTCTATTCTATGAGCTTATAATGTGATTTTTCAACAATCTTGCAGACCATTGACAAATTGATTGAGACCGGACAAAGCGAACAAATTTTTCAACAAGCTATTCAGGAACAGGGTCGAGGGCAGGTACCAAATCTTTTTTCTTTTTCATCTCAAGGGACTTGTTTCTATAAAAGAATCTCATTTCTTGCCCCTTCCTACTACCATTTCCCCCTCAGTCACATTAATTGGTTCTGAAGTTCTCTATCTAATTTCTTCTTGAGCTATGTTTTGTACGAGTACAAGGATTATTGGCAAACTATGGTTTCGCACTTTCTTAATTATTTGGTTTTCCTTCAAGTTGCTGAGCTGGTGTTTGTGACTTGGTAATGTTAGCCAGACTGTTTTTCTTGGTTCACAAAACTACCCTTTTCTGAACCTGGTTTAATATACGTCTTGTGTTTGCAGATAATGGACACTCTTGCTGAAATTCAAGAACGCCATGACGCGGCTCGGGATTTGGAAAAAAAACTTATGGACTTGCAACAGGTTGCTCGTTCGCTTATATTCATATCTCTATGTTTCGCTCTGAACTTTTGCATATAGGCAGTATGAAGATTGGAAGTCCTAATGAACTTTTATAGTGTGTCCTAAAATGAACCTTAATGTCTCTCCCCTCGGTCGAACGACAGATTTTCCTGGATATGGCGGTCTTGGTGGATGCGCAAGGGGAATTGCTGGACAACATCGAATCTCAGGTATTTGAATATCTTGTTGTGTAAACCTGTGATGCCTTCTCGCTCCCAGGACTGATGTTACGGTCCATGCTTATCCGATATTTAACAGGTCTCGAGCGCGGTAGATCATGTGCAGTCGGGAAATGTAGCACTCCAAAAGGCGAAGAAGTTGCAAAGGAACTCAAGGAAATGGATGTGCTTCGCAATCATGATCCTCCTAATTGTTGTTATAATCACAGTTGTTTCAGTGACCAAACCGTGGAGTAGCAACAAAGGAGCATAACTTCTATGACATTTGTATACTATGTCATATGAGATTGCGAACTCCTAAAGATTACGTAAATGTACTACTTTTCAAAGAAAGATAAATATAACCCTTTTTATCCTTTCCATCATAATGTGATCTGTAGCGAAGAGCCTCCTGCATAATCGATATCCTCAAATGGCCTTTCCTGGAATCTGAGGGGAGTTCATCGAGGCATTTCGAGTTTCGACTGACTTACAACTAGTACCAAGGATGATGCCAGTTAGTAGGTGGGCAAAATGATCTCTATATTGAACCAACTAGAGCAAATTCATCTCATACCTGCTAGATTTGTTGTGAAACTCAGAAGGGAATCTGCTGTTGCATCGTTACGTTATGGCATTCTTTTGCCGCATTAGTGCCATTGCTCCCTTCTGCATTGCTACTCAACTAGAATATCAACTCGTATTTCGGCCTAAGCGTAAAGGACCGCTCCTGCCGGTTGCATTCCAGGCACAATATCGAGACTTGCAATACCAAAACCTATCTCGTCATTAATTTTTTGAATGTAACTATACAATAGTGTCAAAAAAATGTCGTTTACAAAGGGCAGAACCAAAAATAATATTAGCAATCTAACGGAGAATTTATCCCGAAACCTCAGCTTCCCCATTGCCATATCCACAGCTTGTCAAGAAACGAGACTCATGTTAGCGGTAGAGCCTGCAGTCAGCTTTTGACAAGGCCGTGTATGTGTGGTATGAAGGCATACAAAAATTGTGCAGATGCAAGGATGCCTCCGAAAGAATGAATCTTAATGCTTATCATCTGCAGTGGACTACACTGGAACTGTGAAACGAATAATGAACAAAGTACGTAACCTGTTCCAAAATCTCACCGTTGAAGAAGATGCCGCCCAACTGATACTCAATCACGATATATGATGTAGCATGATCATCAATTTCTAGTCATTAGGATCCCATTCTTCATCTTGATCAATTGGCAACTGGAAATCACTTTTTCCTTCACTTCCATCTGACTCTGGCAGCTCAGTTAGGTCATCTTCATAATCTTTTTCTGATTCAGTATCATCATTCTTTACCCCATTATCTTCTTTTGATGCCAAGGAACTCAATGACTGAATTGAGGATGGACACTCATCCTCGCCTCCATACAAAACTCCTACATCATCACTTGTTACCTCGGTAGGAACCTCAGCATGTGGTATTCTACACAAGCATTCAGGAAGCGGGTGTGAAATAAATGTGTTAGGTTTTGAGTGACGGGCCTGCCTAACAAGACCCTCTTCAGCCAAGCTTCTATTTAGATGCTCTCTAACTGAACTGGTCCAGTTATGCTTCGGATGGTATAAATTATCACGGATAATGTTGAAAAACCCTGCAACAACTTTCCTGTATGAAAAAAAACAAAATATCAGACAAAAGTCCCAGTCATCTAAGATGAATGGCATATCAAACACAAGAGTGGAAAATAATAAATAAATAAAAAATAGCTGGAATCTGTTACTCTGAAAGAAAAAATGAGCCATCTTTCTGAACAGACATAATTTATATCGAAGTAAATTAACTCATCTTCAAGGACAATCAACCGCAGAAACATTCAATACATAGAGAACCAAGTACAGGCACGCCTCACCTATCAGGTCGATATGTTCTCAAGTCAGCTTTCTCGTACAACCGATGTCCCATGACCAAGCTAGAGAAATCTGGCCACCCGCTACCATCATTATTAAAGCCTGGAAAGAATGCATCTGCTTCCACAGAGATCATATAATCAAGAGCATCCAAGAGTAACCTATGTGCTTGAGACCTAAGATCGTTAGGGGAAAGGTCTGGTTCAACATCTGTTTCAGTAATCCAACCGTACCACCCTTCTTTCTCATGACGATAGATAGGTCTATCTGGAGGTGGAGGAAGAGGTCGGGGCCGTGGACCTAATCTATTCCATTCATCTTTAAGTTGTTGCTCAGTTTTGAGAGGAGGCATCTTAAAATAATCTGAAGGAAGAGGAGTTTCAGGACCAAACAGATCAGCTAACTCTTGCTTGCTGAATAGAATAGTGCGATCAACCGAGTTTGGAAACATAGAACGCAGAGGAATCAGAACACGTTGTCCACCAAAAGTTTCAGAGCCAGCTACATATATAAGTGTTTTAGGGGGATAGCCCATTGCTCGAAGCAGAAGTCCAACCTGCAAGAAAAATAACTTGAGAGAAGCTTGGAAAAGTTTGGGTCTGAAGTCTACTTGCATGCTGATTAAACATGAACCAGAAATAATAGTCAGAATATATATGCACAACAGAAGTTCTAAAGTCTGATAAGATTCTTCATAGAGCATGCAAATTGAAATCGGCACAGAAAGAAAAATATCAGCAGTTTTCCAAAATAAGAGGTCTTCCATTCAGACACCTTAAATCTGAGAATCCAGAAGCTACTGAACATCAAAACCATGTTTTCTGGTGCACCAAGGAGGCATAAATTTTACCTTAGTGGCAACCACAGGCACAACTGGAAATAAGATTACTATCCGCTTGCAGGCAACATCATTCAAGACATGGAACCAAAGAGATGTCATTTCTCATGCACATTTACCAGTAAAAAACCCCAGAGATCTTAAGTATGAACATACCTCTTCTG
This sequence comes from Hypericum perforatum, assembly GCA_012979155.1. Taxonomy (NCBI): domain Eukaryota; kingdom Viridiplantae; phylum Streptophyta; class Magnoliopsida; order Malpighiales; family Hypericaceae; genus Hypericum; species Hypericum perforatum. Next base: position 79,927 of record SOPF01027684.1, on the reverse strand, counting down.
GCATAAGGGGGCATGACCCATTTTCTCTGCGCAAGTACGAGTTCACACTCAACTCATCATTGATAATTCCCTGCTTGATCATCTTTGCCCTTCTGTGCTGAATTAGCTCTGTATGGACATCCTAATATAAGCAGCAGACTAGATCACGAGTCAGGAGAGTTGGTCACGATAAACTAAACAAATTACTCTTAAAAAAACTAAAGAAAGTGACTCCCATATATCCTAGTGAAATTCAGAAGCAAGATGGCACATTGAATCATGAAGATGGTTTACAGAAAGGGTCAACAACTTGCCTGAAAAAGTTCTCCGCATCCATGATAAGCCAAGGTGTCTCTTACTAACCCAGGATGATATGATAGAACAGGTTGTCCCCAAGATCGTAACCTAGAGATAATTATCATACAGATATCAGATTACTAGAGCTGGCAGTAGAAGTGTTCTCTTGATATATGAATAGAAGTGTTCCTGACTCCTTATCAAGGTAGCTCTATAACAAAGGAAAGAGAATATCCAGTAATTAACTCTCTCACACTCTAGCTATGTCCATCGAGATTTTAGGAGTGCAAGGAAGATGTACCTGCCAATCATCTGTTGTCCAAGAAACTGAATCTTTGAGCGAAACTGGAGAGCATGAAATGCAACTCGACACCTAAGCCTTTGATATTCATGCATGGAAGGAGGAAGAATTGACTGGGAATAAAAATAAGACAGTTATAAAGACAGATTGGTGGCTTTGTATATGCAGAGATTATAAACACAGATCTTAAATTCGACTTGATAAAATTGACAGCAGAACAGAAACTGTGAAGGTTAGGAAAAAACAAGACCAGATGGTTACTATAATACAAACATGATACGGATGGAACTATAAACTTTTTATCGAATGTTAAATAACACATACTTGGAGCTACCTGTTAAGCACAGAAAACACTATGTCATCAAGCAGTCAAAATAGAGTTTTTTCATTGAGCTCGAATCAATCATTAGATAGGTTCCTTCATAGAATTCAATAAAAGCTGCATGAAGTAGAGCTTCTAGAGGAGGATGTTGCCACATTTAGTCTTACATCAAGATTTCAAAGGGCTGGCAGTTAAAATAAAACACAAATTTGAGCTAACAGTTAAAGGATAGATGCCCATACATCTCCAAAATAAAAATCATATAAAGAAGTCAGCATTCCCAAATATCAGAGTACCTGCAAGCACCCTCCATCTGTAATAACCAGTCCAAGAACCGTCTCCCTTTTTAACCTGGGCAGAAGATCTTTAAGATAGAAACTTGGAGAAGCGTATCTTTTGGGCTTAAATGTAGGGAATTTGTTCCTTTTCCTATCTGCTTTCAAATTCTCAGGAAGGCTTCTTATAACGGTCACATCCTCTTTCAGTTCATTTATGAATCGCTCCTCATCATAAATATAGGAGAAACTCTTGAATTTGTAGCTGACCATGATAGGAAAATTCAGAAAAGAAAAAAGGAATTAGAAAAGGCGGAACTTTGTAACATCTACTGGGTTCAGAATTGGTTATCAAAGAAGCTCCATGGAAGATGCAAAAGTACCTAATGCCTTTTGAACGAAGACTTTCTTGAACCTCTGGAATGACAAGAGTAGCGTTTAGAAGCCTGGATATGGTGACAAGATCACTTATCTAGAAAATTAACAAAAGAGTTATGAACTCGCATTAAAAAATCATAAGCAAAATGACTGACATTTATCAAATAACTCGTACCGCAGGTCTTATCTTTTCAAACCCACCAAAAATCTTGGCATATATGTAACCATTGTTCTTTCTAGCAGGAACTGTTAGATAACAACAAAACCAGCATGGTCAGTGTAGATAAACCCAAAACATGAACCTAACCTAAACAAATTCCACACATACAAATTGATCCATAGTCGATGATAATGTAGCAGCTTTTGCATGCCGGACAAGCATCCTACACCCAGGGTTTCTAGCAAATGATCATTAAGATCCGTGAAAAATGAAAAAGGCGATGTACCACATTGCTTGATGGTGAAGCCAAACATAAAAAGAAGCAAATGTGAACAATAAACATAAAATAAGCCAATGCCGAAAACAACGATAATAAATGCTAGCCATCATGAGAACCCACGGTTCAAAACGGGGAAATTGAATCGTAACAACAATGCACAAATATCGCACCCCACTACACCTTTAAGATGCTGCATTGCTAATCATTAACTTCGCTAGCACGAATGAGTAAAACCAGAAGCCACCCACATTCACCTAGCAGACCAACGAGGTTCAATCCCTAACAAAACCTATACAGGCCTGACCTGGAAAGGCGGTTCTAGGAGCGGCATAATGCCTCAACGGCTCTAACTGCTTCACCGGGCCCCACAGCTTCTTACTCCTCGCATTCCCACCGTCCTTAACCTAGACAAAACAATTCCAACAAAACAAAGAAATCAATTAAAAAAGGAAAAAAAAAACACAATCGGCGGAAGAGACATTACAAAACAAGGAGGAGGTGGATGTACCCTGGGGATAGAAGGGAGGGAGTAGGAGGCGTAGTCGACGACGAAGCGGGACGCGGCGGAATGCCACGTCATCCACAGGTGAAGAACCAGGGATCCGGTCGACAGCGCCAGCACCAGCAGCCCTATCCACTTGATCCTCGGCCGGCATGCCTTCTTCATCATCACCTTCTTCTTCTTCTTCTTCTCCACTAACTAATCTCTGTCTCTCCCCTCGCGATTTCCATTTCTCGCCGGAATCGGAATCGGAATCGGTCAGGCGAGAAGCGTAACCGCCGATGACTCACTCTTCCACGAGCGGTTACCCGCGGCCGGCTCACCGAGTCAACAACGAGCGAGAACACCGAAGCTCATCGGAATCGGAATCGGTTACTCCCTCCCTCCCTCTTGCGTGCGAGTGTGGTTTTCTCGGGGAGAGCTGGGACTTGATAGTGGAAATTTGGAATCTCGAGATTAGAAAGAAAAATAAATTGACCTTTGGATTAGTGTCAGTTTATACTTTATATTATAAATATTTATATTGTTTACACTTTACTTGGTTGGTAGTCGATGATAGGAGGCGGGTTTGTAACACACATAAATTGGCAGTTATTATATAGTATTTGGATAGATATTAAACATATGAATTCAATCTGGAGGCCACACATTTTAATTACATTCTCTAAAAGTTTAATTTTAAATTTTTTTGCTTAAATTAGAACAACATTTTGTTATTATTAGATAATCTCCATGACATGTCTTACGAATCTTGTTTAGATTTTGTTTCGTCATTTCTCTCACTCTATGACCTATAAATATTAAATACAATCAGTTCCACACCAGCTGTCCAAATAACGCGGCAATAACGATCCTATCTTGAAATCTGCGTATCTAATTCTATATATAAGTCGGTTGAACATTTAGATGTGTCCCAAGTCCTAACCATATATTTAATAAGGAACTTATAAAATATTCCATTTTGTTAGGCTTGCTATATCGACTAATGGTTTATTATGTTGCGACCAACCGAATTGACCATCGTTTTAATTTAATCTCGAAAACTGTTTCTACGTGTTATTTCTTTTTGGCCCTTCTTTTGGGATGTTATTGCCAGGGGGATTGTAATGGACTGCCTCATGCAGGATGTAAATATTAATTTTTTTAATAAATACTACTCATAAAAAAAATCCAGATACCATCTTTGTAATTATAAATATTAGTTTTTTTAATAAATATTTGTTAGCATAGCATAAATTTGCTGTTACCTTTCATAGCTCACTCGAATATGGAACACAACATTAGACAAGAGTCCTATCTCCACCAATTTTTCCTTAATTCTCTCCTTAACACCTCCTAATCTGACTATTCCCCCTTTTTTCGTATCGTGTAGCATGTACATTTGCAGATCTTCTCTTACAAGACCAAACCATGTTAAGAGTCCTCATTCCGACAGTTAATCCGCGCCAACACCAGCACCAGTCAATGGTAATCTCATGACACTCCGGCGTAGCCATAGCTCGTACATAACCATGTAAAATGCATCATAGTCAATCGCGGACTCGTGCCACTGGAAATGCTTCCGCACCTCCAGCACGTTAGTCTGTAGCTGCCGATAGCGGTCGGCATCTATCTCTAGAAGGACTTTCTTAAGCAAAGGAATGTCCAATGTGGCTACCACCACCGAGAAGCTTTTCCAATTCAGAATGTCAGCAAATGGAAGATCGTAGTGGTTCGCGATGATGACCGGCACACACCCGTAGTACAGGGAATCCGCAATACGAGCTGTATTAACTTCAAAGCCTTTGACATGGAGGCAAAACTTACTTGAAAGTAGTGCACTGGAATAAGGCGTTGTGAGCCGTCCAAAGTTGGCAGAGATCTCAGTGTCATTTCCCCATACTTGAAGAAGCCTTTCACGAACAGGTGAATTGATTGATCCAGCAAAGAATGCTAGCTTCTTCCTGCAATACCATACAAATACGAAAGACAATTCTTGGTGAAAAATATTGAATATGCTTGTAGATTGAGATCAGATAAGAAATTATAAGATATTCACCTCTCCGATGAAGCTAGCCCCGGTGGATCTTCCTGCCTCGGCCAAATTTGTGGTATAGATGCATCTTTGTGAGCAATGTATCCTGATAAAAAATAACTGGAGGAGCAGACAACTTGAATTGCATTCAATTTCACTTGCTCCACTTTCTCCATTGCTGTTCGTCCGATGGAGTGGCACGCAACGTAGAAGTGATCAGCTCCACCAGTCCTATTCCAGTACGGATACTTCCAACTTGCATTCAACACATAATCCTTGATAAAATCTTGAATCCCGTCGACCCTGACTCTCGGATCATGCCGCAATCTTGCGATCGAGAATGGAAGGAAGAAAAGGTCTGCCTTTGCGGGATTTTTTGTTATGAAGTGGCTTTTCATAAGGACTTTCTTAAAGTAACTCTCACTCGCATAGTTCCCCCCGGGTTCAAATGTTACAGGCAAGAGGGCATTGGCGAAAGGGTCATCCCGCCTGTGAGGATAAACATATATCTTAAAGCTTCTATTCATTTCTCTATACTCTTCCTGAAAGACATCTCTATCATGGAACACCTGGTTATTCACATTGATGCCTGAACAACAAAAAACCAACAATTTCCAGATCCCAAGTTCAAGAAATTAGGCTTCCACATGAATTTAACTTCATCTAGCCTGAGCAATAACCTCAAAAACTTGAATGCGAAGAGATAAAAGTTAAGTCAAAATAAACTCAAACCGCACAAGATAAGACAAAACAAGATCATACATCCAACCTAATGTTACAATGTACTAACTTGTAAGAACTGAAACAAAGTGTTTATTAAAGTCCTTTCATCCTCTTATCTGCACATACAAAAATGAAAGTCTAATTTCCAAGTGAGAACTATAAATTCACGAAATTCGGACACCCCACGTGCTAACTAATTGATTAATCCAAGTTCGAGTCTGACAATAATACTACGAAGGGTTGGCAAGATCTCCAAGCCAATTAACTCTTATCAGGCAAGCATCAAAAGCACCCAGAAAAAAAGAAAGACTCAAACTTTAACAACCCTTACCACTGAAAACAAATGACCCAACCCTCTCCAAGTCAACAGCTTTCGGAGGCGAGACTTCTGGGAGCTCCTCGTTGAGAACCTCCTCCACCTCATGGGAGCTCTTAAAGGTGAGGGTAATTGGCGGGGACCCAGATGAGAAGATGGGCTTGGGAGGACGAAGGTTGCTGGTAGAGAGAGAAGATGGTGGTGGGAAGGGGAAGAAGAAGAGAGTGGAAGTGGAGGAGATGTAGAAGAGGATGAAGACGGAGGTGAAGAGAGCTAAGATTGTGGGTACGAAGAAGAAGAATGTCCTAAAGGAAGGTGGGGCCCAGCGTTGAGTTAGGTGGTAGAGAAGCGTGGAAGTGTTGGCCATGGGAATTGTCGGAGGGAAGCAAAGCCTTCTTGTTTTATTTTTCTTTGAAAGGAAAGTCTATTTGGTTTAACGGGTTAAGTGGGTGTAGTAGGGGCTTAAACTCACAAGTTGCCAACGCTTAGGACAGGTGGCCGAGATTTTTCTGTCCGAAGAATAATTAAAGGGCATGCTGGGGTTAAGTAAGGCATGTATAGTACGGCATGTATAGTACGATGAAAACGGTGTCAATTTTTAAACATGAATAAGGATGATCAAATTTTATGATTGTCAAGATTCAGAATTGCGAAAATAATTTAATTTTTTTGGGTGATTCTTGAAAACAATTCAATATGTTTTGAAAGGTAAAAAAAAAACATTATATAAGTCTCAGCCATGATTGGAACTCTGATTTTTTATTTATTTATAATTATACCATTTTATATGTTGTTGCCGGAGATATAATCCGGGTCACCAACATGACAGGCGAGAATACTTACCAGCATACTACTACAACTCTGAAATTGCGATTGTACAATTCAAACACACGACCTCAACTTAGACAATTAAAACCGGAAATTGGGTTATAGATCTACCGGAACAAAAACGAGGGTGACGATGCACATAATAAGTGGGCAGCTTAGGCCCCTTTAGTAGAGAAAAAATGAGGCAACTTAGATCCTAAGTCAAATCAAACTGAAAATTACAGAATATTATAGTAAATTATCAATTAATACTTAATTTCTTTCACCAGGTCTAACCGTACCTTACTTTTTTAATCTCTATTTGCAACGGGATATTTTAGAAGTATCTCTTCTAACGAGGTGTTTTTATATTTGAATCAATTTAATTCAAAAAGGTTATATTCAAAAGCGATAAGTACTATCAAACTATAATTAGAAACATCTCTAACAATAATTTCTTTTCATATGTGAAACTTAAAGAAAGTTCTTTCAAAGTAACTAAATATGAACCGGAGACCAAATCTTGATATACACATTAATAATATACTTGTGTTATACACGTTAATAATATAGTTTTGTTTCTCCAAGATAGCTTGAGCGACAATTCTTTTTAGGGTAAATTACATTTGGCCCCCTCGGGTTTGGGGTATTTAACATTCATCCCCCTGTTTTTCTAAAACCGATTAAAAAACCTCTCCTGTATGACGAAATTGTACAAATCAGCCCCTCATGCCGGAATCAGAGATTTTTTCCGGCGAGGAGGCATGGAAAATGACGAATATATCCTTCTATTAAAAAACAAAAAAAATCTTTTTCTTGTTCCTCTTATTTTCCCCTCTTTTCTATAGGATTTTGTCATCATCTTCTTCCTTTATACAAACCAAATCCAATAAAGAAAGCAAACAGATTTAAGAACATAAATCCAAAACCCAGTAGTATAAATCCAACGAGTAAAAGAAACAACTAGTGAAAAAATAAAGAAACTCAGTAACATAAATCCAAAACAAACAGATTGAAGAACATAAAAACTAATCATTGGAATTCGAACAGATTTGTGGTGGGGGGATTTTGGCAGAAGCAGGGTCGTAGAGCGCAGCTTTAACGATGTTCGAAGTGAGATCTCGCTTGCTCTGAGCAACAGTGACGACTTTGAGCGCGTTGTAGAACTCGGGACGGCCGAGGAACCCGCTATGGCTCTGATCAGCATAGGTCCATATCTAAAGAAAACAACAAAAACGGTTACTAATCTTAGATCTTAGGTTGTGGTGGAAGAGGAGGAGGAGGTAGGTAGGGGATTTGTACCTGAGCAAGGACTTGGTTGGGGAGATTGGATCCTTGGAAGAAGGACATGGCTTCCGCCCCACTGATCTTCCTATCTCCGTCCAAATCTGCTCTCCTAAAGTACCCTTCGAATTGCTCCATTCCATCGCCGGTGAGATCTGATCTGCTCTGGTCTGGTCTCCCTCAATCTAATCGAATCGGTGACGTTTTATTTTTTCTCCAGCGAAGCAAATTGGTCGTGCGAAATTGAGAAGCAAGTGGTGCGGTGGGGATGATTATTTTTTCTCCGAAAGCCCATCGAAGCGCCCCTTTATCCCTAAACCCCAACCAAACACTTCTCCCGTTCTCCGGCGACGCCGTACCGAGGTCTCCCGTTCTCCCCTTTTTCAAGTGTTGCAGGTTCTTGGATGGTGCTTTCCAGATCTTTTATCGATTACAAGATATGGGGCTGGGACAATCTACCTTACCTTGTCGGGAACTTTGATTTTAGTTGTCGTGAGTAGATTGGATTGGATTATCTTAGTTGCCGTGATGCATTCTAACTGATTGATTAGTTCCTAGTTTCTGGAATTCTTAATTCGTCATTTTGTGTTCATCTGGGTTCTTGTTTAGTTTAACTGTGATGTTAAACAATTGGTTGCAGGATTCGAATCTGAAAACAAAAGTTTTTATTAATTTTTGGAGTTATTAGGATTCAAAATAAAGGTTTGGATTCCAATCGTGAGAAGACTATGAAAACAGAGGAGGAAGAGGAAGGAAGGAAGAGGAGAGAGGTTTTTATTTTTTTATTTTTTTATAGAAGGGTATATTTGTCATTTCCCGTACCTCCTCGCCGGAGAAAATCTCCGATTCCGGCATGAGGGGCTGATTCGTACAATTTTGCCATAAAGTAGGAGTTTTTTAATCAGTTTTAGAAAAGCAGGGGGACGAGCGTTAAATACTCCAAACCCGAGGGGGCCAGATGTAATTTATCCTTCTTTTTATTAAAATATACGAATCACTTAAAAAAAAATAAAACGTTTCCGCAGCCCATCGATGACAATATTCCTGACGCCACCAGACCAGAGCATGCCCTTAACAAGTTGACTTTCTTTCCAAACGAAATAACACAAGAAGAAGACTTGGGACACAATTTCCTCTCTTCTCCGACAAATTCCCCATGGCCAACACTTGCATGCAACTGTACCACCACCTGACTCACCGCCGTCCACCACCTTCATTTAGGACATTCTTTTTCTTCATACCCGCAGTATTAGCTCTCTTCATCTCTGCCTTCATCCTCTTCTACATCTCCTCCACTTCCAAGCTCTTCTTCTCATCTGGGTCCCTGCCAATCACCCTTAGGAGCTCCCATGAGGTGGAAGAGGTTCTAACTGATCCCAAATTTTCGCACCCGAAAGTGGATGACGTGGAGAGGGATGATGACCATCAGCAAGGGTCCTTTGTTTTTAATGGTAAGTGTAGTTCAAGGTTGAATCTTTCTTTTTCAGCGTTTGTAATATTTCTGGGTGCTTTTAATGCTTGCGTGATTGAGTTAGTTGGCTTGGAGATCTTGCCACCTTTTGTTGTACTGCAAGACTCGAATTAGATTAATCAGTGAATGTTCGAATATTATGTGATTTTGTGAATTTATAGTTTTGATTTTTTTTTTTTAAAAAAAGTTCAGTTAAGAGGATGAAGGGAGTTTGAGGAGATAAACAAGGTTGGTTTCAAGGGAAGTTGTTGACTCTTTTTAGGGGCTGTAGTTAACTTTATTTTTTTTTATTGGGGTTGTAGTTGACTTGATATGCACTTTTGTTTGAGTTTTTTCCAGTTAGCACATTAAGTTGGAAGTTGATCTTTCATTGTCCTATCTTGTGGGGTTTGAAGGTTTTTTTTTTTAACTTTACGAAGACCTTTTATCTCTTCAAATTCAAGTTTTTGTTGTTATTGCTCTGGCCAGAGGAAGTTAAATACATGTGGAAGCCTAATTTCTTCAACTTGGGATGTGGAAATTGTTGGTTTTTTGGGTTCAGGAACCAATGTGACTAACGAGGTGTTCCACGATAGAGATGTCTTTCTGCAAGACTACAAAGAAATGAATAGAAGCTTTAAGATATATGTTTATCCTCACACACAGGACGACCCTTTTGCCAATGTCCTCTTGCCGGTTACTTCTGAACCCAAGGGAAACTATGCCAGTGAAAGTTACTTTAAAAAAGTCCTTATGAAAAGCCACTTCATCACGAAAGACCCTGCAAAGGCGGACCTTTTCTTTCTTCCTTTCTCCATGGCAAGACTGCGATATGATCCGAGAGTCCTTCCCAAAGGGATTCAGAATTTCGTCAGGGATTATGTGTCGAATGCAAGTCGGAAGTACCCTTACTGGAACAGGACGGGCGGAGCTGATCACTTTTATGTCGCGTGCCACTCCATCGGACGAACATCAATGGAGAAAGCAGAGCAAGTGAAATTTAATGCCATTCAAGTTGTCTGCTCCTCCAGTTATTATCTAACAGGATACATTCCTCACAAAGATGCATCTATACCGCAAATTTGGCCGAGGCAGGGAGATCCACCAGGGATTACTTCATCAGAGAGGTGAGTCTTACGTTTACACATTTGATCTCAATCTACAAAAAATCGTCTTTGATAGATAGAAGCAACCTGACTTCCATTTTACTATGGTATTACAGGAAGACGCTAGCATTCTTTGCTGGAGCAATCAATTCACCTGTTCGGAAGACGCTTCTTCAAGTTTGGGGAAACGACTCTGAGATCTCTGCCCATTCCGACCGGCTCAAAACACCTTACTCGGACGCACTACTTGGAAGTAAGTTTTGCCTCCATGTTAAAGGCTTTGAAATTAATACAGCCCGTATTGCGGATTCTCTGTACTACGGGTGTGTGCCGGTCATCATTGCAGACTACTACGATCTTCCTTTTTCCGACATTCTGAACTGGAAAAGCTTCTCGGTTGTGGTTGATATACCGGACATTCCTTTGCTGAAGAAAATCCTTCTAGAGATAAACGCTGACCGCTATAGGCAGCTGCAGACTAACGCGCTGGAAGCTCGGAAGCATTTCCAGTGGCACGAGTCCCCTGTGGATTATGATGCTTTTTACATGGTTATGTACGAGCTATGGCTACGCCGGAGTGTCGTGCGATCACCGTTGGCAGCCGAAAATCCTCCAAATCAATGACATGCACTAGAAACATGTAAGAGAAAGATCTGCAGATGTACATGCTATACGATATGAAAATACTCGGGTTAGGAATGTTGTTGTTGCCGTTGTTTTAGGCTAGCATTTCCTTATTTATACATGTCTTACCGTTCCGGCGACCATATAAATTTTATAAGTTATGGACCGATTACTCGGTTTTCATAGATCTAAGATCTATGGGAATCACGTGATATGTATGTAATCTTTTCAATTCGTGGATCCCTAGAATAATGGTATTAATTTGTTCTGTTTATATTCTCTTACTGCCAATTACGTTGATCAAAACTGGTATTGTTGACGCACAGCTCATGTGCTACCTAGTTAGCATTTAAGCATTCCCAAGAGGCACAGCTCATGTGGATCCAAATTTGATCAGACCCCAGAAAGGATAGCTCCTCCTTTTAAGTAAAGTTTTTTCTTCATTATTGCATCATGTACTGACATGGATACATTTAACTATAAATTTATCTATTTTGATTAAATACCATAATGTTAAAATAAATTTAAAATCGTATAAAACTTCAAAAATTTAAGTTAAATTGTCTGAAATTAAAAATTCACAAAAAATAAAATTTAACTATCAATCTATCTTTCAACTAACTTAACCCTAGTTCCGATTATGAAGTTTTGGACAATTAGACATGAAATGGATAGAAACTCAAGACTGTTAATCAATTGGACATGAAAATATGGACTAAAACAACATATAAGTGACATGATATTATGAATATTTTGGACACTCGTCACTTGTCGGTAGACCATGGACATTTTTTAATGTTATGAAATTTGAAAAAATTTCGGTTTTGACTCGCAACTACTGTCGGAACTCGGAAGTTTTTTTTTTTTGAAATTGGTAGCCTACAAACCTTGCATAAAACATTTGAAGTGCAAGTTTTTTTTTTAAAAACTAAAAGTTCTATTACTCCTGAAAAAAAACCCAAAAGTAGTTATATCAAGATAGTTACATCCCATGTACACAAATCAAATAACTGAACTACAAAGTTTGCATAAAACCTTTGAAGTGCAAACTGGAACAAGATAACACTATTGCAAACTCAATGATATTACTGATTAAACTCCATGATATTGCCTAGCTGTAGAAGAGATAGGTTGCTCGTCTTGGAACATGCATCGATTTTTAAAACTGAATTAAATCTCATATAAGAAGAAAAGTCTCGCCAAGCTACAAATACTCGAATAACTGCTAAACTCAATATTAGCTCACAATCTCCATTACGCTGCACCCAGGGTACAAGTAGGAGATATTTTTCAAAGGGTGGTATAGCTCGGAGTTTTTTTTTTTATAAGTCGTTATAGCCGAGAGTTAACAGCCTTTTTAGGATAGGTATATTCAAGACATAAAACAATATTAGAGCCTCCGTATATTCAGGCTGTATATGTATCGCTTTAGTTAGTTTCCTACTTAACGTCAATCACTCCATATGTAATATTAGGGTTGTCTACGTTGATCCTGTATATAAGCTGTAACATTGCTTAATGAGAACAACAACTTTCTCTCCACACAAAGTTTACATGGTATCAGAGCCAAGGAGAAAAAAAAAAAAAAAACCCTAAACCAACTAAAGAAATATGACCGACGGCGGGGAGAAGAACAAAGCCGGAGAAGGTACAACGACGGGCCCTCTGGTGAGACGATCTCCAATGACCGATCCAAGCTCCCTGTATTACATGACGAATGCTGACAACCCTGGAGTGATCATCACACCCGTGGTGCTCAAGGGCGATAACTACGACGAATGGATGAAGGCGATACGCAATGCTTTGAAGGCCAAAAAGAAGTTGGCTTTCATCGATGGTCGCATATCGCAGCCGTCTGAAACTGATCCCGATTATGACGACTGGAGTGCCGTGAATGCTATGCTTGTAGGATGGATCTTTAATACTATTGATTCGTCACTACGTTCTAGCGTGTCTTATATGGAGAGCGTAAAGGACCTATGGGAAGACTTGAAAGAGCGATTTTCTGTTGGCAACGACATGCGCGTATACCAATTGAAAAGCGAAATTGCGAACTGTAAGCAGTCGGGTATGACATTGAGTGCCTATTACAATCGGTTAAAAGGCATGTGGGAAGAGCTTAACGCTTATGTGAAACATCCAACTTGTACGTGTGGGTGCAAGTGTGGAGTTGAGAAAGAACTAAGCTGTGAACGGGAGAAGGAGAAGGTTTACCAGTTTCTCATGGGACTGGATGACTCCACTTATCGAACGGTTCGCTCCAATATCCTGAGCACCGTTCCGCTCCCAAATCTGAATCAAGTCCACGCTCGCCTAATGAATGAAGAGATTCATCGTGCCGTGGCAATCACGAAGGAGGATCGAACGGAAGCTCTCAGTTTTGCAGTTCAAGTGAAAGGGAAGACACCTCAACATCGCGACGATGTTAAGCCCATCTGTAACCATTGCAACAAGGCGGGACACACCATGTCCGAGTGCTTCCAACTCATTGGTTATCCCGAGTGGTGGTACTCTGGAAAGGACAGGCAACCTGCTCTAACTAACCGCGGTGGTAGAGGAGGTCGCACTTCTGGGCGTGGTAATGGCAGAGGTCGTGGACAAGTTGCTCATGCTGTACAAACTTGTCCACCCGAAAGACTTGGTGCAAATTCTGAACATCGATATGAAGACGACCGATCCGCCTTTCCATGGATGACGAACGAATAATGGAATCAAGTGACTGCAGTATTCAAAGGGGCAAAATCGGATGTTGCAGGAACTAACTCGATGGACAAACTGACTGGTAAGGATGATGGCACTCACTGGCTTCTTGATACAGGGGCCTCCAACCATTTAACTGGTGATCTGAGTTTATTATGCGACATTGTGAAAATCCCTCCGTGCCCAGTAAGGCAACCAGATGGTAATGAAGCACAAGCTATTAAAGCGGGATCTGTCAAGTTAGGACAGGGGTTGACATTACGTCATGTTCTCTTCGTACCTACATTGCAGTGCAACCTCATCTCTATGTCTCAACTGATTCAAGACTCTCATTGCTTTGCTAGTTTCACTAATAAGCTATGCATTCTACAGGACCGCACTTCGAGGACAGTGATTGGTGTGGGTGAGCAGCGGATGGGGGTCTATATTTTGCGTGGTGTGTCACCTGTTCGTGCCTTGAAGACGAGTGTTCGTGATTCTACCAGCTTATGGCATCGACGGATGGGACATCCTTCTCTTAAAGTTATAGCTATGTTACCTACTGTGAACAAGGATTCTAGTCTATTGTCAGAACCATCTTGTGATGTTTGTTTCCGTGCTAAGCAAACCAGAACACAGTTTGATTTGAGTCTTAATAAAGCTGATGAGCCATTTGATTTACTTCATTGTGATCTATGGGGACCATATCGGATTCCCTCTTCTCGCGGTGCAAGATACTTTCTGACTATTGTTGACGACTGTTCCCGCGCAGTCTGGATTTATCTCCTAATAGAAAAGAGTGAAGTTGCATCCATTTTTCCAGAATTTTATGCTATGGTAATGACACAATTTAACAAACGAATCAAGACCCTTCGTAGTGATAATGGTTTGGAGTTTATTGGCCTTCGTCCTTTTCTCCGTGCAAATGGGATCCTACACCAAACTTCGTGTGTGGACACAGCTCAACAAAATGGTCGTGTCGAACGAAAGCATCGACATATCCTGAACGTTGGTCGTGCCCTTCGATTTCAGGCCAATCTACCTCTCCAGTTCTGGGGGGAGTGTATACTTACGGCCGGGTATTTGATCAATCGAACTCCGACTCCCTTACTAAAAGGGAAGACTCCTTATGAGATCCTCTTCGGAAAGGCACCATCCTACTCCACTCTCCGCACTTTCGGCTGTCTGTGTTATGTCCACAATCGGCCTCGCACCAAAGATAAATTCGGGTCTCGAAGTCGACGCTGTCTGTTCTTAGGCTACCCATTTGGACAAAAAGGTTGGTATGTTCATGATCTTGAGAGTGGAGACACCTTTGTCTCTCGCGACGTTGTCTTCCTTGAAGATGTCTTCCCCTTTGCCAAGACTGCTACGCCATTACTTGAGCACACTCCGCTCATTCCAGCAGTTACACCTACACTTGATGTTGCTGATCCTCTTACGTTTGTTGAATGCTCCAGCGACAGGGGGAGTAACTTGTGTAATCTGAATCCAGTGGCACAGAGAGACACTACTGCGGAACCTATTGATGTTCCGATGTCCCCGGCATGCGCGGAACTTGTTGAAGCTTCGGGGCAAATTGTCCCTCAAGTCTCATCGCCGGAAGCTGCTGTCCCTCCGCCAGCGACGTCTGTCACTCTTGAGCGCGGACAGCGTGATCGTAAAGCTCCAGCGAAATTTCGTGACTATGTTATGAATCATGTCTTGACACCCACTGTGCGCGCCTTACAAGACCCTCCCACGGCTTCCTCCCATCGCTCTAAGTCCTCTGGTATGGTCTACCCTATTGCCAATCATGTTACTAGTGCTAACTTTACTTCTCGTCATAGACAGTTTGTCGCTGCTATCACACACGGACATGAACCTGCACATTTTGGAGAGGCCGTGAAAGATGCTCGGTGGCGAGCAGCTATGCAACTCGAAATTGATGCTCTTGAACGAAACAAAACCTGGACACTGGAACTCCTACCTCCTAATAAGAAGGCAATCGACTGCAAATGGGTTTATCGCATCAAATATCACTCGGATGGATCTGTTGAGCGCTATAAAGCTCGCCTTGTTGTAAGAGGAGACAAGCAAACTGAAGGTATTGATTACAATGAGACATTTGCTCCAGTGGCTAAAATGGTTAGTGTTCGGACTTTTCTTGCCGTTGCTGCTGCTCGATCTTGGCACTTACATCAGATGGACGTTCACAATGCTTTTCTGCATGGCGACCTTGCTGAGGAAGTCTATATGAAACTTCCTCCTGGCTTTAAGAATGATGGCGATGGCAAGGTGTGCCGCCTCCGTAAATCTTTGTATGGCCTTCGACAAGCTCCTCGTAATTGGTTTGCCAAACTCGCAGCCGCTTTACGCAGTTATGGATTCAACTAGTCTTATGCTGATTATTCCTTATTTTCGTATCATCGAAATGGAGTATCATTGTGTGTTCTTGTCTATGTTGATGACTTGATTATTGGTGGTAATCACGAAGCCTCTATCGCCAAGCTCAAGGCATACCTCTCTCGATGTTTTTATATGAAGGATCTTGGTGTTCTCAAATATTTTCTTGGTCTGAGCATTGCCCGCGGCCCTACTGGGATTTTTGTTTCTCAGTGCAAATATGCATTAGATATCATCAAAGACTGTGGTCTTCTTGGAGCTAAACCAGCGGCTTTTCCGTTAGAGTCTAATCATAAACTGGCTCTTGCCGAAGGACTCCCTTTTGCTGATAGCGAAGCTTATCGCCGGCTCATTGGGCGACTGATCTACCTACTTATTACTCGACCAGAACTCAGCTACTGTGTTCACATTTTGTCTCAGTTCATGCAATGTCCTCGGCAAGAACATTGGTACGCTGCACTACGCGTGGTTCATTACTTAAAAGGTCGACCCGGGCAAGGAATTTTCTTGCGATCCGACAGTGATCTCCAACTTTATGGTTACTGCGATTCTGATTGGGCAAGCTGCCCTCTCACCCGACGATCTTTGACTGGTTATTTTATTCAATTGGGTACGTCGCCTGTCTCCTGGAAAACCAAGAAGCAACCGACTGTGAGTCGTTCCTCTGCTGAGGCTGAATATCGTTCCATGGCTGCTGCTACTTGCGAGCTTCAATGGCTTACCATGCTCTTGCGTGATCTTGGTGTTCCTCCTTCCGGTCCAATGCGTTTGTATTGTGACAGTCAGTCCGCCATTCACATCGCTACTAATCCCGTCTTTCATGAGCGCACCAAGCACATCGAAGTTGATTGTCACTTTGTTCGTGATGTTGTTCAAAGTGGCCGTCTCGTTTTGAAGCATGTTCCCACGCATCTTCAGCTCGCCGATATTCTTACTAAAGCCCTTGGCAAACGTCAGTTCGACTTTCTTCTTCGCAAGCTGGGCATTCGTGATATGTATGCTCCACCTTGAGGGGGAGTATTAGAGCCTCCGTATATTCAGGCTGTATATGTATCGCTTTAGTTAGTTTCCTACTTAACGTCAATCACTCCATATGTAATATTAGGGTTGTCTACGTTGATCCTGTATATAAGCTGTAACATTGCTTAATGAGAACAACAACTTTCTCTCCACACAAAGTTTACAAACAACATTAGGTAACTCGAGTCAACAAACATGCCTAAGTAAAATATTCACTTTTCCACGAGTTACAATGCACCGTCAATTTTATAAATAGTGGGCAATAATTGTTTTACTTATACTATATCCAGTAACATAACACGATCAACATTCTCTCACAAAATTTATCAGACATAAAATTTGACGAGCTAACTTCTTCATGTGCTATGCAGTAGATTGTATTAAAAAAAACAATCTTATCAAAATAACAATTAATCATGAATGCAATTTGTTTCTAAATTGTTATGATAACAACATATCTCATAGTTACCACAAAAAAAACAACATATCTCATAGCCAAACTACTATAAGATCTTAAAAAAAAAACTAATCTAAGACCAGTTTAAAATTTCGACATCAAATATAAAAATTTCGATGAGAGGTCTCAAATATTTTTCCAAAGAGTTTATGCATACTAACCAAAAAAACGGCACATCCAGGCAGTTGGAAGAAAAAGGAGCAAAAGGAAACTGAATGGTAGGTCCAAATTATACGTTGGAGGTAGCTAGAAGGTTTGGTCATGTCAGACTAAATAAGCACGTGGCGTAACCCTTCACCGCACGTGACGACTACCCCAAATGGCTGGGACTCTTTCTTCAATTGTGCCACAATGTTTATCACCAAAAAAAAAAAAATTGTGCCACAATGCTGGCCTCAAATATTAATCCCTTTCGATCTTTTCAAAAGGAAAAATTTAATTCCTTTTTCCTTGGAGCAGCCATTTTCGACGATTACATGCTTGGAGATGGAAACCCACAAAGCAACTGGGTAGAGAACGTACGTTGATCATCATCAGCACCAATCTTCCAGGTATTAGCTTCTGTCCATTGGAATAATTAGCAGCTCGTCATTATAGTGTACTTAACTTTTCTATCTTAATTTTATAATTTTATTAATTATCAGTTGTTAGTTCCCATTTTGAGCTTTGGAGGAATAACTGAGTTCGGGATTTCTTACTTGTTTGTAGTGACGTGATCTTTTTTTCTTAAATTTTGCAATGGGAATCTGATTATGCATTATTACTTATGGGGTTAGCGATTATTAAAGGTGTCATATATTGGTTTTTATGAAACAATAAGTGAAGATTCTGAAATTTATAGGCAAAAAATGCCTAAGGAGAATTCCTTCTCTACTAAGCCATTTACTAATAAATAATGTATTTATAAGTTTGGATATCAAGTAATTAGTTACACTATCACACATGAAAACAATTTTATGATCCCTGCTCTGCTCGTCTTTGAAATAGATCCAAGCAACATTCATTTTGATGAGAATCGGTAATAATTCGCATTACAAAACTGTCGACGTAGAACATCATCATATATCAAAAAAAAGGTCCGGGATCTAATTTGATTGCCGTGGCAGTGTAGGAGTTTTGGCGGTGTGACAATTTTGTACGATGTCTTAGCACAACTTATTTTAGGCGATAAGTGTTTATAAACACTAATAAGTTTATAATAGCAAGTGTAATAATTTGCTATTTTGATAAATTTTTTTGACAAATACAATCTACTTATATAAAAGATCATGTATGTTAAGGTAAAACGATAACATCAAATTATCTTATTATTTTTCGTGACTTGATTTTTTGAGAGTTTTAATTACAATAAAGTAAATCTTTTGTTTACACTATGAGATTACAACCGTTGCAAGAAAGTTGTATGTCGGAGAAAACCCATGATCGAAGTTGTTCTCTACATCCTGTCCAAAAGAAATTGTGCATCACATTTCGAGAGTAATTTTTTAAGGTAAAATTTTATAAAAAAAATATAAATAAAAGTACAATCGTGTGTTCAATTTCTGATAACGAAGCTGCAATTTTTGTGTTTTCATTTTGGGGGTTTTGTTATCTTTGTAGATACTCTTTTCTTATATTAAATATTACTTAAACAAAAACTCTACTTCAATAAACTTATATAAAAATCCTGAAAAAATAACGCTGCAAAACGCTAATTCAACACAAATTCAACCCACTACAAACCCTGCCTCTAGGAACCATCCAACATATCTAGTGCGTAATGGTTGAGTACATTTGTAGTGGATTTAAGTGGATTGTTTTGCCTAACTGTGGGAAGAAGAGTTATTTGCAAAAGATGTGCGAAAGAAGTATGCATTTGTATCCATGAGTCAAATAGGCGGCATCCCACCTACTCACTCACATGAAACTTCTTTTACACCTACTCTCTCGTCTCTTCTTAAGCTACAAGCACTACTCTAAAATACCAACGACTTTGCTTACTTTTCTCCTCAATCTCCAAATATTACTACGACCATATATATATGTGTGTGTGTGTGTGTGTGTGAGTTCAACAAAGTTTTTCATCATCGTAGTCTTTGTTTTTGCTGCTACTTGATAAAATGGATGAATAAAAAAATGTACACCGCTTATCAATAAAAGACAGGGGAATTACGTTGACAGGACTTCATTAATAATATGAAAAAGTAATGGTTTTCCTGTTGTGACTTTGTTAATAATAAGTAAGCGTTATTAAAGTAGTTAAATGAAATATATTTTTCATCATCATAGCCTTTTGCTTTTGGCGTTACTTGATAAAATGGATGTATGCACTATACTAATAAAAGAAAAATTTCCACTATTAGATTCAAAATATGTATACCGCTTATCAATAAAAAGATAGGGGAATTACGTTGACAGGACTTCATTAATAATATCAAAAAGTAATGGTTTTCCTATTGTGACGTTGTATTTATAAGTAGCGTTATTAAAGCAGTTAAATGAAATATTTTTTTGTATAACCTGTAAGCCATTATTTTTTTTATGACTACAACAACAGCATAGTTAAAGTTTTTCTCCCTATTCAGAGTGTTTTGAGTATGACGGGATAGATTAAGGCATTATTTTTTAGGTATGTTCAAAGGTGCTTAGTTTTATATGAACTTTCGTGGTTATATAGATGGGGTGACATGTACTTTTGATATTTATGATGTATTTTTTTTCTTGAAGTAATATAATTATATTTTTAAAAAGCAACATACTTAAAGTGCATGCTAATTCCCGAAAACCAAAAGGAATTGGCGGTCTAGAGAAATTAATGATAAAACATGAGTAAGTTGTAGAGTTATATGCATAACATGCTGTTTTGATATTTGAAACGTGCATAAGTAAAAATTTACATGATTAAACCATGTAATTTTGACGACCATATATTCTTTTGGCCGTGCTAGAGTTTGATATGGGGACATTTGTAGGATCTCTAAGTCTAACCCTTGTGATTTTCACATCTACGCAAAAACTCATCCAACCTCTAAGTCTAACCCAAACCCGTTACCATAGAAGCACTGGACCTCTGTCAATTGCATGTATATTTTACCAACTGTTAAATTTGTGTGAAACCAACAAACTTCATAATTTTTGCATGAACACTTTTAGTAATTGAAATGAAAAAAAACCACACTTCCTCTCCTACAAATATATTTTCCTGGCTGCATCACTGTAAGAAGTCTTTCCAGAATGGAGGAAATCACTCTGCTAAATATTATATCCATAGAATTAACTGGATATAGTTGTAATATTGTATCAGGGATTGGTAGTTATCATTTGATTCATATGAGTGAGCAACCCAGGCCTTTTTTATAATCTCGAGGTATCATTAATCAATCCCCTTTATCTATCAAGAGACAAAATAGTACCTAATATTTCTTTGACGCTAGGTTAAGTGAATGTTTGCATAAGCTTAATGGGATACTGCTGAAAATTACACTTTCTTCAATTTTTTTGTAACTACAGAAAATTTTGAAAATTGCAAAAAATAAAGAATATCACATAAGTAAAGTAATGTAACCCTAGGATTCTACAAAATAAAAGCAGACGGAGTAAAAAATGAAAGATACACTACCCCAAAAAATGATGTAATTTTTCTTATTCGGTCCTCTTGTTATAATGAAAGAAACTCCACCTTAAAAAAAACTACCAAAAAACATTAAAGATAAATTGAAGAACGGACCATTGTTCCTGAAACTGGAACACTGTTACTTTAAAGAAAAATAGTATAGAAAAGATGGTACGAATAATCAAGGGACATGCTTGTATTCAGGATGTTCCTGTAATTGGAGTTAACGAGGAAGTTCCGATCATCAAGACTCATTTGCACATTCTAGACTATGCTAAATCCGTCGAAAATATTATCCAATAAAGTTATGATGAAAATAAAGAAAACCAACTTCAAGTAATTAGTATTCATACAACATCATCCTTACAACAAGCCAATTATGTCTGAATAATATCTGAAACAATGACCTACGAGGAATATTACATCAAACATGTAGAAATACAACACTAACATTAAGCATGTGACGAACACTAACATTCAGGCTTGCATATAATCTTTTTAAGTTCTTTCGGATCATGCATGATTTTTGGCCGGTAAGTAAGTTCTATGCACCTCCGCCTAAGTAGAGTCACACAACTATCACTGTGGTCATGGAAGATAAATTCAAAAGCATGGATATGATAGTTACCAAACTTATAATATAAGTTGCTTAGAGGATCAAGCAGCTGGACGAATGTTTGAATTCGAGCCATCTTGTTGGAAGCCGCCCGAGAAGGAGGACATGACATCAGCTTCCCAGAGATTGTTATGGACGCTAAAATGCTGAACAGAAGAAGCCACAGGCACTGGCTGAAGTGAAGGAGAAGCTGTCTGTTGCGGTTGATGATTCAGAAGCAAACTATCAATATTGATTAGAGAATCAAGGAAGGTAGAGAATGTGTCCTCAACGAACGGATCTCCAGGATTCACATATAATGTGTTGGGCCAGTTCACATCGCCATTATCATCAACTTGCTGGCCTTGGAACCTGCCCACAGAGACGTTCTCATTCTCATTGGTGGTAAACGCCCGGTGAGGGTGAGTCTTGTTGGCTGACTCGGGATCGAACGGGAAAGGTTTCGTGTTTGTGGCTTGGTTATGTTGAAGAGGAGGGGCATCAGCTTCTGAGGTGGTGGGATTAGGGTTTAGAGGCTTGTGGGTTCTAGGGTCAATCCCTTGGTTTATGAGCTTCTTGCTGAGATGGATGTTCCAATAGTTCTTGATCTCATTATCCGTTCGTCCGGGTATTCTCCCGGCTATCAGAGACCACCTGTAGTTACATACGAAAGGTGAGAAAGAAAGAACAACACCCATTAGATATAAGATAGACATCCGAATAACCTCAAGGCCTATCTATTGGTAAAAAATTGATCTGAAAGTTTCATATTGTATTGTATGCCTTGAATTATAACCCTAAATTTGCACTGAGATTCTTGGCTTTGCAAGGACATTAATGATCGAGGAAGAACGAGGTCAAAAGCTTAATTTCTTATTAAGTACATGCATTTAGATCATTCCACTGAGTTGGGTGTAATTTAGAGAAATAGATGGGAAAGAGGATCAAAGAGGAAAAAAACTTGGCTATAAGCCAACTTGGTCCTTGATATAAAATTAAATCAACCGACGCAAAAAAGTAGGTGGCCACGACCCAGTACCGCTTTATAACCAGTGAAATGAATAGATCGGAGATATGGAAACCTAATATAACAGAAGAAAGAGAGAAAGGGCATGAGGAGAGAAATAAAGAAAAAGGGTTTTATATACCTATTACCAAGCAACCTATGGAGTCTGAGAATGAGGTCTTCCTCATCGGGATCAATACGGCCCCTCTTAACCGAAGGCCGCAGGTAGTTCATCCACCGGAGGCGGCAGCTCTTCCCGCAGCGGAGTAGCCCGGCCCGCTTCGGTAGGGTTCGCCACCTTCCCTCCCCCTCCTTCCTTATATAGCTCGCCAGAACCTCGTCCTCCTCGGGAGTCCACGGGCCCCTCTTTATCCCTACCTTGCTACAGCAAGGAGTGGTCGTTGTCGTCTTGCTATTGGTGGCGCTTCCTCTTGAAGGAGAAGGAGAAGAAGAAGATGGGTTCCTCATAGCTAGGGCTTAAAGCTTATAGTTGATTATCTTCTGGGATGTGTGTTGATGAACTTTTGATGCGCAGTTTGCTCTTTTTTCTTTTGTTATATGAGGTCGGGAGGAGACGTAAAGGTAAGAGAGAGAGAGAGAGAGAGAGAGAGAGAGAGAGAGAGAGAGAGAAGGTGGGCGAGGGAGTGAACTAGTGCAAGCGGACTAGAATTGGTATAAAATAATATTTTGGTGAATTTTAAAATTTTATTGGAAAATTTAAATTTTTGGAATTTTAGTTAATTTTGTACTTAAAATTTTAGACGATTTTCAGTGGCTTTGGTATAAAGTACTATAATACTTGGACCGGTAATAGAGGCCTTATAAAAAAATAGCTTGGATAAATTTGTGAAAGAGTATTAATGAAGTAGTAAAAAATTAAAATTTATTTCATCATTTATGTATGTTAGACTTTTTTTTTAAAAAAAAAATCAGCAATTTGTAAACAAATTCGCAAAATAAATTCACACGCAAAATAAAATTCTCGCCATCGAGTCATTGGCGGGCGCCACCGATGCCCCCATTTTTTTTCTCTTTTAATTCTCGCCGCAAATTCAACATTTTTGTACTCTATACTTGAAGGAGTTTATGGAAGAATAATACATATATTTTTTTTAAATAAGAGGTTTAGATTTACTTGTTTCAATTATCACAAATGTTTTAAATGTAACAAATTAATGAGTTTCACTTTTAAGCTGGCAAGTAAGAAACCGTAAAAAATAAATAAAACACTGCTTTATGTGTAGGGAGATGGGCGAAGGATACTTTCATATACATGCCCAATTAATAGTGGATGGCTTTTGGATAAGATCTGATCCACGGTGGGTCTTTCTTGTAAGTGGACAATTAAACTAATCGAGCGAATTCATAGCAAAGTACACACAAGGGTCCAACAACAAATATATGTCGTTTTCGGCTCGTAGCCGGACAATTATCAATACAGATTTTGACCATTGTTAGGAGTTCGGACGTGAGTGACTTTAACGCATTATATTTTTCCTTGCTATTAAGAAAATGTTCATTCTTGAGTGCATTTCAAAATCAATTTATACACTATTATTTCGTAGTTTAAGAATATAAAACTAATTGACATAAATTTCTGTAATCAACACTCCATTATCTACATAAAAAAATATTCTATTTTTAACATAAATTTTACACCATGACACATGGTCGAAGTTGAATTATAGTCCTTCTAATTTGCTAGAGATGAGATGCATTGTGTATCTTAACTCGTGTTGACGGTGTTGGTACCATGACTGTCATTGTGAAATGCTTCTGATGACACACGTTATATGTTTCTCGTTCATCCTCCACTAATCATATAATGCAATATGATACTCAAATTTTTTAGATACTATGCACCAAGAGTAGTTTCTCCAGATCAACTATAGTGAGCTTTTTAATATACTCTGCACCATGTCATCTAATATTGCCTTCTACCAACTTCTTCAAAAATTCTCTTGTAGTTGTTTCACAAATTTTCAAGTAATCATCTACATAATTAGTTATTGTACCATAGGCGAGCATCATCATTGCTGCATTATATTTTTTTTCTTTATGGACAACCCAAGTTTACTTGTCTGATCCCTCTTTTTCTCAAAATATGGATCGACAACGCTCACTATCTCCACAATTGGAAAGAACAAATGTTTTCGTGTCCGAAACCTGCGTCAAAATGTATCATCATTATATGTTGAGTGCTAGGAAAAATAGTCACTCACCAAGCGCTAATCACGAGCTTCCCGATCTTTATTGAGTATTCCTTCGACGTGGTGTAGAGCTCTCCTATTTTTTGTTCTTCGCGGTCTTATAACGCACAAAAATTAGTTTTGACATCGGCTTTATATTGTTGCAAATAGCTGAACAAAATATTATCTCAACTAAAATTAGAATCAACTCGACATTTGAGTCTGAACTTAAAATAAAATGATCAATATGTCGTTAAACTATAATAAAGATGATTATAGACAGATAAGAGGACTATTAAAATATGAGAGCAAGTTTTGTGAATTGGTGAGAAAAAATAAAATGAGAATGATATATATTAAGAAACGATTCTTATCCACATAAAAAAAAATTTTGTCGAAACCACATCATTATTAATACAAATAATTTTATAAAATAAAAAAATTATTCAAACATAATGGCACAAAATAGTAACTTTTTTAAAAAAATTGTAAAAAACTTTCCAAAATAAATAAAATTTAAAAAATTTACCTGACAAAAAATTAACACGAATCGACTCGGACGAGCAACGCAAGTAAAGTGTCAGTGTGGCGTAGAAGTGAGAATCGCCCCTCTGACATGCGGAAAATCTACAGACTACGTGTGTCACTAACTTTCTGCATGGCCGGTCAATAGCCGACTACCATGTAGATCGCATATGCTTCGTGGACTGTCTTAGCGTGTGGAAGACATATTGATGGACACAAATAGACTTGCTTGCACCGAGATGGCCTACGAGCAACAAGAAGCCTCTTTTGCCGTGGGAAATATGTTTGAGTTGGTATATAATGGTGCATTTGGTACGACTTCTGGACAGAACTAAAACTATAAGACGGGACAATACTGGACAGTACTAGTTGTTCTAGTTGTATTGTTCTATGTTTGGTTATTTCAGTACATGATTGAATATTTTGTCTATTTCTCTGTTTGATATGTGTACTAATTTAATCTAAAATTTTGTTAAAGAAAAAAATATAGGATAATATCGTAAAAAACATAAGGTAATATCGTAAAAACAAGTTATAAGAGATTTCTCTCATTGGACAAAAAATCTTGTCCCATGAAAATAGGTGGGACAAGAAATTGGGAATGGGCTTGGACAAGGTTTCAATTTTGTCCTCTCCATTTCTTGTGCCAAACATAGGCTTGGACAAAAAAATTTGTCCAGTTCTGTCTAAGCCATAGTACCAAATACACCCTAAGTGATTGTAAAAGATAAAATGGTCAATGATTTCATGGAAATACTTGAAAATATAATTAAATTAAATACAGAGAACAGGAAAATTATTTACTGAACACCGGAGACGTAATCTTAAATTAACCAACAATTGACTTTAGATTGTTATACCATAGTGATTTTAAGAACCAGTCCAAAAAAAAAGCTCACCCAAGGAAGGCGAGCAGGAGTTCATTTTCTTTATCATTTGGAAACCTACCTATTTCATATTTTTTTATCCGAAGAGGATTGGGTCATGTATGTACAAACATGTAGAGGTCCGTCATGCAATAAGAAATTGGCACCCATAATTGTTTCATAATTTTTTTTAATGAACATGTCATTTTTAATTAATAAACTAAACTTGACTTAACTCGGCCAAACCGAAGACAAAAGAAAGGAAGAAAACGAGAGAGGTAGACGAAGTCAACGACAATGCCCAACCTCTTTTAATCTGCAGAGTAAGTATCGAGAAGACCGTCCACACGACAGTGCAGGAGATGATGAGGGTGAGGGGCCTTCAGGACTACGACCTCCTCAACCAGATCAGTTCAACGTCGTCAAAGTCGTCAGGAGGGAGATGCATGCCTTCAGTTGTCAACAACGTTGGAGATGGAGATGTATGAGGCTTTTGGAGGTGAGATCGAGGTGGGAGTCGAAGGGCAACGTTATGGAGTCGGCTTGGCTGGGGGTTATCGGTGGTTGGATTTTTGTTTGAGTTTCCGGTTGGGGTCGTTGGAGTCAATGTGCAACTTAGGTGTCGATAACGATTGGTTTTTAGTGGGAATTTCAATGTTTTCTTGAACTTTTTCTTTTTTTATCCTCCATTTTGATATTAGTTAATGTTGTACAAATTTAGTGGAGTAAATCATTTGATATAATCATTCAAATGGTTTGCTCTGATATGTTCGAATAGTTGACTCTCATATGTTCGAATGGTTCGCTCTCATCGAATGATTCACTATCATATATTCGGATGGTTCACTTTAAAATGTTCGAATGGTTCGCTCTGACATGTTCGAATAGTTCGCTCTCATATGTTGAATGGTCTGCTCTGATATGTTCGAATGGTTCGCTCTGATATGTTCAAATGGTTCGCTCTCATATATTTGAATAGTTCGCTCTGATATGTTCGAATAGTTCGCTCTGACATGTTTGAATGGTTCGCTCTTATAAGTTCAAACAGTTCGCTCTTATATGTTCGACTGGTTCGCTCTCATATGTCGAATGGTCCGCTCTCATATGTTCGAGTAGTTCGCTTTGATATGTTCGAATGGTTCACTTTGATATGTTCGAATAGTTCGTTATGATATGTTTGAATATTTCGCTCTGATATGTTCGAATTGTAGTAGTTCAAATAGTTTACACTGTTATGATCAAATGATATACACTAGTAGTTCGAATAATGTACACTATTACAATTAAATATTTATACTAGTAATTCAAATAGTTTACACTACTATGGTCAAATAGTGTATAATAGTCGTGCCAATGGTTTATAGTGTTTTGATCAAATAGTTTGTTATATATCATGATCAAAATTTTGTTTAATTATGATTAAATGATTTTAATTAATAATTCGAATGGTTTTACTAATACGATAAAATGGTTGTCGTGTTATATTTGAATAATTTGTATTATTATGATTAAATAGTTTGTTATGTATATCAAATAGTTTACTCTTGCATATATTAAATTATATTAAATGGTATAAAAATTTGATTATATTTATGATTATTTAGGATAAAAATAAAAAATGATGTTAGTCAATTTATCGGTAAAAGGCGCGTCATTCCTTTTCCATAAAAAAGGATATGCGTGAATTACTTTTTTATTAAAAAATGGGCTAGCTCTTTTTATTTTAATATGTATGTAAGTCTCTTTTGTAATTGACTATACTATCCTTTATCACATGACTAAAGAATAGTTCTGTAATAAGGACTACAAGACTGGATCCTGTTCCCTTTTTCTCTCGTCTTCATCTTGATTTTGCTGTATTGTTTTTAGGACGATTACTTGAAGTCCTCGCACATTTTCACCCACGGCAAGCAAGTCGTAGATAACTATCCTGCATTATTACTTATCAAAAAAACTATCCTGATGAACGATCTAAAAATAGATGAATCATACGCACCAAACACTAAACAAGTTTCAGTGTTAGGTTGCGTGACTAAAAAAAGATCGGTCCTCAATGAGAGTCGAATCCCTCCTCCAGGGGCGGAGCCAGAAATTTTTTAGTGTGGGGTCAATTTTTAAATTTTTTAAGATTTAGTTGTAATTTATATGTAGATAAATTTTTTGTGGGTTCAATTTATAATTTCAATGGGACATAGAGTAAAAAATATACTAATTATCAAATAAAATAAATATTAAGTGGGGTCAATTGACCCCACTCTCCCTAATGTGGCTCCGCAACTGTCCTCCTCTCCCTCTGATTTGAGAGCTGTGCTGAAGAAAATATCTTCTCTGTTTGTAATTTTTTCCTCTCGTTCCATACGGTCTCCTCCTCCTCTCGTCCAATCTCCCCACCTTTCTCTCCTTCCCTATTTAAACTACTCTCTCCCCTAGTGGAGCAACCTCTTCCTTAGTGGATCATACCTTCCTCTTCCTCCTCAGTCCGTCCACCTCCTCGCCTTCCTACCGTACCGTCGTCCGTCTACCTTGCAGTCCGCCTACCTCCTCAGTCTACCCACCTCGACAATCTGTCCACATCCTTTCATCCACCGTTCACAAACCCCCGTCCAAGATCTCGCCGTCAGCCGTCGACCCCTGTACATAGCTAGTCGTCCTCCTCCCAAGGCCCACGCAACTGAGTAGCCCAGCTGCTCTAACAGCCCCCGCACCCGAGCACTCCAGCAGCCCATCAGCCCCCAGCGTTCGAGTAGGCCCGTGTTTGACCAACCATCTTTGCCTCTCCTTCTTCGACGATCACCATGACTCCTCCTCCTCTGTGGCAGAACTACTCCAAGGGGAGGACCATCACGATTCAAGTAAACCCGGACCTTGCTCCGATCGAGGTGTTTACTTTCCTGTGCGGGAATAGTAAGGCTGGGATTAAAGAGAAGGTAGTTTTAGTTCATGGGCGGGGCTTGAACTCTTTTGGGTTTAAGCACATTGTTGACTTCCTGGGATCTAGAGAGGTCCACAGTATTGCCTTTGACTTGCCTGGACATGGGTTTTCGACTGCCTTGTGCACATCGAAGCACGACAGTTTTGAAGACTCTTTCACCGACGAGTTGCTCGCCCCAGTCCTCAAGGCGGTGTTAGAGAATATGATTTTGAATCCAGCCGAGGTTGGGGATATCTTCGTGGGGTTGGTGATGGCCCCGATTTCCCAGCGGATTAGCGAGTGTCGCATGGCTGCGTTCTATGCTAACTTCCCTGAGACTGTGCCGATTAGGATCGTCAATAGGCAGTGTTCGTCTCGGCTTCTGGCTGTTGCTGACGTTGCTTTTCTTTTTTGTGTTGTCTCTTTTTCCGGGCCTTGTCTGTTTGATGGCTTTGTCGGAATTTTGCTTTGTTGCCTTTGTTGTTACTTGTTTTGGCTTTTGTCGGTTCTGTTTCCTTTTCGATTTTTGATGCTTGTCCAATGGGTGTGGGAGGAGAACCTTGCCTCGGTCGATTTACGTCGACCTTGGCTCTCTGCTGAGTGTATCTTGTATACACTCAGTTGCCATCTCGATTTGTCTTGAGGTTTCGAAACCGAACTTCGATTCGGTAGCTTTCGCCTCGATCGATGGTCTTAGTACCTTTTCGATCGCCCTTCATCCCCGTTCTGTGCCTCTTTGCACTCGTTGGTTCGGTTTCAATTTCTATTTGGCTATCTTGTCTTGTAATTGCGATCTTTTTGTATCGCTATGTAACCTCTTTATAATATAATTTACGCGTTTTTACCCAAAAAAAACACTAAACAAACTTGTACTACGTTCCAACACCAAATCCAAAAAAATCTCATTTTTAACCCAATTTTCTCGAAGATTTGTACTGCTACACTATTTTAGAAAAAAAACCCGAAAAAGTGTACTGTAATCTTACCGCAAAAACCCAATTTGTATACGTGTCATGAAAAAGGAAAAGCATTCCCCTAAAAAATGAAAAAAGGACAAACTTATCTAGAACTTATTGTAAGAAAGTACTTCCTGTTCCACCGACTTTTTGTGAAATGATGTGTCATCACTTCTGTTGCATTTGTTGATGGCAGTTATAGACTGGCAATCACTATCCTATCTTACTTTAAATGTCGGTCTCTTATTTATATCTGTTTTAGATTCATAAGATTAAATATAAAATATCATTAAAATAAATAATGTTAAAATGAGTTGCTCGCAAAAATAGACGATGTGATAATGTGGAAGATGGACATTTTTGTTCTTCTAGCATTTTATAATTTTAAGATAAACTGTGAGTATTACTAAAACTTGAAATGAGTTTAAAGACTGATAAATTATTACAAAATATCAAAAATTAAATAACATTAAAATAGCTTTATTCATATAATTTTTCATATATAAGAACCTATGACTATTTTGCTCATTTTTTTTAAGAAGAGAAGGTGGAACCGTGGAAGTGGTCGCATTCACGGATGAAAAAACAAAGTTGACAGTATTGGGTTTTTTTAGAAAGGCCAGTATTGGGGTTTTATTAATTTGTAAGGTTTATGAGTACTGCTGGGTACAGCCCAAATCAAAAGCCAACCGGGCCCAGTTCAAATTCTTTTGAAAAAAAAAATCTGACCAAAGTATCCAATTGGTGTAGACTATGGACTTCCAACTTTGAAAAATTACATTTTTTGCACCTACAAATTAATTTGAAATCAATATAAGTTAGCTAATATTTTGAATTTTTATGTTATGGATAAAAAATATATCATCGGGAGTGTTCTCGAATTTTATAATTAATCACCAAATGAGAAAAGACCACTTAGACGTTACTAATTAGTAATTACGGGTCACGTCCACGGCTGCATGCACTCGTTTACACACAATTGTATGTATTATCAATAAAATTTTATTGTTTACGTTTCCTAAAATCAAGACACATCGTAAGTATTTAACCATCTGGCAAATTCTAGCAGCGGTGACCACGATGACATATTATAGAATGTATGGAGAAAATTCATTAAAAACATCTGTCATGGAAGTTAGAATATCTTTGCGCAATCTAATTTCTTTTTGTAAAGGAGATATGTCGAACCTCCTGAATATAATTAGAGATCTAGTTATCAAGATGTAATTCTATCTGATTAATAAAAGTTGAATGGACGGTAATCTAATTCATCTATTTATTATATTTGAATATTAGATGTTTAATGCTAGGGAAAATATGTCTTGATGGTAAAATGTACAAGCGATAGGTGAGCTATACATTCGATATAAGATTCTCTTCCAGATAATACAACTTTACCTTAAAATTTTTTCGATCTCAATCAACAAGAAATCGTCTTTGATAGATAGAAGCAATCTGACTATCATTTTACCATGGTATTATAGGAAGACGTTTCTTTGATGGAAAAATCAATTGGCCTGTTCGGAAGACGGTTCTTTAAGTTTGGAGAAACGACTCGGAGATCTCTCTCTATTTTGGTCGTCTCAAAATACCTTATTCGGATGCACTATTAGGAAGTAAGTTTTGCCTCCATGTCTAAGGCTTTGAAATTAATTAAAGTCCGTATTGCGGAATCTCTGTTTTACGGGTGTGAGTCGGGTCAAAAAAATATGAATTCATTTGTTATGATAAGAACTTATCTGGTAATCAAACTACACTGAGATCTTCCACATACAAAAAAACTACTCTAAGATCAGTTTAAAATTTCGATATCAAATGTAAAATTTTGATGGGTGGTCTAAAATATTTTTCCAAAGAGGTTATGCATACTAAAAAACCAAAGAAAAGCCGCACATCCAGGCAGTTGGAAAGAAAGAGGAGGAAAAGGAAACTGAAGGGTAGGTCCAAATTCTACTTGTTGGAGTTAGCTAGAAAGTTTGGTCCTGTTAGACTAAATAAGCACGTGGCGTAACTCTTCCCCGCACGTGACGACAACCCCAAATGGCTGGGACTCTTTCGTCTATTGTGCCACAATGTTGGCCCCAAATATGAATTCCTTTAGATCTTTTGAAAAAGAAAATTTTAATTCCTTTATGCTTGGAGCCAGCCATTTTCGACGATTACATGCTTTGAGATGGAAACCCAGAAAGCAACAGGGTACAGAACTCACGTTGATCATCATCAGCACCAATCTTCCAGGTATTAGCTTCTGTCCATTGGAACAAATAGCAGCTCTTCATTATAGTGTACTTAACTTTTCTATCTTAATTTTAGAACTTAATTAATTTCAGTTGTTAGTTCCCATTTTGAACTTTGGAGGAATAATTGGGTTTGAGTTTCTTACTTGTTTGTAGTGACGTGATCCTTTCTTCTGAAGTTTTGCAATGGGTAATCTGATTATGCAATGATAACTTATGGTGTTGGCCATCATTAAAGGCGTCATCTATTGGTTTTTGTGCAACAATAAGTGAAGATTCTGAAATTTACAGGTAAAAAATGCCCAAGGAGAATTCCTTCTTTACTAACCTATCTAATGATAAATCATTTATTAATAAGTTTGGATAGCAAGTAATTAGTTACACTATCACACATGAAAAAAACTTATGATACCTGCACTGCTCTTGTCTTTGAAACAGATCCAGGCAACATTCATTGATGTGAATTGGTAATAATTCGCATTACAAAATCATCCACTTAGAACATCATCACATATCAGGATACCCTCAAGAGAGGTCTGGGATCTAATTCGATAGCCGTGGTTAACTAGAAATTTGGACGTAGAAGTACCGATAGTATGACACTTTTTAGCTATGATGTCTTAGCACATCTTATTTTAGGCCATAAATGTTTATGGACACTAATAGAATTATAATAACAAGTGTAACAATTTGCTATTTTTAATTTTTTTTTATAGATATACAATCTATTTATAAAAAAAATCATGAACGTTAGGATAAAATGATAACGTCAAAGTATCCGATTATTTTTTGTGACAATTTTTTGAGATTTTTTTTTTTTTTTTTTGAGACAATTTTTTGAGATTTTTAATTACGATAAAAAGTAAAAAAATTTTACACTTTGAAATTACAACCGTGCAAGAAAGTTGTACGTCGGAGAAAATCCATGATCGAAGTTGTGCTTTACACTTTGAAATCGTGTGTTCACTTCAACCCACCACAAACCCTGCCATTAGGAACCATCCAACATATCTAGTGCGTAATGATGAGTACATTTTTAGTGGGTTTAAGTGGATTGTTTTGCCCAACTGTGGGAAGATGAAAGATTTGCAAAAGATGTGCGAAAGAAGTATGCATTTGTATCCATGAGTCAAATAGGCGGGCATCCCACCTACTCACTCACATGAAACTTCTTTTACACCTACTCTCTCGTCTTTTCTTGAGCTACAAGCACCACCCTAAACTGCCAACGACTTGGCTTACTTTTCCCCTCAATCTCCAAATATTACTACGACCATATAAATATATGTGTGTCTGTGTCTGTGTGGGTGTGAGTTCAACGAAGTTTTTCATCATCGTAGCCTTTGTTTTTGCAGCTACTTCATAAAATGGATGGATCAAAAAATGTATATGGCTTATCAATAAAAATAAAGAGAATTACGTTGACAGGACTTCATTGATAATATGAAAAAGTAATTGTTTTCCTATTGTGACTTTTTTAATAATAAGTAGCGTTATTAAAGCAGTTAAATGAAATAAATTTTTTGTATAACTTGTAAGCCATTATTTTTTAATTACTACAACAACAACATAGCTAAAGTTTTTCCCTATATTCAGGGTGTTTTGGTTACAAAGGATAGATTAAGGCATTATTTTTTAGATATGTTCAAGGTGCTTAGTTTTATATGAACTTTCGTGGTTATATACATGAGGTGACATGTACTTTTGATATTTGTGCTGTATTTTTTTTCTTGGAGTAATATAATTTTATTTTTTAAAAAGAAAACATACTTAAAGTGCATGCTAATACCCGAAAACCACTGTAAAACATGAGTAAGTTGTAGTTATATGTATCTAAAAAAAAGTTGTGGAGTTATATGCATAAACTGCTGTTTTGATATTTGAAACGTGCAGACGTAAATTTTTACATGATTAAACCATTTAATTTGACGATCATATATTCTTTTGGCCCTGCAAGAGTTTGATATGGGGACATTCGTAAAGGAAAAAAATACTGGATCATGTAAAAGTAAAATTTTACATGATTTTCATATCTATGCAAAAGCTCATCCAACCTCGAAGTCTAACCCAAACCCGTTGCCCTGAAAGCACTGGATCTCTCTCAATTGCATGTATATTTTCCCGAATGTTAAATTTGTGTAAACCTACAAACTTCATAATGTTTTGCATGAACACTTTTAGTAATTGAAATGAAAAAAAAACACATTTCCTCTCCTACAAATATATTTTCATGGCTGCACCACTGACAGAAGAAGTCTTTCTAGAATGGAGGCAATCATTTCCCTAAATCTTATATCCAGCGAATTAATTGGATATAATTGTATTAGGGACTGGTAGTCATCATTCGATTCATATTCGTGAGCATCTAGATATATGAAACCATGTTGAGACCTTAAATATTATGAGTTTGTTTATAAGTATATAAAATCTACAACACATCTATGTTTTTTAAGGTATATTGTATCAAAAACTCAAAGAAAACTTATCTAATGTTGTCTCCAACATAAGGGTATTGTCTAATGAAAGACCATATTTCTTGATTTCCTAAAAAGAATTTGGCTGCTCTTTTCATGTAACATGTACTTTTCTTCTTCTTTTATATTCTCGAGGTATCATTAAATGATCCATTTTTAGAGATAAAGAAACAAATTAGTACCTAATATAACTTTGACGCTAGGTGAAAGTTTGCATAAGCTTAATGGGATACTGCTGAAAAATTACACTTCCTTAAATTTTTTTTGTAACTACAGAATATTTTGGAAATAGCAAAAAATAAAGAATATCACATAAGGTAAGTAAGGTATCCCTAGGGGTCTCCAAAATAAGAGCAGACGGAGTGAAAAATGAAAGATACAGTACCACAAAAATGATAGTTGTAACTTTTTTTATTCGGTCCTCTTGTTATAATAAAAAAAACTCCCCCTAAAAACAACTACCAAAAAACAATAAAAGTAAATTGAAGAATGGACCATTGTTTCTGAAACTGGAACACTGTTACTTTAAAGAAAAATAGTATAGAAAAGATGGTACGAATAATCAAGGGACATGCTTGTATTAAGGATGTTCCTGTAATTGGAGTTAATGAGGAAGTTCCAATCATCAAGACTCATTTGCACATTCTAGACTATATGCTAAATTCGTCGAAAATATTATCCAATAGAGTTATGATGAAAATAAAGAAAACCAACTTCAATTAATTAGTATTCATACAACAACATCATCCTTAAAAACAAGCCAATTATGTCTGAATAATATCTGAAACAATGACCTACGAGCAATATTACATCAAACATGTAGAAATACAACATATCTATCTTCAAATATTACAATTTAAGCAATGTGACGAACATTAACATTCAGGCATGCATGTAACATTTTTAAGCTATGACATTCAATGTTAAGCTCTTCAAGATCATGCATGATTTTAGCCAGTAAGTAAGTTCTATGCACCTCCGCCTAAGTAGAATCACAAAACAATTACAGTAGTCTTCTAAGATAAATTCAAAAGCATGGATATGATAGTTACCAAGCTAATATGAGTTGTTTAGAGGATCAAGCAGCTGGACGAGTGTTTGAATTCGAGCCATCTTGTTGGAAGCCGAAGCCCGAGAAGGAGGACATGACATCAGCTTCCCAGAGACTGTTATGGACGCCAAAATGCTGGACAGAAGAAGGCACAGGCACTGGCTGAAGTGAAGGAGAAGCTGTCTGTTGCGGAAGCAAACTATCAATATTGATTAGAGAGTCAAGGAAGGTAGAGAATGTGTCCTCGTAATTCCCATTATTGGTTGCAACGAACGCCTCTCCAGGATTCACATATGATGAGTTGGGCCAGTTCACATCGCCATTATCATCAACTTGCTGGCCTTGGAACCTGCCCACAGAGACGTTCTCATTCTCATTGGTGGTAAACGCCCGGTGAGGGTGAGTCTTGTTGGCTGACTCGGGATCGAACGGGAAAGGTTTCGGGTTTGTGGCTTGGTTTTGTTGAAGAGGAGGGGCATCAGCTTCTGAGGTGGTGGGATTAGGGTTTAGAGGCTTGTGGGTTCTAGGGTCAATCCCTTGGTTTATGAGCTTCTTGCTGAGATGGATGTTCCAATAGTTCTTGATCTCATTATCCGTTCGTCCGGGTATTCTCCCTGCTATCAGAGACCACCTGTAGTTACATACGAACGGTGAGAAAGAAAGAACAACACCCATTAGATATAAGATAGTCATCCGAATAACCTCAAGGCCTATCTATTGGTAAAAAATTGATCTGAAAGTTTCATATTGTATTGTATGCCTTGAATTATAACCCTAAATTTGCACTGAGATTCTTGGCTTTGCAAGGACATTAATGATCGAGGAAAAACGAGGTCAAAAGCTTATTTCTTATAAAGTACATGGATTTAGATCATTCCACTGAGTTGGGTGTAATTTGGAGAAATAGCACGAGACGAAGCAGTGGGAAAGAGGATCAAAGAGGAACAAAGAGGAAATAACCTAGCTATAAGCCAACTTGGTCCTTGATATAAAATTAAATCAACCGACGCAAAAAAGTAGGTGGCCACGACCCAGTACCGCTTTATAACCAGTGAAATGAAGAGATCGGAGATATGGAAACCTAATATAACAGAAGAAAGAGAGAAAGGGCAGGAGGAGAGAAATAAAGAAAAAGGGTTTTATATACCTATTACCAAGCAACCTATGGAGTCTGAGAATGAGGTCTTCCTCATCGGGATCAATACGGCCCCTCTTGACCGAAGGTCGCAGGTAGTTCATCCACCGGAGGCGGCAGCTCTTCCCGCAGCGGAGTAGCCCGGCCCGCTTCGGTAGGGTTCGCCACCTTCCCTCCCCCTCCTTCCTTATATAGCTCGCCAGAACCTCGTCCTCCTCGGGAGTCCACGGGCCCCTCTTTATCCCTACCTTGCTACAGCAAGGAGTGGTCGTTGTCGTCTTGTTGTTGGTGGTGCTTCCTCTTGAGGGAGAAGGAGAAGAAGAAGATGGGTTCCTCATAGCTAGGGCTTAAAACTTAGAGTTGATTATCTTCTGGGTTGTGTGTTGATGAGCTTTTGATGCGCAGTTTGCTTTTTTGTTATATTTTTTGTTGGTGGGAGCTTTTTTGTTATATGAGGTCGGGAGGAGACGTAAAGGTAAAGAGAGAGGCAGATGGTGGGCGAGGGAGTAAACTAGTGCAAGTTGACAGAAATTGGTATAAAGTACTTTAATACTTGACTTTATACAGAAAATAGGTTGGATAAATTTGTGAAAAATATTAATCAAGTAATAAAAAAATTATTTCGTATTAAACTTTTACTTTTTTAAGAATTCAGCTATTGGATCATTGGCCGGCGCCAAACATGCCCCAATTTTTTATATTTTAATTCTCGCTACAAACTCAACATATTTGTACTTTGTACTTGTAGGAATTTATGGAAGAATAATACATATACTTTTTTAAAGAAGATATTTAAATTTACTTGTTTCAATTATCACAAATGTAATAAATGTAACAAATTAATGAGAGTTTTACTTTCAACCTAGCAAATAAGAAACCGTATAAAAATAAATAGAACACTGCTTTATGGTATGTGCAGGGAGATGGGCGAAGGATACTGCATACACATGCCCAATTAATACAGTTTGGCTTTTGGATAAGATCTGATCTATGGTGGGCCTCTTTCTTTTAAGTGGATAATTAAACTAATCGAGCGAATTCATAACAAAGTACACACAAGGGTTCAAAAACAATATTATGTTGTTTTGCGCTCGTAGCCGGACAATTATCAATACAGGTTTTGACCATTGTTAGGAGTTCGGACGTCAGAGATTTTAATGCATTATATTTTTCCTTGCTATTAAGAAAATGCTCATTCTTGAGTGCATTTCAAAACCAATTTATACACAATTATTTCGTGGTTCAAGAACATAAAATTGATTGGCACAAATTTCTATAATCAACACTCCATTATTTGCATTTAAAAAAATATTTTAAAGTTTTTTGAAGCTAAATTTTACAAAATTTTTTTAGAAATAACCCATCAAATAAAAAGAAAAAAGATACAAATCAGTCTCGAGTCCACAACATACTTGCTAGCGAACAGTCCTGGCAGACAGGTGGGACATATAACCCTTCACCAGCTAGCCTGGTAGTTTGGTGGGAAAAAGCAAGTCAGCCAAAACCCATGCTAATCAACAATCCTGGTAGTCAGAGCAGGCAAACAAGTCAACGGGAACAACTAGAAAAATATCGTCAAGGGATGAACCTGTAGAAGGGCTGTTTCGACATATCCCGTCCAATTTGGCTGATGAGCGAAGCCAGAAAGCTCGGCCACCAGCCGTCCTCTGTGAGGTAAGTCAGAGCATTTGCCGCCATATTCCCCTTTCAGAAAATATGTGTGATGTGTATCTGCAAGCTGTGCTCTGAGCTGAAGCATGCGTAGCCAGCAGGACTGCCATCGCCATGGGACCATGGCCTGTGGCGTCTGAAACCTCGATAATACATATATGGAGTCTATCTCTAGCCACAGTCTGTGCCAGCCATGCTGATGTGCGAACTCTACTACAAGGATGGTTGCCAGGAGTTCTGCCTCGTATGCAAAATAGCTCGGGATAGAGTGACTGAAGCATCCCTGTACGAAACCCCAACATGTACAGAACACCCTCGGCAAGCAGCCCAGTCCCGAAATTCCAAGAGAGCTGCCATCCGTATTGCACTTGAGCCAGCCTAGAGGAGGGCATCGCCAAGTCACCTCGATAATGCACGGTACCCAGCCCAGCCTCGGTGCAATACGAAGATCCCAAAGCAGAGTCTGCTCCTGCTGCGAGGAGAAGTATTACCTAGTGTCGAAGACGGCAGTCTCCCTCACCATGCAACGGAAGAGCGCAAGCAACGCATCTAGGCTCCGGCGTCGATCACGAAAAGTGCGTGCATTGTGCTCCATCCACAATAACCAGTCCGTAGTCACAACCGCCACCCTCTATAGTACTCCAACTTGGAGGCTGAACTACTGCCGCATCACCTCCATCATGAGCTCGTTGAGGCTCAAGAATGGCCTCTACTGAACTCCAAAAAGACCGAAAACGTACCTCCAAAAGCTAAACTTTACAACATGACACATGGTCGCGTTGAACTCTGAACATTATAAATATTTATAATGCCTGGTTTATAATTTTTTTGAAAAATAAATAAAGTATTATTAGGAAAATTGGTTTTAATCTTTTATTACCAATAAATAATAAAAAAGTGAAAAATAAAAATTTATAGAAATACATTTCATAATTTTCCAATTTATTTTTTCAGTTATTAATTTAATGGGACTTGGGAATATTTTGTCCAAAAAATTTGATCAAGTAGAAAAATATCAACTATAAAAAACTGTAAGCCAATTGAGCATTTTTAGACCATAGAATAGTAGTATGGAAGTCGATTAAATCAGGCCACTAAAATGTATTTTTATTATGATGTCAACATCTAGATTCTAACTACGGTTGAAGTAAAAAAAAAAACTACGGTGGATATTCACGTCCAGGTTTATGAGAGTATGAACTTGTCCTGAAAGCCTTCGTACAGCCAAAAAATCTATGTCACTGTGAATTTGTGCATAAAGCCCTTCTAGCACTAAAAATATTAGGGTTAGCAAAATTTTTAGCGTGTCGAATGCATTTCGATGGACACAGTTGACTTGCTTGCACCGAAACGGCCTACTATCAACGAGAAGCCTCTTTTGCCGTGGGAAATGTATGTGAGTTGGTATAAAACTCATTGCAAAAGACAAAATGATTGATGATTTTAGTAAAATACTTGAAAATATAATTAAATTAAATAACAGGAAATTATTTACTGAACACAGGAAACGAAATCTTAAACTTAACCATATAAATTACTTGAGAGTATTTTACCCTAGTGATTTAAATAACCAGTCCTGAAAAAAACCCACCCAAGGAAGTTTAGCGGGAGTTATTTATCTTTATCATTTGCAAATCTACCTATTTCATATCGTTTTATCTCGTCTTCATATCGATTCTGCTGTAATTGTTTTTAGTACGATTACTTGAA
Source organism: Hypericum perforatum (assembly GCA_012979155.1). Classification (NCBI taxonomy): domain Eukaryota; kingdom Viridiplantae; phylum Streptophyta; class Magnoliopsida; order Malpighiales; family Hypericaceae; genus Hypericum; species Hypericum perforatum. The sequence goes on along the minus strand of SOPF01027684.1, from coordinate 39,650 downwards.
GTCCTCGCACATTTTCAACGTGACAAAACTTGGATTTATAGAAACCACCCACCTCAAGCAAGTCGTAGATAACTATCCTGCATAATTACTTATCAAAAAGACTATTCTGATGAACGATCTAAAAAGTAGATAAATCGTACGCACCAAACGGTAAACCAAACTTGTATTATGTTCCAACACCATATCCAAAAAGTTTTCATTTTTTTGGTCAATATTTTTTTTTCATTTTCAACCGATTTTCTCAAATATTTGTATTGCCACACTATTTTGGACAAAAACCCAATTTGTGTAGGTGTCTTGAAAAAGGAAAAGCATTCCCCTAAAAAAATGAAAAAAGACAAACTGATCTAGAATTTACTGTAAGAAAGTAGTTTCTGTTCCACCCACTTTTTGTGAAATGATGTGTCATTACTGCTGTTGCATTCGTCGATAGTGGTTATAGACTTATAGTCAGTCACTATCCTGTATTACTTTAAATGTCAGTCTCTTGATAATATCAGTTTTAGATTCATAAGATTAAATATAAAATAACTTTAAAATAAATAACGTGATAATGAGTTGCTCGCAAAAACAGATGATGTGATAACGTGGAAGATTGCCATTTTTTTTTTCTTATAGTATTTTATAATTTTTAAGATAAACTGTGAATATTATTGTTACATGAAAGAGTTTAAAGATTGATGAATTATTACGAAATATCAAAAATTAAATAACATTAAAATCGCTTTATTCATATCATTTTTCATACATAAGAACCTATGACTATTTTGCTCTTGTTTTTTTCAGGAAGATAAGGTGGATTGTGGAACCGTGGAGGTGAATCGCATTCACGGATGAGAAACAAAGTTGATAGTGTTGGGTTTCTTTTGAAAGGCTTTTTAATTTGTAAGGTTTATGAGTACTGCTGGGTGCAGCCCAAATCAAAAGCCAACCGGGTCTAGTTGAATTTCTTTGGGAAAAAAAAATCTGGCCAAAGTATCTAATTGGAGTAAACTTTGAAAAGTTACCTTTTTGCACCTACAAATTAATTTGAAATAAATATAAGTTAGCTAAAGATTTTGAAATTAAATGTTATGAATAAAAATATATCATCGGGAGAGTTCTCGAATTTTATAATCATTCACCAAATGTGAAAAAAAAGACTTAAGAGGTTCCTAAGTAGTAATTATTGGTCACTTTCCCAGCTGCATACACTCGTTTACACACGGTCGTATATATTATCAATAAAATTTATTGCTCACGTGTTCTAAGATCAAAACACACCGTAATTACTTAATCATCTGGCAAAGTTCTAGCAAAGGTGACCACAATGACATATTATAGAATGTACGAAATACCTCTTGATGTGTGTGTAAACATACACACAATTCGTTATGTTTAGCGTAATGTCTAGTCGTATTTTAGGTCGGTTAGTTCGTATTTAGTTAGTTGTTTAGCATGTTTTGTATGTTTAGTTGAAAAGCGGATGTCTATCGAGTTTTATGTGTTTTTGTAGGTATTGGAGCGAACGCGGAGAGTAGGACGATCGAGGTAGAGATCATGCAGAACGAAGAACGGTTTAGGCTCAATCGGTCGACGTTTGTTAGAAAATGCATAACTTTCTCATACGAACTCCGAATTGAATGATTTCAAGACTAGAAGATCCGCGACACTTTGATCTACAACTTTAGTATTGGTGGTGCGACAGATTGTTATCCAGCATTCGCTGAGTAAGACCAGCGTTCGCTGGGCGACCCGAGACTTTCGCCTGTTTAATTTAGTTAGGAATTTTATTTTAATTATGAACTTTTGTCTCACCTATATAAGGTGTTAAGACCTAGGTTAAAGACATTCTTGGCCAGTTTTCACGCAAGAGTCATAACTTTTAGGTTTTATTACTTTCACTTTACTTCAAGGATCGTAATCAACAATTTGGATATTCAATCAACGTGGTATTTTCATACTTCGTAATCAAGATTTGTCTTTTCATTCAATTGCTTGATTATTTATTGTTAGATTGATTCATATCATGAACTTAGAATTAAGATTGACAACCTTAGTTCATAGGACAAGATTGCATTTGTTTATTTCGTTCCGTTTCATTTCATTTTGTTTGCTTAGATATTGTTGTTAGGGTTTAGGATTGACAACCCTAGATTCAAATGCAATCTTATTTGTAAGATTAGAACTATCAACTCAATCACTTGATTTCAATTGCTTAGATTAGGATTGAGAATTCATAATCTAGTACTTAGAGAATTGATTCATCTGTCCCTGTGGAGACGATCTTAGTTATCACTATATTACTTGAACGATCGTGTTCTCTTGCAAGTACTTTATACCCGATATTTATCGGATCACCTCTCGTGGAAAACTATCTGGACTACGGTGAAAATGCATTAACAGCTTCTGTCATGGAAGTTGGAGTATATTTGCGCAATCTAGTTTCTTTTTCTAAAGAAGATATGACGAGGCTCCTGAATACAATTAAAGATCTAGTTATTATGATGTGATTTTATCTAATACTAGAAGTTGAATAGACGGTAGTCTAATTCCTCTTTTCATTGTATTTGGATTTAGATTTGGATGTTAGATTATTAATTTTAGACATAAGATTTTAGATGTTTAATACTAGGCAAAATATATTATGGTGGTAAAATATATAATCAGTAAGTAAGCTATACATTCGATGTAAGATTCTCTTCCAGATAATAATACAACTTAACCTAAAAAAAAACGTTTGATCTCAATCTACAATAAATCATCTTTGATAGATAGACGGTTCTTTAAGTTGGGAAAAAAGACTCGGAGATATTTGCCCACTCCGGTCGGGCTCAAAACATCTTATTCGGACGCACTACTTGGAAGTAAGTATTACCTCCTTGTCAAAGGCTTTGAAATTAATACAGTCTGTATTGCAGATTCTCTGTTCTACGGGTGTATGCCGGATCCATAAAAATTATGAACTAATTTTTTATGGTAACAACTTATTTCATAATCAAACTATTCTAAGATCTTCCCAAAAAAAAAAAAACTCTAGGATCACTTTAAAATTTCGATAGCAAAATGTAAAAATTTCGATGAGAGGTCTCAAATATTTTTCCACAGAGTCTATGCATACTGAAAAAAAAGCCACATCCTGGTAGTTGGAAGAAAAAGGAGGAAAAGTAAACTGAAGGGTAGTTCCAAATTCTACTTGTTGGAGTTAGTTAGAAAGTCTGGGCATGTCAGACTAAACAAGCACGTGGTGTAACTCTTCGCCGCACGTGACGACAACCCCAAATGGCTGGGACTCTTTCATCTATTGTGCCACAATGTTGGCCCCAAATATTAATTCCTTTCGATCTTTTGAAAAAGAAAATTTTAATTCCTCTCTCCTTGGAGCCAGCCATATTCGATGATTACATGCTTTGAGATGGAAACCCAAAATGCAACATGGTAGAGAACTTACGTTGATCATCATCAGCACCAATCTTCCAGGTATTAGCTTCTGTCCATTGGAATAATTAGCAGCTCGTCATTATAGTGTACTTAACTTTTCTATCTTTTTATTAGAACTTTATTAATTATCAGTTGTTAGTTCCCATTTTGAGCTTTGGAGGGATAATTGGGTTCGGGTTTTCTTACTTGTTTGTAGTGACCTGATCCTTTTTTTTAATGAAATTTTGCAATGTGTAATCTGATTTTTCATTGATTACTTATGGTGTTAGCGATCATTAAAGGTGTCATCTATTGGTTTGCAAAAATTAGTGAATATTCTGAAATTTATAGGGGAAAAAATGCCGAAGGAGAATTCCTTCTTTACTAAGCTATTTAATAATAAATCGTGCATTTATAAGTTTGGATAGCAAGAAATTAGTTACACTATCACACGCGAAAAAAAATTTATGATCCCTGCAATGCTCTTGTCTTTGAAATAGATCCAGGCAACATTCATTGTTAAGAATTGGTAATAATTCGCATTAGAAACTCATCGACTTAGAACATCATCACATATGAGGACACTCTCACGAGAGGTCTGGAATCTAATTCGATAGTCATGGTTAATTAGGAGTCTCGATATAGGAGAATCGGCAGTATGACATTTTTTAGATACGATATCTTAGCACAACTTATTTTAGTCAATAAGTACTAATGGGCACTAATAGGTGTATAATAGCAATCGTAACAATTTGCTATTTTGATAATTTTTTCCTGATAAGTACAATCTATTTATGAAAAAACTATGGACGTTACAATCAAAAGATAACGTTGAAGTATCTGATAATTTTTTGGTGACGAATGTTTTTAGATTTTTAATTACTATAAAGTAAATATTTTGTTTCCACTTTGAGATTACAACCGTGCAAGAAAGTTGTACTTCGGAGAAAACACATGATCGAAGTTGTGCTCTACATCCTGTCCAAAAGAAATTGTGCATCGCATTTCGTGAGTAAATAATATTTTTTTAGGTAGAATTTTATTAAAAATAGAAATAAGAGTAGAATCGTGTGTCCAATTCCTGATAAAGAGGCTGCAATATTTGTTGTTTTCATTTTGGGGTTTTGTTACCTTTGTAAATACTCTTTTTTTTAATTGAAATTTACTTTTAAAAATACTCTACTTCAATAAATTAAATAGAAAAAATCCTGGAAAATAACGCTGCGAAACGCTTATTCTAAACAAATTCAACCCACTACAAACCCTGCCTCTCGGAACCATGCAACATATCTAGTGCGTGATGATTGAGTACATTTGTAGTGGTTATAAGTGGATTGTTTTGCCTAAATGTGGGAAGATGAGTGATTTGCAAAAGATGTGCGAAACAAGTATGCATTTGTATCCATGAGTCAAATAGGCGGGCATCCCACCTACTCACTCACATGAAACTTCTTTTACACCTACTCTCTCGTCTTATCTTGAGCTACAAGCACCACTCTAAAATACCAATGGGAGAAATTACTTAATTTCCACTACCGCTTATCAATAAAAAGAAAGGGGAGTTACGTTGACAGGACTCTATGATAAAACATGAGTAAGCTGTAGAGTTATATGTATCTAAAAAAAATAGTTGTAGAGTTATATCCATAAACTACTGTTTTGATATTTGAAACGTGCATAAGTAACTTTTTACATGATTAAACCTGTAATTTTGACGATCATATATTCTTTTGGCCGTGCTAGAGAGTGATATGGGGATATTCGTAAAGGAAAAAACAAATACTATGATCCCTTGTGATTTTCACATCTATGCAAAAGCTCATCCAACCTCGAAGTCCAACCCAAACCCGTTACCATGGAAGCACCGGATCTCTCTCAATTGCACGTATATTTTACCAAATGTTAATTTCTGTGAAACAAACAAACTTCATAATTTTTTGCATAAACAATTTTAGTAATTGAAATGAAAAAAAACACATTTCCTCTCCTTCAAATAAATTTCCTGGCGGCACCACTGAGAGAAAAAGTCTTTCTAGAATGGAGGCAATCACTTTGCTAAATCTTATAACCAGAGAATTAACTGGATATAATTGTATCATGGATGGTTAGTTATCATTCGATTCAGATTCGTCATCAACCTAGGCCGTTTTTCTATAATCTCGAGGTATCATTAATCAATCCCCTTTATCTATCAAGAAACAAAATAGTACCTGATATAACTTCGACGCTAGGTTAAGTGAATGTTTGTATAAGCTTAAAGGGATAGTGGTGAAAAATTACACTTCCATAAAAAAAAAAAAATTTGTAACTACAGAATATTATGAAAACTGCAAAAAGTAAAGAATATCACATAAGTCATGTAACCCTAGGATTCTCCAAAATAAAAGCAGATGGAGTGAAAAATTAAAGATACACTACCACATTAAAGATAATTGAGGATGGACCATTGTTTCTGAAACTGGGAAACTATTACTTTAAAGGAAAATAGTATAGAAATGATGGTACGCATAATCAAGGGACGTTGTTACTATAATTGGAGCCAATGAGGAAGTTTCGATCATCAAGACTCATTTGCACATTCTAAATTATGCTAAATTCGTCGAAAACATTATCCAATAAAGTTATGACGAAAATAAAGACAATCAAGTTCAATTAATTAGCAATCATACAACAACATCATCCTTAAAGACAAACCAATTATGTCTGAATAATATCTGAAACAATTACCAACGAGGAATATTTCATCAAACATGTAGAAATACAAATTAACACTAAGCATGTGACGAACATTAACATTCAGGCTTGCATATAATCTTTTTAAGATCTTTCGGATCATGCATGATTTTTGGCCGATAAGTAAGTTCTATGCACCTCCGCCTAAGTAGAATCACACCACTATTACTGTAGTCATCCAAGACAAATTCAAAAGCATGTATATGATAGTTACCAAGCTTATAATATAAGTTGCTTAGAGGATCAAGCAGCTGGACCAATGTTTGAATTCGAGCCATCTTGTTGGAAGCCGAAGCTCGAGAAGGAGGACATGACATCAGCTTCCCAGAGATTGTCATGGACGCTAAAATGCTGAACAGAAGAAGCCACAGGCACTGGCTGAAGTGAAGGAGAAGCTGTCTGCTGCGGTTGATGATTCGGAAGCAAACTATCAATATTGATTAGAGAATCAAGGAAGGTAGAGAATGTGTCCTCGTAATTCCCATTATTGGTTGCAGCGAACGCCTCTCCAGGATTTACATATGACGAGTTGGGCCAGTTCACATCGCCATCATCATCAACTTGCTGGCCTTGGAACCTGTCCACAGTGAAGTTCTCACTTTCATTGGTGGTAAACACCCGGTGAGGGTGAGTCTTGTTGGCTGACTCGGGATCGAACGGGAAAGGTTTCGTGTTTGTGGCATGGTTTTGTTGAAGAGGAGGGGCATCAGCTTCTGAGGTGGCTGGATTAGGGTTTAGAGGCTTGTGGGTTCTTGGGTCAATCCCTTGGTTTATGAGCTTCTTGCTAAGATGGATGTTCCAATAATTCTTGATCTCATTATCCGTTCGTCCGGGTATTCTCCCGGCTATCAGAGACCACCTGTAGTTACATACGAAAGGTGCATGGAAATGTCACAATATTCAGAAACGAGGTCCAAATAAAGAACAACACCCATTAGATATAAGATAGACGTCCGAATAACCTCAAGGCCTATGTATTGGTAAAAATTGATCTGAAAATTTCAGATTGTATTGTATGCCTTGAATTGTAACCCTATATTTGCACTGGTATTCTTGGCTTTGCAAGGACATTAATGATCGAGGAAGAACGAGGTCAAAAGCTTAATTTCTTATTAAGTACATGTATTTAGATCATTCCACTGAGTTGGGTGCAATTTAGAGAAATAGCACGATACGGAGTAGTGGGAAAGAGGCTCACAGAGGGAAAACCCTAGATATAAGCCAACCTGGCCCTTGATATAAAATTAAATCAACCGACGCAAAAAAGTAGGTGGCCACGACCCAGTACCGCTTTATAACCAGTGAAATGAAGAGATCGGAGATATGGAAACCTAATATAAAAGAAGAAATAGAAAGGGCACGAGGAGACAGACAAAGAAAAAAAGGATTTAATATACCTATTACCAAGCAACCTATGGAGTCTGAGAATGAGGTCTTCCTCATCGGGATCAATACGCCCCCTCTTCACCGAACGCCGCAGGTAGTTCATCCACCTGAGGCGGCAGCTCTTCCCGCAGCGGAGTAGCCCGGCCCGGTTCGGTAGGGTTCGCCACCTTCCCTCCCCCTCCTTCCTTATATAGCTCGCCAGAACCTCGTCCTCTTCGGGAGTCCACGGGCCCCTCTTTATCCCTACCTTGCTACAGCAAGGAGTGGTCGTTCTCGTCTTGATGTTGGTGGCGCTTCCTCTTGAAGGAGAAGGAGAAGAAGAAGATGGGTTCCTCATAGCTAGGCTTAAAGCTTAGAGTTGATTATCTTCTGGGTTGTGTGTTGATGAGCTTTTGATGCGCAGTTTCCTTTTTTTTTTGTTCTATGAGATCGGGAGGAGACGTACAGGTAAAGAGAGAAGGCAGAAAAGGTGGGCGAGGGAGTAAATTAGTGCAAGTTGGTAGAAATTGGTACAAAGTACTTTAATACTTAACTTTATATAGAAAATAGTTGTATAAATTTGTAGAAAAATATTAATCAAATAATAAAAATTTAAATTTATTTTGTTTCAAAGTTTTATTGTTTTAAGAATTCAACAATGCAATAACAAAATTACATAATAATACGTATACAAAAATATAATTCTCGCCAAGTGGTCTTTGACCGCCGCCAAACATGCCCCCATTTTTTTTTCTATGGTACAAACTCAACATATTTGTACTTTGTACTTGAAAGAGTTTACGGAAGAACGATACAAAATTTTCTTTTTTAAAGAAGAGATTTAAATTTACTTGTTTCAATTTTCTTAAGTGTAACAAATGTAACATATTATTGAGAGTTTGAATTTTAACCTAGCAAATAAGAAACCCGTATAAAAATAAATAGAACAGTGCTTTATGTGCAGGGAGATGCGCGAAGGATACTGCATATACATGCCCAATTAATAGTGGATGGTTTTGGATCTCTTTCTTTTAAGTGGATGATTAAAATAATCGAGCAAGGGTCCAACAGTTGTACAACAATATTATGTATACAGGTTTTGACCATTGTTAAGAGTTCGGACGTCAGTGACTTTAATGCATTATATTTTTCTTTGCTATTAAGAAAATGCTCATTCTTGAATGCATTTCTGATGCAGACGGAAGGGTAAGATCACAACGATAGAGTCTCGATCGGATCTAACAAGATACCGGAAACAAAGACGAGATAAGGAAAAAACCCTCAATTTTATTATCAAATCAATCCAACTTCACGATGACATAAGTTATGTATATAAAGACTTAGCCAACATAGAGATCCATTAGGACTCCAACTGCGTAAGGGAATAAAACAGGACTCCAACTATTTAAGGGAATAAAACAAAAAAAACCAAATATAACTAAAAGACTAACAACTAATGCAAATCGGAAGCATCTCTATCTTGGAGACTTCGGGAGGAATAAACGATCATGTTGATCTAAAAACAAAAGCGCAGCTTCATCCCCATCAATTTCAAAATCAATTTATATACTAATATTTTGTAGTTTAAGAATATAAATTTGGCATAAATTTATATAATCAAGACTCCATTATTTGCATTTAAAAAATATTTTAAAGATAAATTTTAGATCATGATAAAAGATCGGGGTTAAACCGTGGACTTCATAAATATATATACAATGTGTTGTGACCTTGGTTTTAACTATTTTGAAAAACAAATAAAGTACAATTAGAAAAATTGGTTTTAACCTTTTATTACCAAGAAATCATAAGAAGCGAAATTTTTTTTTTTATAGGAATACATTTCATAATTTTCCGATTTATTTTTTCAGTTATTAATTTGATGGTATTTAGGAGTATTTTTGTCCAAAATTTTTGATCAAGTAGAAAAATATCAACTATAAATTATAAGCCAATTGAATATTTTTAGATAACAGAATAGCACTGTGGAAGTCGATTAAATCAGACCATATTTTAATTATGATGTGAACATTTAAATTCTAAAACTACGGTTTAGGTTTAAAAAGAATATGTTTGATATTCACGTCCAGGTTTATGAGAGTATGAACTTGTCCTGAAAGCCTTCGTAGAGCCAACAAAATCCATGGCACTGTGAATTTGTGCATAAAGCCCTTGTAGCACTAAAAAAATTAGGGGTTAGCGCCGGGATTAAGCGTGTCGAGGGCATTTCGATGGACACAAATGGACTTGCTTGCACCGAGACGGCTTACGAGCAACGAGAAGCCTCTTTCGCCGCGGAAAATGTGTGTGAGTTGGTATAAAAGTCATTGCAAAAGATAAAATGATTGACGATTTCATTGATTTATTTGAGAATATAATTAAACTAAATATCAAGAAAATTATTTACTGAACACCGGAGACGAAATCTTAAATTTAATCATAGACAAATGACCTGAGAGTGTTTAATGACTGAGAGTGTTTTACCCTAGTGATTTTACGAACCAGTCCTGAAAAAACCCACCCAAGGAAGTCTAGCGGGAGTTCTTTATCTTTATTATTTTGGAAATCTACCTATTTCGTATCTTTTTATCTCGTCTTCATCTTGATTTTGCTGTAATTGTTTTTAGGACGATTACTTGAAGTCCTCGCACATTTTCGACGTGACAAAACTTGGATTTGTAAAAATCACACACCGCAAGCAAGTCGTAGACAACTAACCTGCATAATTACTTATCAAAACAACTATTCTGATTAACGATCTAAAAGTTAGATAAATAGTACGCACCAAACACTGAACAAAACTTGTACTATGTTCCAACACCATTGTCCAAAAAAGTTATCATTTTGAATTGGATTTTCTGAAAGATTTGTATTTCCACACTATTTTGGACCAAAAAAACCCAATTTGTACAGGTGTCATGAAAAAGAAAACATTCCCCTAAAAAAAATGAAAAAGGACAAACTTATGTAGAGCTTACTGTAAGAAAGTACTTTCTGTCCACCGACGTATGTCAAATGATGTGTCACACTTCTGTTACATTCGTCGATAGTGGTTATAAACTTATACTCAATCACTATCCTATCTTACTTTAAATGTAAGTCTCTTAATAATATATGTTTTGGATTTATAAGATTGAATATAAAATATCTTTAAAATAAATAATGTGAAAATGAGTAGGTCGTAAAAATAGATGATGTGATGTGATAATGTGGAAGATGGACATTTTTGTTCTTTTACAGTATTTTATAATTTTTATATAAACTGTGAGTATTATTGGTACTTGAAATGAGTTTAAAGACTAAAAAATTATCACAAAATATAAAAAATTAAATGACATTAAAATAGCTTTATTCATATCATTTTTCATAGATAAGATCCTATGACTATTTTGCCCTTGTTTTTTTTTCCAGGAAGATAAGGTGAAACCGTGGAAGTGAGTCGCATTCCGGGATGAGAAACAAAGTTGACAGTATTGGGTTTTTTTATGAGTACTGCTGGGTATGGCCCAAATCAGAAGCGGACTGGGCCTAGTTGAAGTTCTTTTGGAAAAAAAACAAATCTGCCCAAAGTAACAAATTGGTGTAAACTTTGACTTCCAACTTTGAAAAGTTACGTTATTGCACCTGCAAATTAATTTGAAATTAATAAGTTAGCTAAAGATTTTGAATTTAAATAGTATGAATAAAATTATATCAAATGAGAAAAGAAGATTTAGAAGTTCCTATTTAGTAATTACTGGTCACGTCCACAACTGTATACACACTCGTTTACACACAATTGTATATATTATCGAATACTACAAATTTATTCTTCATGTGTTCTAAAATCAAGACGCACCGTAAGTATTTAATCATATGACAAAGTTCTAGCAACGGTGACCACGATGACATATTATAAAATGTATGAAGGACCTCTCGTGGCAAACTATCCGGATTATGGTGAAAATGTATTAAAAGTTTCTGTCATGGAAGTTGAAATATCTTTGAGCAATCTAGTTTCTTTTTGTAAAGGAGATATGTCGAGCCTCCTGAATATAATTAAAGATCTAGTTATTAGGATGTGATTCTATCTGATTACTAGAAGTTGAATGGACTGTAGTCAAATTCTTCTATTCATTGTATTTGGATATTAAGCGATTAATTTGATACATAAGATTTTATATGTTTAATTATTAGGCAAATATTTCATGGTATGTATAAGGACAGTAGCCAAGTGTTCCTGACAAAACTTTCCAACCACAATCCTTATGCATCTTTGAAATTGTGGGCACGTCCAAGAAATCAAGGCTGGATCTTGTTCAGAAATTAATCCGTTTAATTGAGTGATGGGACAGACAAAATTCCATGAATTTCCTGAGAAATGACACACTAAGTTCCACACTAAGAAAGTCTGAGCTTTTATATCCACCAGAGTTATTACATATTAGGTGTCAGAGAAAATCAAGTATAAAAGTTCTCAAATAGGCATGTTCAAGCCTTGGCAAAATTACCCATGAGAATGTCTGGTCTTAATATCGACAGGGAGGGAATGGAATACGGCATTCTAACATGTAATCTAAGACTTCTCTAATTAATAAATATGCATTTCATATAATTCCTAATTTTGATCCTAATATTTAAAGTAATTAATATATAAATTCTAATTCATCATATACTATACTTCGTTAGCGATGTAAATTTTTTACAGTGTTTAAAAACTTTCAAATTGTAATCAATAAGAAAAGAACATTTCTACCGACAGCCATACTAATCCTTAACATAATCAATAGTTTGTTAGCAGTTCGTACTCTTTAACATAAAATATCAAATGTAGCAACTTAGTACCAACTCTAATAGTTGTTATATATATTTTCAATATAAATGACATCAGTCTGTTGATAAGGGAAGAATCAACTTTTTTTTTTTGTATAAGGCAAACAAGAACTTTTTGTTTGGTGACGCAACGTGGGAGCCGTTGTCAAAGAGCGTGCACGATAAGATATTCCCTTGTCTGCTTATAGCAGGACCGGGTCCATATCCGACCTGTTTTTCTTTGTAGAATTAGTAGAATCATTAGAAGTTTATTACCACTAATTTAGATTTGATTTAAATAAGTGAAAAACGTGTATAATTTTAACATAACAATGTCTAAAAAATTAAAATTAAAATCTTTGGATTAAAATAAAACTATTTTATCCAATGTGGTTAGTAACCCAGGTTCCAATTTTTTTCTTGGTCTTTTGCGTTATTATCTTACTAATTTTAAAAATGACTTTTAAAATGGGCCGGGAGTGTCTCCAAAGACTTGCACATAAAGTTAATGTTCGTCAGTACGTGAAGGAGTTCTCAAAATTGGTGTTGAAAATTTCTGTAGGAAGGAGAAGAAATCTCTATTTGCCACCATGATTATATCTATTTTTTGTCCAATCCATCGGGCAGGAGTTTTTTTTCTTCTGTCAAATGGTCTATTTAAGTATCTCGTAGTTTGATTCATTTTTATCTAAGTTCTTATAATTTAAAAAAGTAATCAAATATTCTCAAATGAGTTCAACCCGGCCAGTTTAACTTTTTATTTTGTCAAAACGGTACGTTTAGTAGTTGACGTGGACTACCATGCATAATTTTTTTTAATCCAAGTGGTCGCCGTGACGTGGAATTGATAAATTACCATATTGATACTAAAATTTTTAATAAATTTTTAAAATTTAAACATAATCTCGTCGTCCTCTTCCACTGCCTCTGACCTTCTCCCCTCCATCGCCTACCTCTGCTACCTTTACGTAACTGCTTCTTTCCCCTTCTAGTTCACCCTCAATTCCCTCTTCACCCTCACTCACCTCACCCCGCTCTCCATCTTCGTCGAACTATTTGACCTTGTTGCCATCACTGTCGTCATGATTCGTGATGTCGATATCATATCTCGTTCTCCCTAGCGCGTCGAGGCCTTCTCAATAGGGAAGCGTCTGTGGTCTATACTACATCGAGGTGACCGTCTACGCCTTTGACGGGGTCAGGATGTTGCTCCTAACCCTAGTTACCTCTTCTCCAAGGGTAATTGTAACCTAATCCTAGCTCCCTCCTTCCTCCTCGCCTCCTCCTTCTCCCTCGCCACCTTCTCTTCCTCCTTCCCCGTCATCCTCCTGAATATAACGGCCTTGACTATTGAACCAATGACGCGTGCAATCCAAGCTACAAGATTCTCATCAACTGCAAGTGCCAATTGGACCAATGACGCGTGCAAGAGCAAGGAGGCTTCAATCTGAACTTAGTGGATTAATTCAAGAAGTCCAAGAACGTGCATTCAAGTCCAAGGACGTGCATGAGGCCCATGCAAAGCCCATGCACGTGATTGAAGCTAATTTGGAAGCTACGTCAACTTTGCCAATCTGAAGCATGCAAGTTCGTCCTATTTTGTCCATGCACAATCTGAATGGGACGTGATATTTTAGCAAGCTTCTAGTATCTTTCTTTATATTATTTAGTTCCTATTTAGTTGAATAAAGAGGCCAGAATCTCCTTGTCTTGGAGTACAAGTTTCAGCCAGATTAGGAGAAAGCTTTAGGCAGATTGCTTTTAGCTTATTTAGGCAAATTGTCTTAGCTTATTTAGGAGTTTATTATTTAGGACGTTTTTGAGAACATCCAGCCTATAAATAGAGGCTTGGACGAGTGTTTTAAACACCCTACATTCGAATTGAATAAAATTGAGTCTCTTGACTTTGTGAGTTTTACTCAGCTTGTTCTTGCCTAAGCTAGTGTGACGTTTAGGTTGAACGAATCTTTCACTTATCAAACGAGTTTGCCATCCTCGTTTGTGGCGTGATACGACGTGACTTGGAGTTCTCAGATTGTTCGTGGCTCGGGTTGAGGCTCTTTTGCCAAGGTTCTTGCTGGTCCAGTTCGTGGGTTCGAAGTCTCATCCATTCTAGACAACAATAGATCCGTGCAAATCGTGTTTCTCCTGCCGAGATCACATCAAATTGTAACCGTAATCCTAGCTCCCTCCTTCCTCCTCGCCCCCTCCTTCTCCCTCGCCACCTTCTCCTCCTCCTTCCCCGTCATCCTCCTGAATATAACGGCCTCGACTATTGACCCCCAACTAGAGCTGGCCCCCGTTGACCCCCTGGATTCTCGAAGTTAGAGCCAAACTTGAATCCATTGTTATTGTTTGTTGTTGCTATTGATTAAAGTTCGTGAGTTGGGTTCGCTGAGTTTGATGAGAAAAGGGAAGTTATTGTTGAAGATATAGGTGTTGTTGTTGTTTTTCGAAATGTCGTTGCTCACTAGGATTGTTGAGTGTCGCGAACAAGACCTACGTATTGACCGTATGGCAAGGGGGAAGGAGGGGGCGACATCTTGTAGCTGTGGTCGTAGTTTGATGGTTGATGGGTTAGTTTGAAAAATTATTAGTAAATTTGGTGCTAAAAATATAATTTATTAATTACACGTAAGAGCGACCACATTGACTCAATTGAAAATATTGGATAAAATTATTACCTTCTTAAATACATGGACTTAGATGGAAAAGAGTCAAACAACATTATAAGTGGATATTTGTTTTTATAAATAATTATATTTAATATAAAATTTACAAATTGTTGTACAGATTCTTTATTTGTTGTAAATATTTTTAGTGACAAGTATCAAAATCGTAATTTAACTATTTTTAATATAATAAAACTAAAAAAATTACAAAATTGATTTTGAGCACTTTGATCATGATAGACAGTTTAACCAGGTAGTACGACTAGTTAAAATTGTAGTTAATTTTCTAACTATCATGCATTTTTTTTTTACCAAAAATAATTGGGTATTGGGTATGGATGTCGGGTTATGATATGACCGGTTTGATTATTGATTGGATCACAGTTTTTTAAACAATAAATTGTATGCCTCTGCTTATGGTTTTAGTTAGCTGTGTTTTGAGAAAATAGTTTTAGTTATCTGGTTATAGCTTTTTTGAGAATTTTTATCTGGTTATAGCTTGGACCTTAGCTTTTGTGCCCATCCGGAGGATCGTTTTGGGGCCTCCAGGTGGCAGGAGCTCAGGCCTCGATGACCTCTCCCGTCGAACCTTGACCAAGTAAGAGCGAAGCAGACGGTGGATTTATGGGAAGGATGGTAGAAAAGGACCAAGCACATAAAAAAAACACCCTAATTTCTTGGACTATGTCACTGATCTTTACGAGGTTACCTCCCGGTATTAATCTTTCTGATGTTTCCAAATTTGAGTCCTCGAATTTTTCAATAAACAAACAAAAAGGATGGCCGAGTTTAACTTTACTAAAAAATTCCAAACAGTTATTAAGTAAAGTAAAAAATACCAATCAGATAAATTACCCTAAAAAATAATTAAAGAAAATTCTAACTTACTAAGAAGGCTCTATAACAAAAAATAAAATAAAATTTGTTTATAATAATTTTCATGCTATTTATGGTTTCAATGGAATCATGATCCGGATGTTAATAAATATTTATATTAATGAGTTAGATGTCATTATAGTTTAATCAAAAGATTAGAGTTCTAGGAACAGATCATCATCACAATTTTGTTGAGAGAATTCTGTCATTTCCAATTTAGATTACTCGGCATAATAATATTCGATTATTAAGTGATCCAAACAAAAATTAGTTTGAATTCTAATTCGTTGATTTATTGAATGACCGAGTTTAAGAAAAAATTCCAACTTTTTACTATTTCATAAATATTACTTGATGTACCTATAAAAATTATTTGATTTAACTCGCTTCATAGGTATCTCAAAGGTCAAATGAGATGCAAATTGGATGAGGCAAACTAAGGGTATGCATAAGTGAGAAACAATTCTCCAGGGAAGAAAATTGTGTCCATATTGAAAATGAGGATTCCATAAAGTTACAATTGCAAAAGGACAAATACCATTTGTCTTGAACAAGTTGCACATTAAAAATGCCTTAATACAACTTTGTCGTCACAATATATATATTTATGTTTGTGCCTTAATACAACTTCCAAAAGCATCATTCTAGTGCCTCAACCACAGTCCCTAAGCCCTCTCTTTGGTTTTGTCTCCCTTCTCTAAATTAGAACATCCTCTCTGTCTTCCTAATTACCAAGTCCGAATCCTAAACTAAACCGAGTGTGGTGTCCAGATTCGTTACTTTTTTCGTGCAGGTCAGAATTTTTCCGACAAGGAGACATGGAAATTCACTTCCAGCAGCAAAAGACCAGCAGCATTCCAATCAGCAAACAAAGCAAGTTCAAGGGAAGGAACAAGACAGGCAACAACATCAACAAGAAGTTCATTGGTGTCAGGCAAAGGCCATCAGGGAGATGGGTTGCTGAGATCAAAGACACAACACAGAAGATCAGAATGTGGCTAGGGACATTCGAGACAGCTGAAGAAGCTGCAAAGGCCTACGACGAAGCTGCCTGCCTCCTCCGCGGAGCGAATACTCGGACCAACTTCGTCACGCGTGTTTCCTTGGATTCTCCAATTGCTGGTAGGATCAGAAGCCTACTCAACAACAGGAAAGCAGGCAAGCAGCTACATCGGATTGAGGAACCTCAAAATCCTGAAGCTTCCACCTCACCAATTAGTACACTAACTAGTAGCACTGACACAGGTTATGGAACAAGTGAGGAAAATTCTGAGTCTGGTGAGGCAGTCCAAGATACCCTTTCATTTGATGATGCATACAAGCCTGATTTAAGCAACTTCAGGGAGGAATATGAAATGGGGTCCGGTCGATCCGTTCATTCTTGGGGTTTTGGATCCGGGTTTGATCAGTTTTCTCTTCCTAATGAAGGATTAGACCTTCCAAAGCATATGCTTTTACCTGATAATAGTGAATTGGAATTCTCAGAATTTGCTAGGATGAAAGTTGAGAGACAGATATCAGCATCTCTATATGCAATGAATGGGGTGCATGAGTACATGGAAGCTTTGTATGATCCTAATGAAGCTATTTGGGATCTTCCTCCAATATATTAAAGTCAATTCCTTCTCAATCTGGGCATTCTTCTCTTCTTTTTTTCTCCACATGTGTTAGGATTAAGATTCTCTTACAGGAGTTGTAATCGGAAAAGGAATCTGTCAGATGTAGGAGCTGAGACCTCCTTTCTAAAAAAAACTTTGGTTTTCTGCTTTTCTTTGTAAACTGTTTATCAGCAAATAACAGGGAGAAGTCTTTTGCTGTTTTGGGAAGGTGTTCTTGATGGCTCGATGAGTGCAATGTCAAAGCAATCATGTCAATACAAAAATATATGCCCTTTGGTGCCTAGATATCATCAATATTTTTAAGAGAAATGGAAACACATCATTAATAAATATTTTTCAGTAATTTTTTTACCAAATTTGAACTTGAATTATTAGTTGACCAGTGAGCAACATACGGACATACCCAGTAATATAAATCAGAAACAGATTTCATCAATTTTTCTAGTATTCCTGAAAAAAAGATTCTAGTAAAGGTCTGGACAAGGATGTCGCAACTCAAACAAGAACTTGCTCCTGGACCACAGCTAATGATAATGTATTTTATAAATTAACAATTCACGCTCTTTGTCTAATCATATTATTAGGAGTAGGTTAGCCAATATCTTATAATAGTGACAATTTCCAGGTTTGGTTCTTGCTATTCTAATCATTCGTCTATGCAATTTTGGCAGGGGGAATCAAATTGGCTATTTGATGACATGAGATTTAACCTCTACGTTGTTAATCTTACTTAGGAGAGGCTCTTCTATTCCAATCATAACATTTAGACTCAATATTTTCTTGGACCAAGTAAAATAACATGGAAATGACTTGTTTTGGAATGCAAAAA
This sequence comes from Hypericum perforatum, assembly GCA_012979155.1. Taxonomy (NCBI): domain Eukaryota; kingdom Viridiplantae; phylum Streptophyta; class Magnoliopsida; order Malpighiales; family Hypericaceae; genus Hypericum; species Hypericum perforatum. The sequence goes on along the minus strand of SOPF01027684.1, from coordinate 21,366 downwards.
ACTACCCAAATATAATTTATGCTGAGAAATAAGATGAAGGTTATATATGATGCCCAAACGAAGATAGGACATCATCTAGAAACTGATCCAAAAGTTGCATTTATGTGCCATCTACAGAGAGCTACACTTTCCAAATGCACCAAATGGGAACAATCTGCAATTGTTAAAGACAGAAACTCTTTTGATACCAAGTGCCTGGAGACTTCATAACCAAATGAACTCCGGATAGGCATGTCAAATGAAGTACTTCACCATTTGAATTTCCTTCTGTTTGAAGCCACATTTCTCGTAGAATGGCGCATTCTCAAGTTTGCAATCAAGAATCACCTTGTAGCAACCCCTCGTATGGACATGGTCTACAAGAAACTCGATGATTTTCTTTCCTAATTGCTTCCCTCGAACACTGGCATCAACCACGACATCCTCAATGTGGCCAACTTTCGCACAGCTCCTAATGAACTTCTTTTCAATAAAGACACTCCCAGTTGCAACGATCCTCCCAGAATGATGATCTTCGATAACACAAATCAGCTGGTCATCACCACAAGAGCTAATTTCTTGGAAGCGCTCTTCAAAATCCTTGTCAGATAGAGCATCACACACTGTTAATTGGCTCAGCAATTCTATGAAACCTTTGCTTTTGTCAGATATCTCCAATCTCCGAACTTGGTACTGGTCACCATCAACTAAGTTGTTATTCTGCATTATTTTACTGAAGGTTGGTTCTCTGCACAATCAAAACTGTAACATTTTGGGATCAGATTGAAGATAAGTAATCGAGATCTGAAAGAATCCTACTGTCTCAGGGGAAATTTCCAAATCACAACCAGACACAGCAGCAACTTAAGGATTAGAATTGACAAACTTAATCTCTAGGTTCAAGTCACATGTACCAAACTCCGACATTGACTTCATAATATACATCACAAAAAGGTCAACCAAGAGGAAGAATGATCATGTTCTGCTGCTAGTTCAGAAAAAATAGGCAATCCATACCATAAAGTCTTAAAAACAAAGTATCTTGTTCTTATCTTACGTTGAGTTGATCTCATAGCTACAAGTCGAGAGATGAAAATATGGGTTCAAGTGAATTCAAATTTAAACTCTCCTGCAGATTCAACTTTTTCATGAGATGAATTCCTTATAAAAGGAGGTTAAATTTTTTATTTTTTTTTCAGAAACACACATAGTCTTAAGCATAGACTTGTGATCTTAGAACTCACTGATTATTGAAAACAAGAGCATGGTAATATAAGGCACTCAACAGCTACCTAATTTAAGACTGGTTATATTAAACTTAAGGTAAAGCCCACCAAATCACTGAATAACGAAGAGACGAAACAACATGTCATCATTCCAAGCCGAAATTCACAAGAATCCATCTAAATGGTAGGCAGCTAAGATGATTGACCAACAGCAGCAAAGCATGCCCTTTTATACACATTAGCAATCAAAATATAGGTCAGCCATGACTACCTGTCCGAGTAGAGCTGATTCACAAAAATGTCTAACTGCAAAATTCAAACTCGCACCCTGTAATCACAAACAGACTGATGAGCATCATAAAAAATACAACACAAAGAGAGAGGCTCTAGATAAAGATTCTAGTCAGAATAATGGTTTCAATCACATCCCAAATATCAAACAGACTAAAATGCAGGAAGTAAGGAATTTCGCATCCAAATGCAGAGCCAAGTGTTTCAAAAACTTAGCCGTGTGAGAAAATTGAGCGTAAACAAGTGGACACCCGAAACTTCGGCAACAAAGTGACAAGACTCCCATCACATTTAGTTTCACTGAAAACAAAGTGCTCTATCGACACACTGTGTAATGGATTATCGTAAATGCTCTATGGACAAACAACTCCAAAGTCAGAATCGAAATAATTTGTGTACTCCAACCCACCATAAGAAGCAAGAAAAGCATAAGCTCACCCTTCCTCGGCTATACTCGGGTTCCGAGAATAGGAAGACCACCACCAACAGAGCCTCTCCACTCCACGAGAAAATTACAAACTGTGAACAAGGAGGAGATGAACCACCACTTCGTACCCACACTTCAAATCCCTAAAGGTTGTCTTTTTCTTTTCCCTCAGCTAAGAAGAAAAAAAAAATACGAAATTTGCTAACTTGAAGCATGTGGGTTTAGGGTTTCTTTCTTGTCATTTGCTTGACAAAATATCAAACGCTCTACTCTAATTTAAAGCCCAAACAATTCCCGATTGGATCATCAGCTTAAATCTTCAAACAATAAATGAATGTTGTTAATAAAGAAAAAAAAGAAAGAAGTCGAATGAGAGAGAACTATCTGACCAAGGGAGAGGCCGCTGACGTACGGTTAGGGACCGGAGAGATTTTGATCGTCGGGTGGGAGGGGGGCACTAAACTGGCCACGCGGTTAGAGAGACTAACCTCTAACCTATTGGCTTGGGCTTAAATGATTACGGGATAAAAATTCGTTTGAAGATTATACTTGATAAAAAAAAATTGAATTAACCAGTTTAATGTGCAAAATTTAAACTAAAAAAATTGACACTTCCACTTTTTCATAATATTTTAGATGAAAGTACTACTAAGTATCATTAATAAAAAAGGGCAAATTAACTCATAATTCCTAGCCTTAATCGAATTCTCCTATCCGGTCTTTTCTTTCTCATAAACAATTTAGTCTTCCCTGTATTTTGAAAAAATATTGGTCTCGGGCCTTGGTTGACTTCAGGACCCATTTTTTTGACATGCGAAATGACTATTTTACCCTTTCACAAAAAGACAAAAATAATGACTCTTTTGTCTTTTGTGAAAGATAAAAAAGTTATTCCACAAGTCAAAAAATTGAAAAAAAGGATGATTTGGTCGGTGAGAACTCCATACAACCCGATAGGAGAATTATGTTAAGTCTAGGGACTGGAAAGTAATTTGCCCATAAAAATTTTAGAAATAAATATAGAAACTCCTACAAAAGTCTGAAAGAGATTCCATATATATATATATATATTGATTTATTTAAGAAGATCAATCAATTAAAATCAAACTTTTTTCTAATCATATTCTGGAGTTTAATGTCAAAACATTTATTCAAAAAACGAAGGGTCCAGTCCACAAATAAAAGTAGATTTTATTTCATCAGTATTAAAGTAGATATAAAATAAATTACTTTACCAAAATTACAAGGACCATAACCTTGCCTGAGGCTGAGAGCGCCGAACAAGGAAAGAGGGACGCCGGAGATCAACGAAGGTATATATATCTCTCTCAATCTGTGTTAGCCACGCGACCGCAACAAATGCTTCTTGGAGCAACTAGACTATTATAATTGAAACCATACCAGACCGGACCAAATTCAATCAATGTCTAGAAGAATATCTTCCTCCTCCTCCTTAATCAACAGGATAGCACCTTTCTTCCTCTCCCGTCCTATCACCCACAACCACCGTCACTTAACCTTTTCCTCTCCTCTATCTTCTTCTTCTTCGGCTCTTCCAGAAGCTTCTTCTCCTTCATCTTCTGATGATTCGGTCCACCTGACCGATAATTTCATCAAGGTAATGAAACCCGTGTCCCGTTTCGGTTTCCCTTTGTCTTATTTAATGTTTTGGGCTCCAATTGATTGTAACTTCGTGACCTGGATTTGAAGTTTGGAATTGTCGTGGTTTCTTGTGCCAATTGGCTTCTGGGTTTCTCGAAAGTTTTGAAATTTACGATGTGGGAAATGGTTGTTGGTGAGGCTTGGTTGGGAATTCTCGGTGTGTTGATTCGTTGTTACATGATAGTGCCTTGGTCTTAGAATTGTCCAGAGGGTTTTGTTTCATCTTCCTGGTAGATAGGGTTTCGCGTTCTTTCTTCGTTAGTTGGATTGCGTTGTGAAGAGGGTAGAACCTATGTGCGTGTTGTGTGCTATGCGTGGTGCATGCTGCTGCGGAACAATCGGTCTTACATAGTTTTCGTACATGGTTTAGAGAATGAAAGAGCTGCAAGCAAGTGAAGGATTGGGAGAGGAGCAAATGCTACGGTTGGGAGTGGAGGCAGGCGGATGTTCCGGTTTTCAGTATGTTTTTGACTTGGATGGTAAACTGAATCCAGATGACAGGTTGATGACTCTTTCATATTTCTCCCCCGTTTCTTGTTTTCTGGATTCTGTTTACTTCACAGGACCGGGAACTTAAATAATTGCCTGCTGTTGTATTTCTTTGCAGGCTGTTTGAGAAAGAAGGGGCCAAACTCGTGGTTGATAATGTCACGTATGATTTTGTGAAGGGGGCAACCGTAGATTACGAGGAGGAACTCATCCGCTCTGCTTTCGTTGTTAGTTGCTTCCCTTGTTTAATTTCTTTTTCTTTTCTGCATAACATACGGAAAATAGGATTCTTCTATGTAGAGACGTTCACATTGTTGAGTTACGGAAAGTAAATCTGAAAAGGCACCAAGGATGGTTTATTACTGTAGACAAGTTATTCCTTATAATTCATTTTCACATACTTTGACTTTGCTTTGGCCGTTAAGATTTTGTTTCATTTTTGTTGATTTGCGTCTGAATCAGGATGATGCTAATTAGAAGATTTATGTAAAGGGACCTAAGTATGATTAATGTCAAGAAATATGTAGTTTATGAACGATGATTGCTTGGAAAATCTTGATTGTGTGATCAATATATGATATTCTGCGTGAGGTCTAGCATCCTAGACCAGTTCTTTTGAAGCTTGATAAACCTTCGAGGCTGTTTGTCTTCGCCACTTTGCCCATGCTATGAGCAAGTCCTGCACCTGCATTAACTGATCAAAGCTCCACATGTCTGTGTTTGGTGTACATCGATAAGTTGGTATTGTCACTCATCAGTGGATGTGTCTGGTCACTCATTTCACAGTACTTGCTCAATTACATGGATCCCTGCACATTTAGTGGATAATCCTATGTTTCAGCCGACTAGTCTTCTTACTTTATGCTATTGTGGTACATTGAATTGTGATATAAACATGGAACTCTTACTTGTGGAGGCTGATGTTGCCTTTTATCTGCAGGTGTCTGCTAATCCCAATTCATCAAGCAAATGCAGTTGTAACAGTTCCTTTTCTGTTAAACAGTAGTAACCAGAAGACTTTTGTACTTTCGACATGAATGTCCTCAATCTTTTTGCTCATCTAGCAAAACCATATTTGGTTACAGCAAGTATCAGTCATCATTAGAGTACAGTTGTTCGATAATTTTGTTGTACAACCATGACCTGATGAGGGGTTTCATCCATACTCTTTCGTCGAGGAATTTTTCGGAGTCCCTTATTTTGAGGCGAGTATGCCTCAAAAGCATTGTATCAAAATAAACAGCAGTCAACTGTAAGGGCAGTGAGTAATGACGCTTCCATGTTTATAATATCCATTATATTCTCATTTCAATGTATGTGGAGACAATGATGCATGGGCCCCTGTAGATTTTTTTCGTTTGCAACAATTCCAGTTTGTATTACTGCAATTGCATCAGCCTGGTTAAATTGTACCAAGGATTGCTGGAAGAGAAGTACCAATGTGGGATGGATTGAGACGAAGCGGGCTCGCAAGAGCTTGTCTCCTATCTCTAGTATACTTATGTTAAATTTCTAGTTCTTTTTAAAGTTGGCATGAGACCAATTATTTTTGGATGGTTGTGTGAAGATCATAAAAAAAGTTTGTAACATTAATTTTTATTTTTTTGTTGCATAAAACACATTTTAGGTCTGAATGAAATTTGGCTTTACATGTGTAGTTGAGGTTAGAATATGTGAATTCCCTATTTACTTATGGAAGCGTACTTAGACAAATTGTATATAAAAAAAAATGGAAGTGTAGGACACATATGCAAACACGCGCGTGCGCCACACCCTGTCCTTGGCAGGGCTGGGCTGAGCTCGAGGGCAGGTTCAGGCACGGCCCACGGATTGCGATCTGGGAGATTGTTCCTGGTTTTAGACCTACCTTCTTGGATCCACAGCTCACATCACTCTCGCCTCGGGGAGGTTCTTTACACCTCCAATAGTTAACATTTAAATTTAAAACAGTGTGTGTTAATTTCAATATAACCATGAACGTGAGAGGCATCTTATAAAAAGAGATATTTTGATTCAGTTTAAATCACACTAGCTCACAATCTTGCAAAGAGTTTACGTTTTGCAATTGCGAAAGATTTGAAAGATTTTCAAAATTTGCTTCCTATTAAAGTATCATCCATCCCCTCCTCCAGCTCTTTTTTTTTCCATGCACATGGAAATATTATCGTGGCGAAGAAGGATACAATTCTTTGATTTTATTAGTTTAGGATACTAAAACACCAACCAAATATATTTCTTTTTGTTGAAGGAGAAGCTAACGATATTTAATAAATCAAAATTGAATAATCCAGTTGCATAGCCTTGTCTCCATTGCTCGGCTCCCTTGGCCTCCTTCGGTGTTACTGGTCAAGTGGTCTTTTGAGACCTTTCGGTGTTCTTTTTTCTGGAATAGAACCGGACGGTTTTTATTTTAGTCCAGATGCTTTGATTTGTGTTTATTTGGTTTCCTGATTGTTAGTAATTTGTGTACATTTTTTTTTTTGGTGAGAAAAATTGTGGGTAAATTGTTTCCACAATTTGTGTACATTTGGTGTAACTAATTCTGAGGTTTTTTTAGCAGTAATGAAATTGTACTTATCGAAGAAAATTGTTGAATTATTTCCACCACCTAGTTATTTTCTTCTACGTTCATGGCCCCTTAAAATATTTTAGTTGAGAGAAACAGAAGGCTGATATAAAAATAGGGTGGCCGATGGCATTTCCAAATTCGCAAGTCTCTCTTTGTTTTTATTTGTTTTGGCATCTTCACTCTTCCGATGCTTATGCTGAGGACCTTACGGACATAGTTATCCTTCATTGTACTATTCTCTTATACGAATCAATAAAAATATAGGGGGTCTCTTGTCCAGTCGCATAGCACCAAAATACAACCTAAAGAGTATATTTGTTTTGTTTAAGAAGAAGCCGATCTGTTCAGTGCTTATTAGGTCAGGGATTGAATTAATTTGGTTGTATAGAATTGCCTATCTTTTTATCTGTCGGATCACTTAAGTTGATTCCGTTCAATTATTCCTGCATCCAACTTATTTAAGCTGAAAAGTATATTTCTTTTGTTTAAGCAGAACCTGACAATCAATGATCCATCAAGTTGATAAGTTAAACCATAACTTTAATATTTAAAGTTATCCCAGATATTTTGACATTTTTTAGCTCATCCCAGCTACTAATTATTAACCAATTTCGATTAAAAAAGACATTCATACTGGGATAAAAGAGAATAAGACATCAGATTACCACGCTAGTGTCACAAGCGGACTAATGGCTAATTGGCTAGTGGGTTTTGGATAGCCTAGCAATTCGATGGCGAGTGTAAATTCGTAGAATGAGATTTGGCTAGCTAATTAGTTATTGTTTCAAATTTATTAATCAAAAACTAGCATCTAAATGTCACCCAATTAGCTCGGGACCATTGCCATTGACTTGCTAATGTGCTTTTGGCGTATGTTTTTTTAAGGATATAGCTTGTAGCTTTTAATTAAGGAACTGTAACGAGATTACATCACGTAACAGAAAAGGTACCCAGACATAACGATAGATAACATAGAGATAAGCATATACTTTGTATTATAATTCGGGGATGCGATGAAATCTCACTGCTATGTGGCGAGGATGGTTATCTTGGTTAATAATGATCTAACTGAATAATAGGTAATCAAAATATTAACTCATAAGCATAGTGTTACATACGAGACCCAACTCGGTGTGAACGAGCACCGAGTTGCATATGAAATTCATGCACATAAGTGAAGGCCAAAGTCAAAAAGTCCTAAGAAGGCAATTTTTGCAATTTGCAACAACGGGTTAAACATGAGAGTTAGTACATACCTAAGCAAAACAATTGACTGGAACAACGTATATGAAATAGGCAAACTGGAAAAAAGAGAAAAAACAATAAACAAAGCACCGGAGGGTACTCTATAGTGACCAGCCACTCCGACCCTCAGCCATGCTCGGATCTGGCCTACCGGAAGTTGGACCAAGTCCAGGAGGTTGCCACGAGGCTAGGATGAGGGCTTGAAGTTGCGTGGGGTTTTGGACAGGCTCGAGCTCAAGGGAGAGAGAGAGAGAGAGAGAGAGAGAGAGAGAGAGAGAGAGAGAGAGGAGCGAGCCCGTGGGATAAATAATTGACCAATATATTTAGCATGTGAAAATTTGTTGTCTTTAAAATTTCTAAAATACTCCAAAAAACATCAAAAATGTATTTTTTATTTTGATTTCTTCCAAATGTGGTTCTATAATTTTGTGAAGGTGGTTCATGCGGATGACGTTGATTCTTTATGCCAATGTAGTTTTATTATTATGTTAATATTTTTTTAAAGATGAATTTTTACACCATGTCAAAACTTCAACTTTGCATTTCTTTGAATGTTACAACTTGCTGCTAGACTACATTAAATGTGATGCCATTTAGTTCAATGGTTAATCCATCAATCACTCCGTAAATACGGTTCCATCATTGTTTCATATGATAGTTCTGTCATTCATTTGATATAGTTCCATCATCACTTATTTTTTTCCGTGATTAACATTGTTCCATCACATATAAATATCTCGCCTAATTCTTCATCTAACTTAGTTTTCTAGGACTCTCATCTCCCCTGTTTACTTGTAATTTCTCTCTTTTGTTGTTCCTCTTCTTCTGCTTCCCATCACCAACTCTTCTGTTTCTTGGAATATCGATTATACTCTCTGCAACAATCCATAAAACAGACAAAGGAAAAGAGAATGGAAGTTGAGCTTATATCAAAGGGCTGCATTAGACCTTCTTCCCCAACGTCCCCCAAACACAGAACCCACAAACTATCGCTGTTGGATCAACTAGCAACAGCCGCCCACATCCCCATCGTCTTCATCTACCCCTTCTCCCAAGCAACCAACAACCATCTCCCACGAGCCACCATCGACTCGGTCCTAGCCCAGAGATCCCTCCTCCTCAAACAATCCTTGTCACAGACACTAACAAGATTCTACCCTCTGGCCGGGACAATCCGAGACGAGACCTCCATCGAGTGCAACGACGAGGGCACCTACTACGCGGAGGCCCGAGTGGACTCTCCCCTCTCCGACCATCTGCACCAGCTCGACCAAACCCAACTCACCAAATTCCTCCCTTTGGTGTTTCCAAGCCTGGACGTCCCCTCGGGGACTCACGCGGTGCTTATCCAACAGACCAACTTCGCTTGCGGCGGGATGGTGATCTGTGCGATGATATCTCACATGGCTGCTGATGGAACTGCTTTCGGCGCCTTCCTCAAGGCGTGGGCTTGTACTACTCGCGGGTTGGAGAGCGATGGTAACGACCACTTGTTTCCGAACTATGACGTGAATGAGGAGATTTTGCGTTCTCATTATAAGAAAAAGCTTCCAAGAGAGCTCAACATTGTCTCTACATGTAGCACAATGGCGAGGATCGGGGTACTGACATCGAGAAGGTTCGTGTTCGACGCTGCTGCTATTTCGAGACTTAAAGAACAGGTTAGTAAATCTCTAGGTGTGTACGTTGGGACTTTTAATCTCTAGGTGTATGTATGTGTTGTGTTTAAGGCAAACTCTCTTAGGTATGTTATTTTTTAGGCTAACTGTTTTGGACATGCTTTGTGGTGACATGTAATTCTAGTAATCTTATCTTCCGGAGTTATACAATTTATAATTTTTCCAAAAAATACATTGTTGTTATTGTAATTTCGGACATGGGTGGTTTCTTATGCAAATGTAACTTTAAAATAACGAGCAGGTGAGCAACGAAGGTCTGAAAAACCCTAGTCGAGTGGAGGTTGTCACTGCTCTTCTCTGGAGACGCATGAAGGATGTGTTCAGGGCAAGGTCAGGCGTGGACAGGCCCTTAGGGATTGCCCTGGCTGTGAACATGAGGCAAAGGACTGGTCACAATCTCTTCCCGAAGTATTCCCCGGGTAATTTTGCCTGGCTCGCGACTCCGGTCTGTACAAGTGACTCCCCAGACTTGAGTTCCTTGGTGGCCCAAATTAAGCAAGCAATAGGCAAGATCGACCGGGAGTTTGTAACGAGCCTGATCGGTGACGAAGCCCTAGCCACGATCACGGAGAAGGTGAAAGAGATGCAAGAAGATTTCTCCAGCAATGATTATGTTATGTTTACTAGCATGTGCAACTCGAGTCTGTATGACGTTGATTTCGGATGGGGGAAGCCTCTCAAGGCGGGTTTCGTAGGCCCGAGAAGATCCGAGCACGTCACCCCGTTTAGTAACTTGGTTATGATTGCGGATACTCTATCCGAAAATGGTGCAGAGGCTATGGTGATATTGGATGAAGAGGAGATGGCCTTATTGGAACACGACCAGGAACTACTGTCTTACGCTCTAGTGGATCCCGTGATTCCGCTTCCTTGTTAATTTTCCAAGATTTTCTTAGTTGATACTTATTGTTTCTAATAAACATTTCGAGTGATTCGAGAACTTGTTCAAGTTCGTTTGCGATGTATCTTCAGAATAATTGTTTCATCAGAGGATAATTTTATTAAAAAAATTCTCTTTGGTATTATTTCCATAATGCTAACATAATTGGTTTAGAGAGGAGTTAATTGGGTTATGACAAGTGTATGTTCTTTTAAATTTCTCTTCTATTTTTTTTTTGTCCAAGAACCATATACTGTGGTGTTCTTCCCATTAAAAGGAATGCATGTCTTACAGCATATACTAAGAGTCTAAGACATTCGTCTCGCTGTGTTCAAGCACATGAATTAACTCTACTGTACTTAAGATCAGTCCATGCTGAAAGACATAATATGCTACATCCCCAACAAGTTCTGATCTACATGTATTTTTACTAGATTTTGTATTTTCACGGTGTAGGATAGAGAAATAAGAGTGGTGGGAGTTTAGTGGAGAAGAGGGATGGTTTTTTTCATCTATCATAATCCACATCAACCTTTTCTGCAACAAACAATTCAAGTAGTTTGTGATCGTCGTCCTCAGTGACGACGAAGAACGGAGACATAATGAAATGAAAAAAAACGCAAAATTTTGTAAAAAATGTAAATGACAAACAACAAGCTCAGTTTTATTAGATCATAACACCAATCTCACCCTTATAAGTTATGCTTTATCCATGTCTCGAGAAAGTAGATAATCTGAATCTAAATTAGTCGATTTAATAAATACTAAATGTCACGTAGAATTAAAAAAATTTAGTTGGCCTTCAAAATGGAATCTTTTAACTATTGATATTCTTGAGGCTCATTTTATGTAGTGACAAAAATTGCCGGGGGTCAGTTGAATCTTTCTCGATCGCTCATATAGCTGTCTTAAACGTTAAAACTAACAAGCAAAATTAATTGATTGCATCACTTTCCCATGCCGAAGTTTATATTCGCCGGTCTGCTCTAACTGCCTCAATTGTGTGCTAAAAAGTAATAGTTATTTTGTTTTTAGTGAACTTAATAAAATGGGTAAATTACATCTGGCCCCCTCGGGTTTGGTGTATTTAACGCTCGTCCCCCTATTTTTCTAAAATCGATTAAAAAACTCTTCCTGTATGGCGAAATTGTACGAATCAGCCCCTCATGCCGGAATCGGAGATTTTCTCCGGCGAGGAGGCACGGAAAATGACAAAAATACCCTTTGGCTAAAAGACAAAAACATATTTCTTCTTCCTCCTTCCTCTTCCTCTTTCTCTTCCTCTTCCTCCTTTTCTTTTCTTTTCTTTTCTCTTCCTCGGAACATTCATAAACATCGGGAAGTACACATAAACAAATTTCCATTCCCCAGGTTGAATCCAAACACATCAAACTACTTCACGATTTTGACTTGAACGAACCCATTTTCAAAATTGCACATTCAATAATCCCAAACCAAACCAAATTTGGGCACAACAATGTAATAATCACAATAGGTTGATTAACAGGCAACCAAAAACCCTAAATGAAAGTGTTTATAGGTCGACGAACAGGCAACCAAAAATCCTAAATCTGAACACGTCTTTCTCCTCCTTCTTATCCTCGCCCAGGCTCCACGTCGCAAACCCCGGAGATTCCCAAGACGAATCCCTCTCCCCTCCTGGGAACGGTTCCCGAGCGCACTACTCCTCCTCACCAGAGACTCCCTCGAAGGGATCGAACGTTGCACCATTTTCCTGGTTGAGCTTCTATAGATAGTCATTTCCTCCGCCGCCGCCGCGGGCGGAAAGATGTCAGAAGAAAGAAGATGATGCACCAAGAAGAGGGGAAGGGGATGAAGGTAAGGACTTCTTGGCAATAGTGGAAAGGAGAAGGCAGAAATGGGTGTGTCTTGGAAATAATTGGGAGATCGCGTTCATGGCGGTTACTCGCCCTTCGTCTCTGTCCCAGGCCACACTCATGGAGGAGAAGGCAAAATGGGCAATACTACTTGTTGAATTCACAATCACAAATTCCATTCCAGACTCCTCTCGTAATTAAAACACTTAGATATAAATATAAACTAGAATTAGGAAGCGGGAGAGAGAGAGAGCGCGCCAGAGAGGTAGTTGATTAGGCGGTGCCATCTTTGGCTTTTGCTTTTGGCTTCCTCCTCTCGTAATCAAAGCCGTCTTCAACTTCTCTTTTTGCTTTTGACTTTTCTTCTTTTGTGTCAACGTGTTGATTAGGCATATCTGTAAATCGGTGTTATTTAGGGGAGGTATTATTTAGGTTTCATTTTCAATGAGGGAGGGTCATTTCGGGAGGGTGATGAAGGTGTGTTTTTTTATCGGTGCAGGTGTTATGGCGTTGTTTGCCAGAGAAAGAGCAATGCGGGGATGATTGGAAAAAGAAATATTTTTTTGTCTTTTAGCCAAGGGGCATTTTTGTCATTTCCCGTGCCTCCTCGCCGGAGAAAATCTCCGATTCCGGCATGAGGGGCTGATTCGTACAATTTTGCCATACAAGAAGGATTTTTTAATCGATTTTAGAAAAGCAGGGGGACGAGTGTTAAATACACCAAACCCGAAGGAGCCAGATGTAATTTACCCTAGTAAAATTCAAAGGAGACAAAACTTTCCGCATTTTTTTCAGCAGTTGATATATCTTGTCTTGTTCGGGAACTTCTTTGCTGATCATAATAAATGAAGAAAAAAAAGTTGGAATATCACACCCACCGTCCGTGCCTTGCCCCACTAAGTTCTTATTCTCCGACCTCATTTTTTTAAAATTACCACACCCCTTTCATTTATCAACAATAAGTCAGAAAATCATTATATAAGAGAAGTCATAACTCCGAGGATGGATGTCGTACTCAATAGAGCAAACCGAATATATAAGCTTTTTACCATGATATGTTTCTAAGTGTCACTAACTAATTGATTTGAAATCTAGAGGTTAATATATAGAAATATTATCTTTAAGTTATATTAGCATTAGTATTGGTTGGTCTACTAGACAAGTATTTTTATGAGAATTGATGTTTCTACAACTTTAGAGCTATGTTTACACATGATAGAGTCTTTTAAACTTTTAGACTAACTTTCATTTTTGTCACTTAACTTATTTCTAAGTCTTGTAGAATTAGTCTTGAATAAGTTTCGACAGATTAGACCCTTATTGAGTAGAATGAGCATAACTTTCTCAATTCTGATCCAAATTGGACAAGTAAATATAATTTGGAAAGCTATGGCATAGACTTACAATTAGTATGACCAAAGTCTGTTCAGATTATTAGCATAAGAAGGTCGAAATTGAGTTAGAAGTTGCTGAAATATGACCAGTTGATAAATAGGCAGCCAATCAGGAAGAGTTAATTATTAATATCCTATTTGAAATTTATGAACAAGATAACTATAAGAAAAACTCATTTACAAACCTTATAAGACCACAAGTAAACCCAAAGGATAAGTACAAAATAAAAGAAGCACCCAAAAATCAGAAGGAACAGAGAGAGAAGAGAAAAAAAGAAAAAAAAGAGAAATAAGCAAGTCAAGAAAGAAGTGTTCGGTAAGTGAATTTATGCTTCAAACTATACTTTGTGATGCTCTAAGAAGTTGTAGAGAAGAAAATTCTCTACCTCATGGTTTATTTATTTTCTTAATTTGAATAAGTACTGAATCTAAGAGAGTCATTTTACTTCGAACATTTGAGTAGGTGCCAGAATTGAGTAGGTGCAAGGAGAACAACTTTGTGAGTTGGTTCCTTTGAATTATGAATTAGTTATTAGATATGATATGATCATGAACAAACTGAGGAGTCCTATTTTTGTGATTTCATGGGTTAGTAATGATGTAAAAATAAGAGTACTTGATTAAATAACCATGTCGATGGAGATGTTTAGAAGTATTTACATTATCATTGGAAAAGAGTTATTTGGTTGATGTAATTGAATATTAGGCATGAGTAGGGACTGTCACAAACTTATTTAAGTATAATTATGATTCTTTAGATATAGTATAATTATTTATCGTTTATTTGTTTTAGGAAAAGAAGTGGACAACCAACTAAGCCAATATTCTAAGGAAGCTTAAGAATACGAACTTGGAATTTCAAGTGAGTGGATAATGAGTTCACAAACTATTATTTCTATTGTTATATATATTTCTTGATATTTTTAAAATTAGAAAGTGAATAAAGTACTTCTTGACTTCTTAGAGCTATTCTATTATTACATCGTCATTGATCCTATTTTGTTAACCTCTTTCATCAAAAGTTTCATTTGCTATGAACTTATTCCTTGATATGGTTCATAATTCTTTCTATTATTATTATTCCATATGGTTATGAGTCTTGTATGATGTTCATATGTATGATTATATTTATGAAGTCTTTCAGACCACATATGGTATGCATTAAGTTTTTAGGGTGTATGTCATGTGTCTTGCTCTTTGGGAGCTGTCTACGTATTTATGACTTATATTTATATTTTATTTATGCTTGTGTAGCATTTATGCTTATGTTGTGACCTAATTCTTGGGTCATAGCTCATAACTTATAGCTCATGTTGCATATTACGTATTTTATGTCCAAGTAATAAGTATATGTAATTATTATATATTATGATTCTTATGACACCAAATATAACCCATTGATATTCCATAACCTCATGACACTTATTAGTTACTCATTGAGCTTGTCTTACTATTCTCCCTTATTCATTTTTTAGATCCATTGTTGGAGAGCTTAGAGAACTTTCATAGAGTCGTGGAAGCTTGCATATTGAGGTCTGGCCAATGAAGATGTATTTTAGATATTTTGGATTTGTAGTTATTATGATATAGTTGATAACTTAGAATGTTGTATAGTTGTGTGTTCTGCGAGCGTGATTAGTTTGTTGTGCAAATACGTTATTACAAGTATATGTTTACACAATTTGTATGAATTTGATTAATATTAATTTTAGTCAGATCCTTACGCAGTCACGACTTATAAGATACGAGTCATGACAAAATAACTTCTTAGAACTGAGTCACAATCCACTTGGTCACTTCATTTGCCTTTCGACAAAATATAGCTGAATGTACATAGTAAGGCTTCGTTAATTACTCTTAAAACTTTGAAGAGCCATATCTTGGTGTTCGGATGTCCGATTCGAGAATTATTTTTTGAATTTGCATAACATTTTGAGATCTATTTCAAGAAACCAAAAAATGGGTTAAAAATTCATAATACGGACAATAATACAGGTTTTTTAATCCAGAAAATCGTGATACAGTTTTTTTTCTTTCCGGATTCACAAAACTCAATAAAAATTCGTATTATGGTTCCCCAGGTAAAAAACTCATATTACAGTCCGTATTAGGGTTTTTACCCAGATTGCTGACGTGGATGCTACATTCATAATTTTTAAAATTTTGTTACTATTTTGGTAAATAATTGTGAACAGTATCACCAAACTAAAAAAATTTCACTTTGCTTGGTTATTGGCATATTATCAAATCATTCTAATATTATATGAAAATTATTAATTTTAATTCAAAATTTTAAGATAATGTGTAAATAGATTTTCAAGGAATGTAATTGATTTTTTTTTACTCATCAATGTTCATTTGTATAGCCATGTCTCCGTTGGATTTTGTGGGATTTGATTCCTGCTGAATTATTTCTTTCTCCAACTTATTTTATTCCACAGATAAGCCCATTTAAGAATACTTCATTTTTTATGTAGAAGCTCACGAAAATTGACTAGTTAAATTTTCCTGGCCTTGCCTCTATTTAATCTGGATCGATATGATAGCTTGCGGCTTGTGCCCATTGAGACCCACAAAGAGACCAATCTTTCATTTGACGAAAAGAGACCAATCTTTCATTTGACGAAAAGAGACCAATCTTTCATTTGACGAATCATATTTAAAAAAACGTGTTGAGAATATCACATTACTTACTAAAAGATTAGAGAACGAATTTATAAATTTTTATAAAATTTACTAATCTTAGTAGGAGGCAGAACCAAGGAGTGAAAGTAATATAATGAATGTCTCAACTTTTTGTAAATTGATTAATTTTTTAATAGAATTAGTTTTTAATTTTACTAAAAATATATCTAATTATAAAAAAACATTAAGTTGGTGCCCCCACATCTCACCATGTGTGGCTCATCAGTTATTCAGTTGTACAGCGTCGACTCTATTTGATTGGCGGATCAATTAATTTGATTCCCACTGCATTATTCGTTCATCCAAACTTGTTTTTTTTTTTCCACAGCTAAGCTTATATAAGAATATTTCATTCCTTAAGTAGAAACTGACGAAAATAGATCAGTTAAGTTGTCCAGACCTTGTCTCTATTTAATTTGTCGGTTTCCGCCGAATGATAACCAATTATAACTCAACTTACTCCATGCATGGACCCCGTAAATATTTACTTGGGAAAGAAACAGAAATATGACACAAGCTGGAAAACATCTCTTTTCTTTAAGTTGTAGCTGATAAATCAAATTGGTAAGTTGGTATTTAATTGTCTAGGCATTCGCCAACTTAATATATTCCCCGTAAATAATTCAAACCGGAAGAGCAATGTGGTAAACAAGAAAAGAAAGTCAATTTGTGAGCAGAAACTCCAGTCTTACTGTGCCTTTTTTGTGCGGTTTTCTCGATTAACACATTTTTTATTCTTTGAAATTTAATCAGAGGATTAATTTGTAATTTACATATCAGACTATATGGACAGAATGAATGTGTTTGTGATAGAATAAGTGAAACAAATTATTAGCATTAACGGAGATATCCAAGGAACTAATTACAGCAATTAGATAAGACGTATACATGAAACACAAAGTTCCTCCTTATTGTTTACATGGAAATAGAGAACGGAGACTTTTCAATCGACATTAACGCGCTGCAGAAAGACGAATAGATCAAAGGGCGGAATAATGCTCGGATCCAGGGAATGGTAAAACTTGAGAAGCTTCTCTTCGAAAAGGTTGAAGACCTCGTCAACTATCTCACTCCCGAAGTGATCCGCGATAAGCTGACCCACCGATGATCTCGTAGCCATTACTAGCGCATGCACTGGTACCTGGCGTATCGACCTAGCCGATTGCTCGAGCCGCTCAATCTTGAAGTACCCGCAATTCGTCCAGCAATATCTTCTAGCTCCTCTGGTGAAGCTAGGTGCAGCGGAATCATGAACGAGTCTACTTTGGCCTGCTCGAGAGTCCCCTGCGACAAGCAACACGATCTGTAAGACTCGTCTTCAGGTGATACCGATCATCAAAGTCAGAATACTTGGTGCTCTTTACCGTCTTGGCCATGTCCGAAAGGCACGAGATCAAAATGTTAGAACACGCTACGCTCTCGCATTTTTCAGGATTCGCTCCTCTCGGAATGCCTGATATAAGGAGGGCGAGAAATCCGCCAGAGACCATTTCTTCGGCTCTGAGTTTCAAGAACAAATCCATATCGCTCGTGAACTGATCCGCATACTCCTTTCTACCCATTTCAGGGGAATATCGCGGTACTTTAGAAAGCCAGTGCACAGCATAAGAACAATGCACGAAATTAAGACTGGCCTTAGGGAATATCCTCTTAAAGAAGCTCCCGGGGACTCCTGCTGCAAAGTAAAGCCTCTCCGAGGGCATAGACTTGAAAAGAGTGTTGAAATCATTTTCGGTGTGATCGTTGAAGTAGACATGATATTCGAAGTTCTCCGAGCTTCGGCCTTCGGAGTGGCGCTTGGATTCCACAGCTTGGATTATGCTGTCAGCGGCCGCAAAAGTGTTGGGTCCAATGGAGCACCCAAAGTCAGCTATTTTGAACACATTCGAACAGCTTAGTAGTTGGTTCAAGTCGATCTTTTTCATGATCTCCTCATTGATCAGGATCTTAATTGAATCCACACCTCCTCTCTGTGTGAAGAAAAAGCATTAAGATAAACATACGATTCAAGTTAGACATAGCTCATATCGCGAGTTAACGATATACGATCCGAATCTGCAGAAATTACCAGGTAAGTAGAATTGTTTGCATAGCTATATGGGCTATCGCCTCCAGCCATTGGAACAGTAACAACCGCAGTGTCCATTTTGTTTTGTCCTTGTCTATCTGCAAGAGAGGAAGAGCTCATAACAGATTCTCCTTCTCAGGATTTGCGAAAAGAAGCAAAATAAAGATTCAGAAGCAGCAAAAGCAACCAGCTTGTGTGTGCATATATTTATTAACTTGGCAAAATAAAATATTGGACCTTGCAATGTAGATCAGACGTATTAACCACCCTAGTAGAGTTTTTTCATGAATTTTTTTTAGTTATAAACAGAATTCAATTATCATGATAATTTCAAAACTTTTTTAAACGATTTTTGGGGCCGAATTTCGCAAGTGTTTACTTAATATTTGTTCCAACAAACAGGGCCGTAGATGACGTTCTTTCTTAAGCTAGAAAGTTTTTATCTTGTAAATAACTACTTGGATATCATATCTCACTCTCGTTGTGTGGTATAATTATTTTTGGATTTTTTAGGAGAAAAAAAAATCTATTTAAAAAAAAATAAAGAGCCGTACGATCATACCATGATTTTCTCTGCCTCGATTATCATGTTAGAATTTTTATACAGCATTACATTTACCAATTTATCTAATTCTTCCTAGAAAATGACCATAAACGCATTATATTTACTCAATCTTTTACCGAAGTATAAAAATATTCAACAACATTATTCTAAAGCAAAGTAATGCCTTGATTCTTTGAGGAAGGACTGAGAGCTAATATACATTTTTATGTTTCAATAATCTCCATGCCCGAAAATCCAAACTTTAAAAATGACTTGGATGAAGATTGACACATAATTGGAATACAGTTTAGGCATTGGAATGCAAAAGGGATTTATTGGCACACATCTGCCTCATTTCAAGAAACTGTGCGTCCAAAAGCAGTATTAGTTATAAAAGGAAGCAACACAACGCAGTCAATCCAGGAAAACAATAATTCGATGATACAAGCTAGAAACACACACAAAGTAGAGCAAAGCATTAGACAGGCGGCCAATTCAGGGGTGAAGATAGTCTCAATAGTCCTCTGGTTCTTCCTCCTCTTCACCACCTTCTGCACCAACCTCCTCATAGTCTTTCTCGAGAGCAGCGAGGTCTTCACGAGCTTCTGAAAACTCGCCCTCTTCCATGCCCTCGCCGACGTACCAGTGGACGAATGCTCGCTTAGAGTACATCAGATCAAACTTGTGGTCGATTCGGGAGAACACTTCGGCAACTGCAGTATTGTTGCTAATCATGCACACCGCACGCTGCACCTTTGCAAGATCGCCACTGGGTACAACCGTTGGTGGTTGGTAATTGATCCCGCACTTGAAACCAGTGGGGCACCTGAAAAATAATCAACATTATTAGCAAGCCAACAGAAAATGTGTTTCATGTGAAAAGAGAGAAGCTTCGTATCTTACCAATCAACAAATTGTACAGTCCTCTTGGTTTTGATGGTGGCAACTGCAGCATTAACATCCTTCGGGACAACATCTCCGCGATACATTAAGCAGCAAGCCATGTACTTTCCATGCCTCGGATCGCATTTTGCCATCATGCTTGAAGGTTCAAACACTGCACTGGTGATCTCAGGTACCGATAATTGCTCATGATAAGCCTTTGAGGCTGAGATTACTGGGGCATAAGATGAGAGCATGAAATGGATGCGAGGATAAGGGACAAGGTTAGTCTGAAACTCTGTGACATCCACATTGATGGCACCATCAAATCGCAAGGAAGTGGTCAAAGATGAAATTATTTGTGATATTAAGCGATTCAAGTTTGTGTATGTTGGCCTTTCAATGTCCAAGGATCTCCTGCATATATCGTAGATTGCCTCGTTGTCTAGAAGCACAGATACATCTGTGTGCTCAAGGAGTGAGTGAGTGGAGAGCACGCTGTTGTATGGTTCTACAACAGCTGTGGATACCTGCAAGGGTTCAGAAGGATAGTCTTAATTCCCTTTCTTCATGAATCAAGGCAGAGGATCTTCAGGAAAACGCTGAACCAAAGTGAGGACAACAAAAAATATATAACATAACAACAAAAAACTCATCATCTTTTCTGATAGATTTACAACCTCTTAAGCACCCTAATAGCATTCTTTTCCTTTAATTTTACTTTAAAGTCCAATCGTGATGATTATGTTGCATCAATTTGAAGATATTGCAAAGTGTAGGTGACCTATTTCTCATCTTTAAGTACAAACCTGAGGAGATGGATATATGGTGAAGCCAAGTTTTGACTTCTTTCCATAGTCAACCGATAAGCGTTCCAAAAGCAGTGAGCCCAAGCCAGAACCAGTTCCACCGCCAACAGCACTGAATACCAGAAATCCTTGCAATCCAGTGCAATTGTCGGCCAACTTCCTCACTCGGTCAAGGCAAAGATCAACAATCTCCCTGCCAACTGCAGTAAACAAAACAGAGCAATTAATCCAGATTGTAAACAACATCAAACTGACAATATCAAACAGACCTCACAATCTACTTGCCCGTGTAATGTCCTCTGGCAAAGTTATTAGCAGCATCTTCTTTTCCTGAAATAAGCTGCTCAGGGTGGAAGAGTTGCCTGTAAGAGCCTGTCCGAATTTCATCAATTACAGTAGGCTCGAGATCAACGAAAATAGCTCTGGGGACATGCTTTCCGGAACCAGTTTCGCTGAAGAAGGTGTTGAAAGAATCGTGCTCGACACCTACAGTTGTATCACTGGAAAAAACAAGCAAAAGAAACCATCAACATTAAGATCCCTTGCCATTGACGCACGTAATCAATCTAGCAAGCATGCAGCAACAATACGGATACAAGCTGCCCAAGTACAAGCCGGCCTCCCTTGCCAGCCACCTTCAAGCCTACAATGTACACTTGCCCTCCCATTATCCCAACTAACAGTCATCCCCAATCATCC
>SOPF01027683.1:5248-42264 GCA_012979155.1 Hypericum perforatum | reverse complement strand
GAGAGCTGTAGGGTATATCCTCCATTTTCTTCAAAGTTGGGTTCTTTTTAGCTGCTGACAATTTACACTCATAGAGATTACCCCTTTTCCCTGTCTCCTTTTCAGATATTTTTGTGTGCAAAGAATTGGACTTTTGAGACTGCTTTGAACTGGGTATTGGCCTAGTGGCTTAGGGGGTGGAGACATTGGTCAAAGATAGAAGCTTTAGTAGTAGTTTTGCTTGAGACCTCAGTTGATGTGGGTCCCTTTCTAAAATGGGACTGGAGGAGGATGCATAGTTCTTTTTCGAGGGAGTTGAGTTAGTTACGTAAGTGATGCTTAATTTGATGTGAATCGGGCTTTCTTGTGCTACTAGCTAGGTGTAATCTTGTTGCAATTGGTTGGAGGAGGTGAGACTTGGATTTCCAAATAATTGAGGAAATTGCTGCTTTCTAGCTTATTGGTAGTAGATAGGTATAGGTCAGTTGCTTACTCTGAGGTCTGTTTGGTTGCCTGTTTTATGGGAATTGAGTCTGTGATTGGCATCACTTGTGATTGCTGGTTACCGGAGGAGTTCTATTTTGGGTAAAGGGTTATGGAGATGTGGCGCCTTCGGTTAGTTTGAATGTAAATTGGGAGGGCATAAGCGGGTTTCAGGTTGTGGTTTTTAGCGGGCAGTTTTGATCATTTGATTTCTGTTTCTGAGGTGGAAAGAGCATAGATGGATATGTGGAATGTAAGAGCAGCAGCGGCTGCCGGATACATAGCCAAGCAGTTGAAGCTTTTGAGAGATGAGGATAGCTCATTGGAATCATCTTCTGGAACCACCGAGTACGAGAAACCTGGGGCCTTCAGCTGTCGCTTTCGCAGATTGACTCGGAGAATAAAAGATGCTGATGCAGATGGAACACAAACATTCAGCGAAAGTTTCTCGCCGAGGATGCTAGACAGTGGCTCAGAGGCAGAAGCTGCTTCCGTGAGCAGTTTTAGTCATAAGTTGGAAAACATGGGAGACTTTGATGATTGCAGCTGGTTTTCTGTGTCGGGTTCATCAAACTTGTTGGCAGGTGAAGTTGTGCCAAACGGCAATGTGGATCATGTCTTTGTCAAGAAAATGGACTCATTCCATTCTCCCATAAGAAAGAGAGCTTCTTTGAGAACTAATCATTTGCGGAGACACCTGATTAAACCCTTAACTTCTCTGGAGAGTTGCCTGATGGCTCAGTTGTATGATGAAGATACAAGAGTACACGAATACGTGCTAAGTACCTTCCCATCCCCATCCCCATATGTGAAGCCCTTCATTGTAACAGAAGGGCACCACGTAATTAGCAGAGCCAATAGTGACAATTTCAGCACACACATTGTGAAGGATTCTACCAAGATGCATGAGAACGTAGCTGTATCTGGGGTTTCTCTTCTCCCAAAGTTCGCACCATTGAATACCATGAAGAAGGTGGAACCTAAGGCTGGACGAGGAACTGAAAGATCCAGCATTTCCAGCAAAACAAGCAGTAAAAAACAGTCAAATCTGCATAATGGTAGGCTTGCTTTTCAGTAATCGGCATTTGTTGATTACCATCATTCTAACTTTCCCTGTACACACTTGTGGGTTGAAAATCTTTTGTCATCCATTGTCCTTTGATTGTGAATGATGCTAATAGTTGACACACATATATGATGAATTGTCTTTTGGTGTTGAAAATAGCAAAATGAAACCTGACATTGTGCTTGAAATTGGCATCATCCCATAAATCTGATTCTCCCTTGTATTGTCTTGTATGTATGGTTCTTAAAAGGTTGTAGTTTAACAGGTGAGCGAATCTGTTAGCATGCTTGAACCAAATTTTAGGCATGAACATGGTTTTTGTAAGCACTTCTTCTTTCTACTCTTGCCAAGCTGGCATAACCGGTCTTCAGCTCTTTCTACTTCTTTCTACTCTTTCTACCTTTGAGGGAACAATGCTAGTAATTGTACATTCCTGCTTTCAGCTCGTATGATCTAAACTTTCTAGTTGCCTTTTATCGACCAGGATCAAGACACGATGCATCTCTCGTCAGTTTTGGGATTTGTATTGGTGTGATCTCTTCACTTCTTACAAACAGAAGAGAATCACACCAATTAAAGAATTTGTTGAAGCAGACCAAAAACCTGGTGCAAGATTTACAAGAGGAACTTGAGATGAAAGACTTGTTGACTGTGAAGGAACTCGTCAATGACAACTCTGGATCACAGGGTACACATGCGAACTCCTTGTGCAACGGGAGACAGGATATGTATTCCCGTGTAGGGAAAGTTGACGATTCGAAAATTGAGGGCTGGGAAGCATCATATAATGTGAAGGCAGAAGTGGACTCTGAATCTATGAGTAAAATTGAAGCGGAGTTGGAAGCTGAGCTTGAAAGGTTGGGACTCAACATAAGTGTGTCCAACTCAGGGAGAAGGTTCTCAGATCTTGTAGAGGTAAAGCTGTTTCAAGAAGTCCAACAACTTTTATTGATTATTTGTGTATTTAAATCAAATTTTTTTGTGATTCTCTCGTGCTAATTTTTTATAAAATTGTACAGATGGACCCAGATTATGAACCAGATTTTGCTGAAGTTGAATTGAGGCCAGACGCCATCAGCAATAGGACCGATGGCCAATCCAAATCAGATCATGCTGCCAGCAGTACCTCGACCAGGCAATCTGCCAAGTATGCAGTTTCGCCACGAGAGCTCAGTGTACGACTTCACCAAGTTATCCAGTCAAGACTTGAAGAGCGTGTGAGCGAGCTGGAGATGGCCCTCCAGACCAGCCAGAGAAAGGTCCTACATATGGAGGCCGAGTCCAAACGTGCTGCAAGGAACATATCAGCTAGCATGCTGAGATATTACTCCGATGAAGAAAGTCCAATGGAGAGGGACCAACCCCTGGTCATAAACCTGTCAGGCGGGGCTCTCAACGCGTACAACGAAGCATATGAGGAGCTATCAAAGCAATATGATTCGGAATCAGATGAGTCGCCCTACAATGTCTTCGAAACTATTGATCGGGCAAGTCACATTGCAACAGATGGTTCCTCTCCTCATTTCTACCAAACAAACCTCTTCGACTCGGAGTGTGGCGTCAAAACTTCTTCTGCTTGTCTGTATGATGGCGGAAGTGACGACGAGAAGAGTGACGGTAGCGAGGAAATGGAGCAGCAGCTAATCAAGCAATTTGTGGAGAAGAGCAAGAAAGGCACTCCAGCAGTATTGAATGCACAGAAAGCCTTGTTTTCCATGGATTACAATGGGACTGAATGATCGATCAATCAAAAGAAAGTTTTGCCTTTAATCTCGCATTGTTAAGTTCGCATTTGGAAGCCAATGAAGGGACTTTCACAAAATAGTGAAATACCCTCTGCTGCTGTTGTTTATGAACTTCCTCGCCAAGTCGAATCTTTGGGTTCAAAAACTTCCTCATCATTTGTACAAAGCTCACAATATACTTGTTATTTGAACCAACTCTACTAAAATAAACACTTGACAATGAGCTTGGCAATCATAAAGCAGACTGGACTCGTTTATTAGGCAATTTCTAGAGAGCGAGAGAGCGGAAATACCCACAAATTTCAATTACATGTAGTTCACTCAAGTAGGTTCAACGCGATCAAACCAACGATAACATTTGTTACTTTCATTCGAGTCCAGACTAAGGCCAGAACAAAAAAGTCTAAACGTAAGGCAAGTGCCAATGCTTCCCATGGTGAAGGCAACCAATCACGCCCTCTTGGCGAAGTCGTTGTCATCGTCAAGCGGGTCGCTCGCTCCGAAGGTACCCTGATCCTTATCGGTCTGCCCAAAAGTCAAATCCTCATTGCCACTGGCTCCACCTGCAGCACCAAAGTCTGGAGCACCACCAAAGCCACCAGAGTTGCTAGGATTGCCGAAATTTCCCCCTTCAAAACTGTCAGTCGCATTGCCATAGTTTGCAGCACTGCTATTGTAGTTACCCCCAGAACCACCACCGTAGCTCCCACTACCACCACGATATCCGCCTCCACCACTGTATCCACCTTCACCACCTCCATAACCGCCACCTCCGTAACCACTGCCACCACCTCCGTAACCACCACCTCCAAAACCACCACCACCTCCGTAACCTCCACCTCCAAAACCACCACCTCCTCCGTAGCTTGGTCGTGGTCTATCTGTTGCATAATTCACTCTCACACGTCGACCGCCTAAATCCTGAGAATGAAGGGAAAAGGGCAAGGGGAAATTAAAAGGGATAAAAAAAAACTGCAAGATAAAACCAGCTAACAAGATGCCAAAAGAAGAACACGCATATGACCAAAAAATAAAAGAAGCATTTGCTGGTGTCAGTTGACGTGAAGGCACTTCAATCATTTAATTAGGCATGTTCCAGTGACACAGTAAGCAAAATCACTTACGGCAGTTGAATTACTAGTGTCGCAGTTCCGAGGCAACAACATACAAGGTTCCTATAAGACTTCCAAACACACAAAATGTTGGATTTTCATACAAACTCCAAGAAATGCCATGTTACCTGTCCGTCCAAAGCCTGGAGTGCACTTGACGCCTCCTCACTGCTGCTGAAGGTTACAAACCCAAACCCTCTAGAGTTGCCAGTCTCCCGGTCAACAATGATTCTAGCTACAATTAGCAAAAAAATAAAATTCAGTAGGATACACCTGTTGACAAAAATAATTAGAGCATACCCACCATGCCTATAGAACTAACACCAAATTGAAATCACATTATACCTTCAAGAACTTCACCATATTTACTGCATTGATCTCTCAAACTGTTCTCATCCATGCCATAACTAATACCTGAAATCAAACAGGCAAGTCATCATAAGCATCTTAAACATATAATTGCAATACACTGGTCAAGAGATAGCGGGAATCATGTACCTCCGATGAATAGTTTGGAACTAGACATGCATCTGATAGCATTGTAGATTGAAGGACGCGATGTCAAAAACTCAGAACTTGTCTGCTTGCAGACAGTCTGCCTGAGTAGACTCCCAACTTTACCGAGTAAAGCCATCGCAACAACCTGCACAGGCCAAGCAACACAGAACAACCAAGAAAAGATTAATCAATCAGGTCACTACAAAAATCAATGATCCCAGTTCCCACCAACATCTAGCAAAACAGTGACTGAACCCTAGAAATTTAAATCGTATAGAAACAACTACAACAACAACAACGATCTTCCTTCGCAGCTTTAACCATCGACACAACCCCAGTCGAAACCCGTTCTCGAACAAAGAAACGACCAAAGCCACCAAAAACCAGCACTTAACGAATCATATCCTTTCTCGCCACAAAGATATCTAAACACACTTCCAAATAGCCCACGAAGCCAAGAAACAGACAGACACAAAAACCCAAACACATACAATCAAAGATACCCACGGAAATAAAAATCCCTAATTCGATTAGAATCGTTGACCTAATTACAACAGGGGAGAAATGGAGAAAGGACCGATCTTTGGATTCGAATTAGGGTTTTGTTACCTGGGTTCTTCTTCTTCTTCTTCTTCTCGTGGGTCGACTAGTGTGAAGTGGAAGAACGAAACCCTATTTGTAGGATCGAAGAAGGAAGGGAAGGGAGGGGTTTATGTAGGGTTTGAAAGGGCAAGAAATGAGGTGTAGGAGTGAGAGTTGATCTGGGCCGTTGGATTTCGAGGGTGTGGTGTGTGATCACTCGGTGGCCGAGGTCTTTTTATGAGATACCTCTCGCTTTTTTGGAGATTGGAAATTATTATTATTATTATTATTATTATTATATATAATATGCTAATTAGTATGTATTAAAACGAAAAACGGATAAATCAATAAGGTGTTCAAATATTAATATCAGATGTTACCCAATATGAATATCAAAGGTTAGAAAATTTAAGAAACCAATAAATGACTGACTTTTTGAAAAATATATATCAAATACTTATTAACAAATATTTGTTAAAATTGCAACTCATCATCAATTTTAATTAATCGACATAATAATTTTGAATACCAAATATTATAACCAAAAAAGTGTTACATATTTCGCAGGTAAAAGAAAGAGAATAGCACCACAAAATCAACTTTTCATCCACATTCTCGTTTCTGGGAACACTTTATTTTCATTTTCATTTTCATCCCTGGATCAAAATCAAATTACGCCGGCAAGGAGGATCCATCCATCCTATAGGGCTGTCGCTCGAATTGATCTGGGCACCGGTCATCCTCTTTCGGACAACGGTTGTTTTTTTTTTTCATTCAATTTCCATGTAAGAAACCTTCCAATTAATCATCGGATTATTGCTTGATTAAGCTCGTACTTTAATTGTTACGTCGTGACTCGCATCATAAATCACTCTCTTAACATATTTAAATTTGTCGTATATTGTTTTTTCATTTAAAAAAAAAAATTGTCAACGCCTTAGATTTTAATTTTTCAGCGTCTCCTCAATTATCTGTCTGTTTCAATGCCCATTATATTTTGCTTATTTCATCTATTGGGTTGTTTTCAATGTCAGATACGCAGGTCCACCGTGAAAGATCTTATTCGATCGTGAATGATCAATATGTTATTTTGCTAAAGTTAATTAACAAAGCACTCTTTTATCTTATACTTGGTGGCTCCTTTGCTGTAGTGTACAAGTAACCGGAGGGATGAAACATGATCATGCATCCTTCAACAACTGCTTCTCATGAAAGTCTCTCTTCATCGAAGATGGACGTTTTCGAGTTCGACCCGAGTGGGACCAAGTCCAGCAGTGCTGCTCCTCCCCGTCATTCATCCGGTTACGATGATCAGGACGACAACCTTCCCGTTAGCACAATGCCCGGACGTGGCGAGGCGAGTCCAGGCAACACTGTATTGATCGGTAATGGCAATCGAGGGTCCGGGACGCAGCCTTTTTCTACAATGCAGATGGTGGCGCGCCCTGATTCCTCTACCTCGTACAGGATACCGTCCTCCGTTTTTAGAACCAAGTCTAGTACAGTGGGGGATTGGAGCGTTGCGTCGAATGAGTCGTTGTTTAGTATCCACACCGGGAATGCTAGTTTCACGAGGGAGCAGCTTGCTTGGATGGATAGATCATCAGATGAGCAGATGTTCTTGCCCACCGATACCGACCTGTTATTCTCTGGTCCGTTGCTGGACTTTAATCGGCCAGGAGAAACCGAGAATTGTCCGAATGTCGTGCAGGAGCAGGAGAAACTACAGCAACACCAACTGCCAGAACTGCAGAATGGTTCAAGTGTAAATGTAACAGCCCTGGAACCTGGCGATCTTGCACCGATAAAATTGGTTAGTCCATCGAATGATGAGTTAACCAAAGAGACATCTCTTGCCAAGGGTGTGGTTCAATCCCCTGCCTCCAGCCGCGTGTCGGACAACGGAAGTTGCAAGTCATTTGCGTTCCCCGTGTAAGTTGCGCTAAAATTCTAACACGGTGCTATATCGGTTTTGCAAGAGACCAAGTTCCTTGAATATCAATCTGACAAATGCATGTGTTTGTGCTGCATGTTTGAAGATTGTCAAGGAATGATACAAGCGGTTTAGCAACCCCGAAGCAGCCTGTACTCGGCCATTCGTCTAAACCAACTGAGCCGTCAAGCGCAAAGACGAACCAGAAGCCGGAGCCGGATCTACAGCCGCAGCCGCAACCACAGCCAGCGGTGCAACCTGCTAAGAAGCCAGAGGCAGGCTCGAGCTCGGTAGCTGCAAATAATGCCCGTTGTACGTGGTTCTCTTGCTTTACGGGTTGTGGCGCGGCCCCTCGATCTTGATGAACAAATGATCATCTATCCTCTGCTGCTATCTGCAGTGCGTTAGGCCTGAAGAGTGATGATGAAACTTGAAACTGTTAGCCTCCCTCTTTGGTTTTATCTCTTAGGAGGATTGGTCCTTCTTGACATGGATTTGGTAGAACCTGTAATTAAGTTGTGGTTTGAAGAAGAGATCATAGGCTAGGAGGAATTAATATAGCTTATAATGCACCCCTCTATAGTTAGCTTTTGTAGCTGATATGAGTAGAATTATTATTTTAATCCATGCATATGGGTACTTTCATTTGATCGAAAATAATTAATATCTGAACATTTATTCGTTCTATTAATTAAAATTTTGATGAAATCCAAACCCGGATCGAAACAGAATTTACAGGGTCCTGTTTTCAATCAAGATCCTATATACCTATCGGTTAATTTGCCGAACATTCTTTTGCAATAACCTGTAGAGTAGTATAACAATATAAACATATCACCAAAATTCACAAAAGAAAATCAAAATATCACAAAGATTGAAGTATACTTCAAATCGCACAAAAAAGGTAGGAAATTTTTAAAGAGCAAAGGAAAATACACACAGAAACAAGAGTGTTGTATCTTTTTTTGTTTGCGAAAAGAAGCATATAGTATTAAAATGATTGAGAACTACGCATCAATACTAAAAATGAAGTTCAAAAAAATATTCAAATTAAATATGGATTTGGGAGTCTTTTGGTTAACAAGACCATGAAATGAAAGTAGACGTCAGCCCATCAGGTAAGAGCCCATTACTCAGGGCCCAAAAAAAGGTTTTTTTATAATATTTTTGGCAGGGAACCTGAACAGATGATTCCCGCGCGTGAAAACTCGAAAACTCGAAATAATAAATCTCTCCCGCGCCCAAATATTATTATTATTATTATTATTATTATTATTCAAAAAAACGAAAAATCCCCCGCCGACGCCTCCCTTCCCGTTTGGCGCCAAAACAGCCGCGAAGCTCTTACATTACAAGAACCCAAAACCCACCCATTCCACCTCACTCTCTCTCTCTCTCTCTCTAACACACACACACACACAAACTCTCTCTCTCTCTCTCTAGCCCCGATGGACCCAAGAGTGACCCCCGAAGCAGTATCGACCCTCCTCGCGAACCCCAAGCCCGAGGAGGGGTCCGACCTCCTCGTCATCCAAGTCACCAACCTCGAGCCCAAGGGCAAATCCTACGGGTACCCTAATCCGCTACATAATCGAAATGTTTGTTAGTTATTATTTATTTTCGTTGGATCTGACAAAAGAGTTGGGTTTTTTGTCTCCCCAGGTTTGAAGGGAGCGACGGGAGGAGGAAGATCAGAGGGATATTCAGCTCACGGCTGTCGCAGGAGATAGTTTCTGGAAGCATCCAGAACCTTGGACTTATTCGTCTCGTCGATTACACTGTCAATGACATCCCCAACAAAGCCGACAAGTAATTACTTTTCCCCGCTTTTTGATCCTCTTAATTGGTTTGTTGTGATAGGGTTTAGTCATTCTCATTTGCTGTTGTGTTCTTCTTTGTATGGGATGTTTTAGGTATTTGATTGTAACCAAGTGCGAGGTTGTGTGTCCCGCATTGGAGGAGGAGGTTCGGGTTGAGGATGGGGCGGATGATGGTAGGTCTAGGGTTGTAATGGAGCCCAAGCAAGAACATGACGAGGCTGACAATAAGAGCGCAATGGCTGGTATTCTGTTGAAGCCGAAGCAGGAGGCTGAAGCTAAATCTGTGGCCCAGATCGTGCACGAGCAGCGCACCAAGTGAGTCGATTGCTACTTTGTTGATTTGGGTTACGTGTAAGAGATGCGTGTGCTTGATCTAATGTGATCTGGTGTTTAACAGTATGGCGCCAGCTGCGAGGATGGGGATGACGAAACGAGTTCATCCTCTGGCATCCTTGAATCCCTACCAGGGGAATTGGACCATCAAGGTTCGAGTTACGAATAAAGGGACTATGCGCACCTATAAGAACATGAGAGGCGAAGGTTGCGTCTTCAATGTGGAACTGACTGACCAAGATGTATGTTTAATGTTGCAACTTCTTTTATTTGAAGTTAGTTCTAAGTTTGTTCTTTGGCTGGTCTAGAATGACAGTGATTTGTGTATGTGCAGGGTACACAGATCCAGGCAACAATGTTCAATGATGCGGCGAGGAAGTTCTTTGACAAGTTTGAGTTGGGGAAGGTGTATTATATATCTAAAGGCACTCTCAAAGTTGCTAACAAGCAGTTTAAGACGGTTCAGAATGATTACGAGATGACACTGAATGAGAATTCTGAGGTGGAAGAGGCTAGCAACGAGGCTGCTTTTGTTCCTGAGATTAAGTTTAACTTTGTCCCTATTGATCAATTGGGTCCTTATGTTAACTCCAAAGAGCTTATTGGTTAGTTGAATTCGCCTTGCTGCTGAAGTTTGTGATTTCGTATTACTGGTTGCCTTTTAGTGTTTGATAAGGGATTTATATGTTTGGTGTGTCTTTTTGCAGATGTAATTGGAGTTGTGCAGAGTGTTTCGCCTTCCATGAGCATCCGAAGAAAGAGCAACAATGACACCATCCCCAAGCGGGATATAACTATTGCTGATGAGACGTATGTTTAAGATGTTTGTTTTGAAAATCTTTCCTACATTGTCAATTTCATTACACTGAAACTTTTGAGCGATACTATGACAGGAAGAACACTGTTGTGGTCTCCTTGTGGAATGAACTTGCCACCACCGTTGGTCAAGAATTGCTTGATATTGCTGACCAATCTCCTATTGTTGCTATCAAATCTGTCAAAGTTGGAGATTTCCAAGGTATTTAGATGATTTAGCCGTAAACAGAATTTGGTATTTGGTTTGATGGTCGCTTAGCAGGAAATGGAATTTGGTCTTTGGTTATGGTAACTGTTCAATTCTCTACTCCAGGTGTATCTTTGTCTACATTAGCCAGAAGTGCAGTGCAAATCAATCCGGATCTTCCCGAATCAAAGAAGTTGCGGCTCTGGTATTGCTCGCTAATCATCTAGTTAACCTTCTGGCTCACCGTTTCAATTTTTATCTGGATATGTATCTAATAACATGTTACTATCTTTAGGTACAATTCTGAAGGTAAAGACACTTCAATGGCATCTATTAGCTCTAGTGTGAGCCCTTCATCAAAAGCCGGAGGAAGATCTATGTACTCGGATCGAGTAACCCTCTCTTACATTACCAGTAACCCATCACTGGGTGAAGATAAGGTACTTGATTAGTAGTACATCTGCTAGAATCTATAGTGTGCAAGTGATACATCATTTGTTAGAATTAGGTGTCTTAGAATCGGTTTCTTGTATTAATCAGATAATCTCATTTCATCACACTGTACTGTGCAGCCTGTTTTTCACAGCATCCGGGCTTATATAAGCTTCATCAAGACGGACCAGACAATGTGGTACCGTGCTTGCAAGACATGCAACAAGAAGGTCATAGATGCCATTGGAGGTGGATATTGGTGTGAATCATGCCAGAAGAATGATGACGAATGTTGTTTAAGGTGAAGAGATGGGCTAATGAACTGTCTCAAGTACTTTGCATACTGTTCAAGTTCTGCACTTCATCATGCTCTGCTTCTGTCTTAGGTACATTATGGGTCTCAAAATCACAGATGCTAGTGGTGAAGGTTGGGTCTCTGCATTTAATGATGAAGCCGAGAAAATGATTGGCTGCTCTGCTGATGAACTGGATAAGCTGAAATCAGAGGTAACCACCTTACATTCTGTGAACGTATCTGCCAACACGACAACCCTTGACATTGTTCTTAATGTCTCTGGCTTCTTTGATTTTCAGGGTGATGGAAATGGATACCAGCTGAAACTGAAGGCGGCAACATGGAGTCCTCATCTTTTCCGTGTTAGCGTAGCTCAGAACGAGTACAACAACGAGAAGAGACAGAGGATCACTGTAAGGGCTGTCGCTCCAGTTGATTTTGCCGCTGAATCTAGATTCCTGCTGGAGGAGATCTCCAAGATGAAAGCTTCTCAATAAGGGTGTTTCAGCTGAAAATATCTACCATGTCAATGTTTCTGGATTAGTTCCAACACCCTCTACCCTGAAATATCAGCTAACTTAATTTTCCTTTCATCTGGTCGAAACTAAAAGCTGGTTTGATGTTTCCAGACCAATAGCCAGTAGTAGTATAGTATGGGGTTCTGCAAGCTTTTTCCTTGTAGCAGCAGGTTCTTTTAGGCGATAAATTTCATCTCTCGTTTGTTTCCCAAATTCTAAACCTACCTATTTTGTAATCAAGTTTCAGTCTCTTGGGTATGAATCTATTGGATACAGAGAGAACAAATCAAGCTTCATTTTTGCAACCTGTAATTGTGATTCTTCACTCAATGGGAATTGAAATGGCACTGAGGAAGAAGATGAGCCTTTGTAAAGAACCCACCTACCTTTTATTAGTAGAAAAACTAGCAACATTGGATTTATCTAATTGAAGTATAAACAGGAAGAGATAAGAATGATGATTGTTACTGGGAGACTAAACCAGAAGGTTCACCTATCACTCATCCTTGGGAAGTGGAAAAGCCCAATCCAAATACTTATGGAGGCTGCCAGTGAAGTCGGTAAAGAGGCCATCAACTCCTATCTTGTTGACCCAATAGTCATACTCCTGGTACGGGTCTTGATGAAACTGGAAGTGCAGGAATTGGTTCTCGTTCCGATACGTGTAAGGGTGCACCTGTAGGTCACGGGAGTGGGCCCTGGCGACGAGATCTGTCGGGATTTCCAAGTAATTGTTCATCACGGGAACGATAGTATCCTTCCATGGTCCAATTCCCACCACATAGTCCTTGATGTAGTCTAAATAGCTGTCACAAGTGAGCTCCCAGAATGTCTGCGAATTGGCAACATTATCACCCATCAGTACACCAAAGTTCACCAAGATGAAATCAAGATCTGTATTGACCTGATCAACACAGGCAGAAACATGTGTACTTCCAACTGCACCTAGAGAATACGAACCTGGTTTGTGTCCTCGGTTAGGGTAGTAATGTCGTCGATCAGTAAGATTTTGGGCGAGTTTGTCATATTTGAGATGTAGACCAGTGAGCTCGGAGCAAACGACTGAATAAATACCGGCTGCTTCATCCAATCTTTTGACAAGTATGTACCCTTGTATCCATACTTCTGAAGTATTTTGACGAAGATGTCCTCGAATCTTTTACCACCAGGCCATTTCACCTGTTGTAGACAGGTCCAAGTGTTTCGGAAAATGAGTATACATCAGGAAGTTCACAGTTCTGAGAAAGAACTGTTACACACCAACTGCAACATAGTTATCAAATATGAGAAGTACACTTCTCGAGCAAAGTAGTAGTACATGTTTATTAATAAAGACCGGATTCTTGATCTCAGGGTAAATCCCAACAACTCTTGGAGCATCCAGTGCTATTGAAATGTATTCTTCAAACGTAATGATAGGGAATTTTCCTGAGCACATAACGAAAAACAAGTGAATTTAACTTCTCTGTTTGCTCTTTATAACACAAAAGAGGTACTAACCATTGTACTGCTGATCTCGGAAACTGTATCGCTGTTTTGTCCTTAATGTTGCGAGCTCTTTGAATGTGAAATCAACTAAATGATAGAGAAGTTGTCAAATTTCTTGGTCAGGGGTAAAGGTTACGAAAAAATGAAACTAGCAAGTTTTTCTGTCATTCTCCTGAACTAAAGACAAGCACGTTAAGGTTGCCGAGAATGAGAAGAAGATTGAGTTTAGTACCGATGAAATAGCCGGTGATATTGACTCCTTGAACCTCGTAGGTAGTCTTTCGATTTGCAAACTCCTTGTGATCTGCCACATCAGTCGTGTCATCAAGATAAACGTCATGATGGCATACAAGGACACCGTCCTTGGTGGCTAGTATATCTGTTTCAATGAAGTCCGCTCCCTCTTCAATGGCCCTCTGCAATATAGTCATTTAAAGATTTGTTGAACAGTGGTAAGAAAATGCCTGAGTCTCATATCTGAAGACAAAACTTGCTGTTCCACGACAATTGAAGGTTAAAACAAAAGGGAAGGACAAAAGTTCGATGCCATGACAACAATTTCCTTGAGTTCCATCATATACGTACAACATAAGCAGGACCAGTTTCTTCAGGAAGTTCTCCATTCGATCCTCGGTGAGCCAGGTTATAAGGACGGGAAGTCTGCAGAGGCTCTTTATGCTTATGGATCAATTTGTTAGGAAGCGGATAGAGAGGTCTGGCAGCAGCCAAATGCACGAGCCACAGGAACGTGACCAGAACGATGCCTGCCATTTGGTAACAGCATCAACCAGTTGAGAGACGAGAAGAACATAACAGAACCCTCGACCACCCTCAAATTCACCCAAATCAAATGCAGAATGCCAAAGACTGAATCTTTTTATATATTGTCAACATTCATATGCCTTTGGGAATATAATTTCATTCACTTGATGCTCTAGATCAACAATAATTAGATACTATATGTCTTCATTATTACTTGAAGTCCCAGTTTGCTCAAGAAAGCAAGAACAATAAAACATATTCATGTCCACATGAAGAAAAAAACCAGACCAATCACACTCCAGGAGTCCATGGGCAAACTGAGAGTTTAAATCTTACGAATATAAAAAGACTGAATATTAGAAGTTTACAACAAGAAAACGAAACAACACAGCAAAAGACAACCCAGGAAGCATATTTTTCAACTACCAATTTATAAATAGAACCAAACCCAGAAACCAACTTGAGCAAGTGGTTGCAGTTATGAGATTGTAAGAGAAACTCACGGGTTGGAGAAGCCATTCAGTTGTTTGGCTGTTGCACTTCCTTCTCTTCTCTCTCTATGGATTTGCACCAATCAATGTAGTTAGTTGTTTGGCTTTCTTGGGAAGTGCTCCTACTTTTCCAAGCAGATTGGCGGGACCACTCTCTCCCTAAAGTCAATATATAATTTATATAATTAGCTTATCAATTATTTATTTATAATTAGCTTATGAATTATTTATTTAAAATGGTCAGTTAGTGTAACTCAACTATCTGGTGTTATTATACGGTTAGGATATTTTAGCGAAAAAGTTGGACTAGACACCGTACACAAAGCTTTGTGTATACTTGTACCGCGATCCGTGATTATCATATCGAGTACACAAAATAGATTCGACGGTCCATATTTTCTTAGATCTATAGTTTAGATCTTCTTATATTTAAAGTTCAGAATTTTCTTAAATCGACGATATAAATAATTGTACATGTGATCCGATAAAAGTCTAGATCGTGTGATAAACATTTCCAATATTATAGGTTTTGCGAGGAATCTCGAGGATTATTCGCTAGAATATTCCTTCTTTCTTTTTTCTTGATATGATGTGATTCTGAAGTTGGGTTTTATTCTTAATTCATGGTTCTAAATAGATCGAAAGAATCAACAGAATTATTAGATGTTCGAATGTTTGATGATTTCTAAAGTATATCCATGTGCAATGAAATAAGTGGTATACCAAATTTTTTATATATTTAAAGTGGCTTATTGTTTTATTCGAATTTCATAACATTTAATTTTTTTTGGTCGAAAAGGAGGGGCGAGCCCAAATATATAGATAAGCATAAACTCCGTACAACAAAACTACTACTAGGCTCACCGTGAGACCTAACGACTCGAGAACGGGAGTTCACCTCTGTCGAGACTGCAGTTACTGACCTCATTAAAACCTTCGGTCGGTAAAAACTCTGTGGGAAAACCCGGACCGTAGGGAAAGAGTACCCTGAAATCGCAGACAAATCCTGGTCATCCTCGTCAATGAGTCTAGTACAATGAGGGATATTAACACCCCAGTCCCTATACAAAAGCTAACGGGGACGTCTGAGACAATACAATGCTTCAAAAGGGTGTCTGCGAGTCTGTTGCTTTCTCGCCAAATGTGCCGAATCTCAATCTCCCAATCACGCCGAAACAGCTCTTGCAGCTTCGAGGTCAAGTGGGCTAATGGATGCGCCCTATCAATCTCTCGGCCAGCGCACAAAATCGCCATCGTAGAATCAACCTCTGCGTGGACTCTCCGGAAGTCTCTATCCCACGTCATAAGATTCAGTTAGAGTGAAAATAAAATACCTTATAAACTGAAGTATCACTGATTTTTTCGCCTCACCGGTATAATGGCTGGAAAGCCCATTGGGCTTACCACCCAAAGCTGCAGACAGCCCAACAATTCGCTCTTAATCACTACAAATATTTTGAGGATTTTTTTTATCACTATACAAATATGAATGTGATACGTTTACCTTGTTGTGAAAATTAATAAGAAAATTATTTTATCTTTATCAATATGTTTCAAAGTTTGAGTTTCTGATAATGTAATAGTCTTGTGGATTTTCAAATACTAGATAGTATAAGAAAAAGAAAATATGATTCAAAGTGAACTATAAGCTTTGAAAAATAAAAGGAAGGAACTATACTACACTTGTATTGCACACAAAATGTGCTCCTCCCTCCAGTATCTCAAAGCAAATGAAAAAAAAAGCAACAACAAAGAAGTTTCACATCAGTTCACCAACAAATAAGCAAAAAGAACTACTATAATTCAGTCTCATGTTTCTAATATGTAGTTGGCTAGCCTGTTGAATAGCCTCATCCAGACATAACCTTGATGTGCTTCATGGGGTTCTGCTTGTCAACCCTGCCCGAGTGCGAGACGAATTCCTCGGGGGAGAGGAACGCGCCGTGACAGACGCACACGATCCGAACAGACTCAGCGGTGTACTTGTACAGGATCCCTTGTATTGTTCGGCCGTCGGGGGCGTCACCCGTGGTCACAACGCTCGGCATCAGCTTCATCACGTCGACCCCGTTGTACTCGAAGGCGTTCTGGAGAACTTTGGGCTTCTTGCAAGAGCTCTCTGCTGCATTGTTTCCTGCCACATTCACTTCTTTCCCTTTCGCTTTCACCGCCGAGATGACCTGAGTGATTGTTTCGTTCAGCTTTGGCAACAGCTCCGAGCTGGCGGATTCCTTCTTCTCCAGCAACTGAGGTTCCGGTCCTGCTAGAAAATTTACACGAGCTGGATTATTACTCCCAAGTAGTAATGAAGACTACATTATTCAGTTTCTATAGATAAACCACTAAACATAGGATGCCATGTTGAAGGACACTAACTTGATCACTATGTCATGCAACAAAATGGTTTGTCATAGCCAAATTCATTGATGACGGCTAGTGACAAATTGTCTTTTCTTCGTTTGTGACATGATCAATCACTATAAGATATGATGTTAACTTTCATTCTAACGGTAAATTTACTCTAAATGCATGTCTAGTTTAATTGTATCAATGAGCAAATCAAGATGGCAAACAAACAAACGAATTAATCTCCATCAATTTGGCCCGCTTAGAATTCTTCGACAAGCTAATAATTAGTCATCTGCATCCTACTAAAATTGTATGAACATCAAATGAAAATTAAGAAGAAACTATGTATACCTTTAGCAATTCCCATATCATGAACCAAAGGTCTCTTCCCTAGTGCTGATTGGACGCCAAGCGGCTCACTAATGGAGGAGCACTTGGCAGCAGCAGCAGCCCGGGGAAGCTTCATGAGCAGCTTCGGCACTGGCTCGATGGCCGGACGTTCTCTCCTCTTCTCGGCTTGCAGACCGTTTATCCTCGTGTTCCTTTGCATTTTGGTGCTCTCAATTCGCCTCTTCGCAAGGGCGGACCATATCACCTTGCGTGCCTCCCGTTCGCCCTCGTGAGGCAACGAGCAGGACCGCTCCAACGAGACCAATGGCCCCATGAGAGGCAGATCAGCCGCCCCACCAGCAAGACCACCCTCCCCTGCATTGCTTGGGGACTGGTTGAGGACCCTCATCATCGAGCTGGTCGACGACGAGGAGAACAGGCTCCGCGGGGATGATCCTGCCCTGGAACCCTCCCCAGTGTAGGTAGTTACACCCAGGGAGAGCTCAAGGTCAAGGACATGATCAGCCGCCGAAGTCGGGTTCGGAACTGGGCCCACCACCCTCTTGGTGGTGGCCCCTCCTCCTTGGAGGACTTGGAGGAGGAGGAGGTCCCTTGGCCTTCCACGCTCTTGCATGTCACTGATCTCTAGTTCCTCTATCTCTACTCGTCCCATTATCTCTCTAAATCCCACACAAACTTCATTACAAGACAACCAACTTCATCTAATCTTGCATGGGTTAAGACAAACCAAAGAGACAAAAAAATGGTAAGAGAGAACACTTACATGGTGAGAGAGAAAGAGAGAGAGAGGAGTTGACCCAAAGCAAAGAACACCAAATGCCTCCCCCAACGAGCGAGGAGGGAATTATATAGTAAGGAGCCTTGTTGAGGACCCTTTTAAGGCAATGTCATAATGAATACAGAGGAGGTGAGCAAGTCAGGGAGGCTGAGCGGTTATTATTCGAACATAAATTAGTCGGTTTATTGGGTCTGATTGATAATAACACATTATTTTCGGTTCGGGTAATCAGAGCTGGCTAGGGGCCAGGTGGCTCGCAGTTGAAACTTGGGGGAGTGTGGAGGTAGCGTGTCCTGTGTCGTGGTTGCCCCTTTTTGGGTTTGGTGTGGCCATTATCTCTCTCTTTGCTAAGCTCTGTTGTGTGTGTGTGATTCTTTCTGAGGCTGTACAGTCACATCCCACAAGGATCAAGTTTTTTTATTTCGTGATGTTTTTGTAACTGTCGCGTATATGGTTGAAAATAACTATTACAATCATATTTGGTACTTAAATTGCTAGTTCATATTTGAGCAAATCTGTATGATTAAAATAATCGACTAGTTTATATTTGAGCATTGATATCATATACCATGTTTCAATGCATTCCAAAGATCAAACTTCAGATTTCTTGCTAAACCAAGATACACATATCCATTAGTCAATTGATCCAAGTATACCTGTTTGTCATCTTACAAAGAGTTTAGTTTCGGCAATTTCAACAAAGCCGGTGGTCCTATGCAAGTTTTTGTCATTTGGAACTTAAATTGTGCGTTCGTAATCGTGACTAGACGCTACGGACTCATCCGTGGAATTGTAATGCAATACGGAATCCTGATTTTAAAAGACACATAGCAAAACAAAGGAAGCCCTCGGCCTTTTTCTTCCATCTTGGGGACGTCAGCTGAATTTATTAGCCTTACTTTGTCAAAATCTGACACTTGACTATTCAGTTAAAAGGTGTCCAACCCAGAATCCGCCAAGTACTTGACTATTGACTACTCATCTTGAAAGTTGAAACTTTCGTTTACTACATTTCCATTAAGTCATATTCGAAACATTAGTTAATTTGAAACAAATCTATTAATCAGTGTGTTCAACCTAGGATTCGTCAAGTACTTGAATGTTGACTATTTAGTCGGTAAGACTTAAAATTTAACATAACTTTTCCAACACAAATATTTATTATTAAAGTTTTCTGCAAGAACACTTGCTGAACGCTACTAGTTTTGACCACCAAGTCAAAGATGAAAGATGAGCGAGCCATCGAATTTAAATAAGCACAATTAGGAATATTGAGGATGTGCTTCGTGAATGTAAAAAAAAAATATTTTGAAGATTCATTTCTATAATAAGTTTCGACGGTTTGAGCCAACAAGTCAAAAAGAAAATAGGCCACCGAAATAGAGACAATAGAAGTTTTTTAACTCACGCTGCTTCAATTTAGACAAGTGGTTTAAAGTAGAAGATGACGCAGGGATGATTTAATCTGAAGATTACCAACAACCGAGAAATTCATTAACTACAAAGCAGCAATCACCGGCGAGACGTTGAAGCCATGCATAGCTAAACCTAAGGAAGGGTTTTGAGTTCCAGAAGAAATGGCAAGTAAAGAAGTAAGGTCCAAGTCACCCTCAGACTGCCATCATATCACCGTAATTCCTCATTAGAAAGATGGATCCTGCAAACAATCCAGCAGCCCGCAACAATTTCTGCAAAAAGGGTCAAGAACAAATATTACACAATGGATTCGGAAGAATTCTACATCCATGGAACATATCTTTTACATGGTTGCTAAGATCTATTGTTTGTTTCATTTAAGTTGTAGCAAAAGCATCTCAGAATTTATAAATTATGACTCGAAAATATGCATAGAAAATTAGGCCAATGAATCATGAACACAATTGGCATGAGAAGTTACAAATGTTGAGAGGATCTTCCGTTCTGAGTGATAGGGACACATTTTGCATCAGCTAAATCGACTTAAAAGGAAATCCGTAAACAAGTAACAGGCAGTTGAACCCGCAGCAATCCAACCGCCTATAAGCACAATAGAGACATCAAAATTTAACACGAAAGTATCTTGACCACAACTACTTCGTCCCTGTATTATAATAAACCCTTGATAAGCACAATTCAAGTACACAATCACCCAAACTATCTCACTGAGTTCCTTTATCCATTGTTTATCGACCAAAATGCCTACTTAAACAAGTCTTTGATGCTCGTGTTTCTCTAAACATTCTACATTGTTCCTTAGACCAAACAAGCAACAAGCTCACCAGATTTCTCTCATCTACGTGGTACCCGCACAGCAATAACAATAAACAAGCCTTAATCCGCACAAATGATGCCCTCGCGCCTGTGTCACATGGCATTTCCCCCACAACAACTACACAATCCAAGTCCTAATCACAGCTTACCACTGAAACTTTCTAAACGCAACGACAACCAGGCCTTCATCCTGTCAAACGATGTTAGTTTATATCGTGCCATTGTCACACCTATCGCTCTAGCAAATTCTTCCGCGCTACTCCTCCGACTGTTGTTATGCTCGCCTATTTCTAACACAACGAAAAACCATGCCTTAATCCCACCAAACAATGTTGGTAGTATTACGCTCAAATCACAGAGTATAACCTAATCGCTCTTTCTCCTGCCCTACCCCTCCGACCGCCATTACAATCACCTCTTTCCAACACAATGACAACCGAGCTTTAATCCCACCATACAATGTCAGTTAAATCAAGTCCTTCCTAACCGCCCGCAACTGGATCATTCCAGGTTGTTCTCCCACCATGCCCATCCGAATGTCGTTATGATACGCATCCAAGGGACGTCCCCCTTCATAAGGCCAACCCGAAACGATAGACATCCAAGCGAATGAACCAAACATATCGGGAGATACTGAATTAAAGCGCACACCCCGATTTTCCAAAAAATAAAAAAAAGCAGGAGAGAGAGAGAGACCATGTTGTGGGCCCACTTCTCGTCGTCGTGGACCTGGGAATTCCAGAAAGCTTTGACCTTGTCTAGGGAGAACGCAGCGTCCGCCATTGATGCCCTCTTGAGTCTTAGGGGGTGGTTACTGGTTAGGGTTTTAGCCAGAAAGAGGGTTTTCCTTTCAAATGGAACTTGGACCGATTGCTATTTATTCAGACCAAAGTTCATTTCAGTACCTTTATGTTTATTTATTTTCAATTTTGTCCGCAGCCAGGTTGGCTAACACTCTGTTTGGAAGGACGAAAACGAATAGTTAAACAGATTTCGCCAAAAATGGGATAATGATAAACGAGAGAGAATTATAACTTAGATATAATATTGTAATAATTTATATTTTTCAGAAAAGCTTAACGGTAAATTTTAGTCCAAATCTCTATATTGTAATAACTTTTACCTTTTTTAAAAAGTTTATTGACAATTTGTTTTTTGCATAAATAATATTTTGTAACAAATATATATTTTTACATACTTTACAAATTCAAAAATATTTTAGAAAACTATTTTGTATTAGATTTATTATTTGACAAATTTTACATAATTATTTTGTGACAAATTTTACAAAATTTTTCAATGATCTTCAAATAACATAATTATTTTGTGACAAATTTTACAAAATTTTTCAATGATCTTCAAATAATTATTGGTGATCATCATTTTGTTGAAAAAAAATATATCATAGAACATAACATTTGAATGACATAATAAATCAAGAGTTAAATAATTTGAATATAAAATTTAATTATTATTATTGTTGATGTATTTATTATTTAGTTTTTAAAAAATATAAAAACTTTTTTATGTAATAATTTTTCTTAAAGCAATACCACCTAAAAAAGTTTGATGCACTCGCCAGAAAAGGGAAAGGCAGCTTGGGTCAAAGAGGAGGAGTTTCTGCCAGATATAGAAGAAACACAGTAAACCCAAAATCATGACGTGGACTTGGGGCTTATCATACAGATTTGGGCGAATATGTCCTATGTATGTTGTAACAACAATTTCAAATAACAAATTACAGAAAAAACCAGTCATAAAACCTTCAATTTTTATCTAACTAATTTTTATAAAATAAAAGAAAACATTTCGTTAAAATTTACTTCTTCACATTAATTATGGTTATCCTACAATTTTTATGTATGAGTGAGGAGTATGCATGGAGCCAACCAAATTGAGGGGAAAATAAGTCTTCGGATAGTAAGTAGAAGGCAATGCACGGTTGAAATTGTCATTCGTAACCAGAGACGTTGTCACTTGTTCCGTCAACCAAAAAAGCGTGGTTCCACGTCATTCAGTCACGCAACACAAACAAAAAAGCAACCAAGCCCAGGCCCAAGCCCAAGTGTCACCACCTCACAAATATCATCCATCGACCAGACAAAGATAATTCATCTCTTCTTCTTCTTCTTCTTCTTCTACTTCATCACAAAGAAGAATGTTGAGATCAGCTGCTATAGGGAGTTCCTTTTTTGTTGTCAAGTCAATGGCTTCAAAGAAGCCATCTCCAACTGCTGCTAAGACTGCCAGCTCTAGAAAGGTGGTCCCATCCACTCTTACTTATTACAATCACCTTCTTCTGATTATGTTATTCTGATGTCAATATATATGGCATTTTCTGTGTAAATCTCTTGGTCGACTACAATTAGGTATATCGCATTTATAATATATATTGGGTTTAATTTAGTATGCCTTTAGTTCACAATTGGGAGAGAATTGAGAGGAAATGTAATGGGAAGAATGAGCAGATTTGGTTAGATATGGACTTTGCAAGTAGAAAATGACTATTTGAAAATGGTAGCAATAACATCAATTGTTGTTACATGGACAAAGGCAACAAACTTTAGGAAGCTGAAGACTTGGCTATTTATGTGCTTTAGAATTTGCAAGCTACGAACATCATCGGTTCTTTGAGTTTGTTTCTTACATTCCTTCTTTCCTAGTTCAAGTCTTGCAAGAAAATGTAGTGTTCATGTCCACATTAGTGACTGATTGCTCGTCGTGGTTCTTACATTCTTTCGATAATGCAGACCTCGTCTCCTATCAAGCTACTAACCAGAGTGGAGGAGCTAAGGCTCCTGTCAAAGGCCGAGAAAGCAGGGCTACTCTCAGCAGCAGAGAAGTCCGGACTCTCCCTCTCGACCATCGAGAAGTTGGGCCTCCTCTCCAAGGCAGAGGAGCTCGGGGTGCTCTCTGCAGCTACCGACCCTGGCACTCCAGGAGCTCTCCTCAACCTCAGCTTGGGGCTGCTCCTCCTTGGCCCATTGTG
The DNA here is from genome assembly GCA_012979155.1 of Hypericum perforatum. Lineage (NCBI taxonomy): Eukaryota > Viridiplantae > Streptophyta > Magnoliopsida > Malpighiales > Hypericaceae > Hypericum > Hypericum perforatum. The sequence goes on along the minus strand of SOPF01027683.1, from coordinate 19,007 downwards.
CGCGTACCTGGTCCCGGAGGACCAGCTTTGGGAGGTTGCATTGCAGGTTGTGGTTGCTCTGGTCTCTGTGGTTGGTGGATCAGCTGCTTTTGCTGCTTCTAGCCTTGTATCCAACTTGCAGAAGTCCAATTAAATGGAAACTTGTTTGTAGATGCTGCTTGTGTTGTGACTTAATCTTGCTAATGTTTAGTAGAGATGTTTTTGTTAAGACTTTGGGAAGATGCATAGAGTTGTTGTTGTGATTATTACTTTCAATCTCACATTGGAGAGTGCTTAATTGAAAAGCTTGATGAATAATAATCCTTTGAATTTAATATCTGATTCTGACCAACCTTGTTGATCATGCCCTATATATATACACACCAATGAGTATCAATGAGAGTTCATTGAATATTAAGAAATTTTGATTCTCTTAAGAAAATCCTAGATTAAAATCTATTATTTAGAGAACAATTTTAAAATACTCGATTTTCCTATAACATCCACAAACATGTTTAAAAATCTCTGTTTCAACAAACCCAAAACTAAAGTGACCCATTTTCCCTTCTGGGGATGTGTTTTTTACGAAGGGTTTTCTACTTAAATTTTATCCCAAAAAATTTATTTAGATCAACGGCCACAATTTCGAAAGAGATGATTGCACATTATATATGAATAATATTAGTCATGATAATAATGAAAAGAGGCACCTTTAGTTAGGACGTTGCGAGTAACATGTTCCATTTATGATGTAATTTTTTATTTATTTTCGTATTTATATATCCAAGAAACTAACCCTTTCTACTAACATCTGTACTAAATAGAAACAAACTAAGAACTAGAGGACCATAAAACAACTCTCTCTCCTCACCGGGCGAAAAAAAATCAAAATAACAGAAAAATCCCCAATTGTCGCAATATTGATAACCAGGGAGAAAAAGGGAAATACAAAAAAAGAGAGCCCAGGAACCCGACCCGATGGCAGCGAAACCAACCCCGGCGGCGGCTCGCACCTTCCTCCAAACCCTAAGGAACTACATCAAGCCGCCGTGGGAGATGACCGGACCGTGCGCAAGCCCGGAGTACCTGATGTCCCTTCCTCTGGCGACGGAGGTTCGGATCAACTGCCCGGCGACCCCGCCCAAGATTCCCCCGGTGATCCCCAACTCCGACCCGGAGACCGTCTTCGACATCAAGTACTACGTCCGCGACCAGCGCCGCAACCGCCCTCCCGTGAGGCGGACCGTGCTGAGGAAGGACGACGCCGTCCGGATGATGAAGGAGAAGCTCTCCTTCGATGTGTCGGAGTTCCCGCCGGCGTATCTTACCGCCACCGTTGTTGAGGATCTCGACTCCATCGGCGGGGGTTACCAGGCTTGAAAGGTTAGTTTACGATTGCGTCTTCTTCGGATTCGTTTAGGGGTCTTGTGATGTTAGAGATTTGAGAGAACTCGTAGAATTAGAGGATTTTAAGAGTTTTGAACTCGGCGTCTACCGTCGGATTCGCTGAAGGATCAATGAACTGTGCACGAGTTTTGGAGATGAGATTTGTAGCTTCGGTTTGTATGTGTTCGCATACGAGGGTCTCTTATACTGTGGATTTTTCCGGTAATTCATTGGTCGATGTTAGTGTTTGAAACACTGTGGACTGAAGAACGTGGTGGTGACTTTACGAATTTTGGATTGTCGGTGAGGTTTCGGAACAATTCTAACTGAAAGTGACATAGATTATTTGTGAAATGCAATTTTTTTAGTAGCTTGATGCAAAATGCTGCTACCCTTGCTCTTCAAATTTGGCTTGAAAATGTGCATAACATTGAGAAAGCAAGTTGTACCAGACAAACTCCAAATTCCTGAGATTTCAATGTTGTTTATATTTGGTGGAAGACGTGGGCAATTAGATTTGTCAAGTTTTTTTTTTTTCTCTATTTAGTGCTTAGTTTTCTTTCTTATGAACTAATAATGAGGGTTTGGTGCAAGTATTGTTAGTTGGTCTAATGTCTTTGGCTTCTTACCAGGTTGTGTTTGGGCCATGGAGATAACTGCATTCTTGGTCTCTCTCGTATCAGTTTCTCTTCCATGACTGACGAGGTGATGAAGTGGTTGATCATCCAGCTCCTGCTTTAATCTGCGAGGGACTTCTGTAATTGTGGCTTATTGTATGGAACCAAATGCAGCCGTTCTTGGTCATAAATGGATCAAGTTAGACTGTAAAGTAAACAGAAGGTTCTTTTCTTTGCATAACCTGTGCAGTGAGATTTATCATCTAACACTGCAACTTTGGCTTGCTGCGATAAAAGTTTAGGGGTTTCCCCCCTTTTTCCTTCTGGTTCTTTAGAATCAGTGCATCGAAGTTTCTTGTTTAGCCATAGTAGCTAATTTTCAACATTCTGTCAACAAATTTGCTCGCTCTCCTTGACTGTTGGCATTGATACCAATATGAAGTTGCCATTCTTAATTTGCAATTGCAGTGCTCTAGATTCTAGTGAAGATTCTTCTAGCCTTCTTTGTGTAATAATGTCATCTTATTAGCTGCATCATATTATGTGCTACATGTTTGCAAAAATCATGGTTATGGCTTGTGCTCTTTGTTTGAAGATCTGTCAAACACAAGTGGCATGTGGTAATGATATTGATTAAAAGTTTCTATGATAAGAATGCCCGGTGTATGAATCTAGGCATTGAATGAGTTACATACTTCATGATGTGGAGGTCTTTTGATTCAAGAGACAGCTATACTACATTGTTAATTTAAGAGAAGAACATAAGGGAAGCACTAGACTGAGGCCTAGTGGTCATCATCTGTTGAATCTTTTGACTGGTTCGAGGTTTACCAAGAGATTTGCTGTTTAGGGTTATACTCCTACTCAGAAAATCTAGTTGCGCTATATGGTTGTAGCGATAGATAGTACGAAATGTTGATGAGACTGCGGCTTAGCTAACACTACGACTTGGTTTCTAAGAGTTGAAACGAAGTAGACAGCGGCGAGGGGAAGAGGACGTGATGAGATCTGGACTGTATACTGGTGCTGCAGTCTTCTTATGTATGTTGATCCGCAGTCCTATTTTCCAACTCTGGTTACATTTAATCTTGCTGGGAACAGGGAGACCAAGCCCTTCGAATTTTTTTTTTTTCAAACAGGGAATTGGAGTGGAAGTATGCTTCATTTGTACTTGAAGATCAATTTTTTTTTTGTTTCTAAGAAAGTAGTATAATCTCTGCTATTGTATAAGATTGTGTTTTCCAATTGATACATGATACTAACAAACGACCATCTGGGTTCTACTCTTCACCGTCAAGAAACGGAAGAAGATCCTTGTCAAAATCTTACCAAAATGGATGCATATGGATTAGTTCGAATCAGGTTCACGACGGGCAAGAGAAGATCTGGTCCAAAAGGATGATCAACCACATACACATACATGGACTGAGATACGGCCCAAAGAAGCAAGGGAAACTCTTATTTTTTAGATTTTATTAAAAACCAATAGTAACTTGGTAAATTTTATATTAAATTGTAGTGGCGATACATTATTCTTCGGCAAGTGTTGATTTGATCCTAAAAGTTAGTTTGACATCTTTCCGAACAAATAGTTAGAAGCGCAAACGTGATTCAAACATGTTGGAATTGGGTTAAGTCGTCGACCTTTCAAAATGCCACTTTCAACATTCTCTATAACCACGTGACGAAGGGCCCACGTCGACGTGTTAAATCTTCCCATCAATGTGATCAATTGGAGAATATTAGCCTGAATTATCTCTTGAACGACGATAAGACAGATTGTATTTGTGCTAGACCCATAGGCAAAAAATCGATTATCTTAAGCGTACGAGTTTTAATCCAACATAAAATCGAATCTTGGAACTATAATATTCTACTGTTTCTTAAAAATCTCATTTCCATTTGAATCATATCTTATTAGTTATTTCCGCTCCTACCTACTTAGACAAAAAATATCCATATAAATAATCAAAATTTGATTCGGCGCGTATTAAAAAAGTTGTCTCAGAATTTGATTCAACGAGTGTAAAAAAAAAACATCTGACCACAAACGTGTAGCTTGTACTCGCAACAGAATACCATAATCAGGGACACCAAACAAGACCATCTGTAATAATTTTGTGTGCTTGAATGTGCCGTTGAAAGACGAGCTAGTAAAATAAATAGTATGTACGAACAGGACGTTGGCCTAAGAACTGCGTTTGAATTATTTTCCAATAACAGTCAATTATTTGTGTTAATTGGAATTGGATATTTTCTTGCATGAATTCGGTATCAAGGCTATCCGCGCTATTAATTTCGGCATCAGATCTATAAGTCTGGACACATAAAATGTGCAAAATAGAAAAAAAAATATACTCCACTGTTGGTATCAACCCCATCTAGTTTATATATAGGGATAATTGCTATCAACCCCATCTAGTTTGCTTAAATCATCGATTCAGCCTATCTAGTTCTAAAACGTCAAATTTTAACCCCTCTAATTTGTATTATTTATCCCCTCGTTGATGTCATCAAGGTAATATAATCTTGTAATGACCTTTTTACCCTTGAAATAAAAAACAAAATAATGAGTCTGCCGGAGATCAGAGCGCCGCCGTTCTCGGCCTTCCTCCAAGGCGAGAAGTGCATCCCTTTCTTATTCAAGCTCCTCCTTGCCACCTTCGACACGATTTGAGTTAGCCGGTCTGGCTTCCCGACAAAGATCATCAGAAGGGAGTAGTAAGTATTGTAGTTAGGAGCGGAGATGAGAATAGCGAGCTAGGAGTCGCAAAGGCCGAACTCGGCTCGAGGTGACTTCACCCTCAACCCAGGCTGCCGAGCCTGGGCCTCACCTTCCCCTCCTCCTCCTCGAAGCCCTTCCAGGGTCGCCTTCCCTCACTCGCAAACATCTTTGCATCCTTCAGAGACCGCGATTATACCAAATCAACACGAAATTAATCGCACTTATTTCTACTCTTTATGGTTCTTTTTCTCACAACCCTAACATTGGAGAAGAGTTACGAGGGAGAGGAAGAGGTTATGGTTGGAGAGCAGATCGGAGCCGTCGCTGTCGTCAGAAATAGGGATAGAAGAGAAAGTACGGTGACAAATGGAGAGTCCTTTTTTTTATTTCAAAGATAAAAAGGTCATTACAAGATTATATTAGCTTGATGACATCAATGAGAGGCTAAATAATATACTTACAATGAATTAGAAGGGTTAAAATTGATATTTTAAAACTAGAGGGACTGAATCAGTGTTTTAAGCAAACTAGAAGGGTTAAAGTCGACTTTTTCTCCCTTCTAAAATGAACTCTGTCCGGATATAAATACTTCAAACCTATACGTGTAACAAAGAGACAGCTGGGAATTGATTCAAAATGTTTCATAACGTACCCATCTCTCGTTGTATATGATATGATATGTAAATTATTTATTTGATGTCCCTAGAGTGTGGCGCTATCACTTTCATGGCATATCATAGCATAATTGAGTAATAACTGTATGAGCAGAGAGAAAGGGACGCAAACGTGAACATGTGTAAGAGAAAAAAAATTACTTGGTTATATATGCTCTTATTTTTTTTCTAACCACATCATATCCAATTTATTAGACTGTCTAATTTAGATTAAAGTTGAGTATTATTTTTGAAAAATATAAAACAGTTCCAACATACTTTTAAGCTAAAACAACATTCATCTATTTAATGTCTTCCGTGGAAACTTAAAATAAAAAATATGAATAAACTAAAACAATATTTCTCTACTCGTTGTATTCTAGACCTAAGCTAAAACAAGGCTCCTCTAACTTGAAATGTACTTAAAAATTAGGCAATAGTTACTTAATATTGGGTCATAGGCGAAATGCTGCCACATGAAATTATTTGGATTAGACGCATTATATATTTTAATACTCATTAAAATTTTATTTAAAATATATGAAATTATACCTGATACGTTGTGGATAATTTTTTTATATCATATCTATTAAATTGACTAATTTATATTCGATTCGAATGAAACAATTGGCAAAAATCTTCAAAGAACACTAGTGCCTTAAAACGATTCTCACCCGAGACACATTCGTTAATCTAGAACAAAAACATCACCGTTTAATCCAAGTATGTACTTGGTGAGTACCTATCACATGGTACATCGTAACCATAATAAAAACTTGGAAACTCATCTGAGTTTAAAGTTTAAACTCCTAGTAAGGAGTGAAGATGATGATTTCAGAGGTCAGGCGGGGGACCGGTAAATTTTACCAATAATTATGAAATACAAAGGGAACCAAAGTTTCAGAAAGCCTATTAATACAAAGTATAAACCCTCTCTTGTGATAAGCCCACCTCAGTTCTTTTCAACCCTTACCTCCTGCCTCCTCGGCCCTCGCAGACCCACCTCATTATTAACTATTTCAGAAACTGCAGATCCAAAAAATGGGAATAAATAAATAAATAAATAATCCTATATTATTTGATACCCCTAACGTTCCCAATTATCTGACCATATCATATCTTTAATTTCCTTAATGATTTATTTTGATTATAATCCTGAAAATTTCATCATTTATCCAAAACTTCTTAACAGACTTATTAAAGTGATTTTCTAGGATTAATGGAGCACCAGATTATAAATGATCTCTTTTTATAATTAATGGTATTTATAACGGGCTACCCAGTTGAATCTAAGTGGGTTATAACTTATAAGTTATAACCAAAGGTCATTTGGCCTAGTTACAAAGTATAGATAGCTCAGGGAAAGTACAATAATTAAATCTTAGTGAATTTTGATTATTTCTATAAAAATTTACATTAAGAAAATCTAATTGTGTTATTCTGTCAGGACGTTATACTAGCATGTTGCATTGGATCGTGTTTTTTAAGGTACAACTATTTTTAGGGTTTTCCGTTATTTCGAGACAAATGGACAAAAAGTGTTACTCTTACGTTTAAAGGTGAGAATTCAGTATTCAACCATTTTTGGGTCTGAGCAACCGAAGATATTATATAGAAAACCCACTATTTATCCCAATTGATTTCAAATTTATAATGTGTTCCAGAATCTTAAGGTGACAAATAAACCGATATCTATTTTATATGATACAAAAATTTTGAGTTCGAGAGTTACAAATATAAAATAGATTATTAAGATAGTTATCATATAAAATAAATTTGACAATATTTAATTCTGCATCTTATAAATTCATTAAAAAAATCCTCTGGTTTTACAAATTAATGCTTGTATTTGGATTTTTTCTTTTTATTTACAAAATTTTAATTATTTTACTGGTTGCCTTCCCTTTTTCTTATTGCATATGCATGAATAAGGTGATGATGCTGTTCTTATCCTTTATGAATCTCCAAAACTTTTTAACTCGTCCGTAGCGTAGATAAGCATTTCAGTGATTTCGATAGTTTTGAACCTTGACCCCGACTAAAAATCCCAAGTACAAATTTTGGGACGATGATAAATTATAACTTTGTGGAGAACTTATTGTTCACTAAAAGAGCACCTTACTGTTTAATTACACTTGCACTAAACAGGATCTTGTTGTAGAATGTTAAGGTCCAACTTCTGATGCTCGAAATCTCTCTGCCATAGCACCCAATTGTGTGGTCCTTCAATTCAATTCAATATAAAGAACCTATGAGAAAAATTGGTCCCTCCTCTACTCTTTGACACAGCAGCAGCAGCAGCTAGGCTATAGCCTATGTCCATCTATATCTAATCTTCTGATCCAACTATTTACAAATTTCAGTACCCACAACCATTTTATTTTCTTCTGTCTACACATGCCTAGGCTTATCTAAACCAGAATTATATCTTCAGATTAAGAAATAATCCAGCTGTTGTCGTAACTTCTAGTTTTTTGGTCATATCACATCATATTTAAATATTGACGAGACATTTGAAAAGTAACAAAGATCTCCAAATAATTATTAAACACAATGACATTCTAAAAAATTTGAACTCTACCTCTTTGTTAAGCTATATCAGCCATCTTTTCATAAGATCTAAGTGTTTACTGGTGAATCACATGTTTTAGCAGACATTCACTTGGTTTTCTCTCTTGATTTGTCATTATCGAATTGTTAGGGTCTTATTTTTTTTGGGTGATATATATGTTATGGTCTTATTTGCAATACAAATAAGCTCTTCGTGTCTACAAAAGATTGGTTCATGGTCGGCTTATAATTGACCTGATTTCACTGGTAGATGGTGTCTGAGATATAACTATTTTTTTTCTTAAAAAATTACCTACTATCTAGACAACTAATCTTGTTGAAGTGATATATGAACTTGGATTACGACAAATTCTCCCACTAAATTTTGGAACATCTATATTTTAGGGGTCAAACTCAAAATATTTAATCAAACTATAATAATCTATATGTCATATAATTTAAGTTTTTGGTGGATCATTTCAATTATAACATTAACCACATTAATTTTTTCCCTATAAATTGCATAACAGAATGATATGAATTGCACTTGCCTTTTTTCTTCTGTGTTAGGCATGCATTATAAAGCTCTTTCTAGTTGTCAATAAAGCATTAGAAGCCTTCTTTTTCTAATGTGCTGGATGGTCCCCAAAGAAAATTAACCACATCTACCATGTGTTGTACTATTTGATAAAAATTAACGTTCTAAAATAAATCAACGACCAACCATAATTTTGGTGAATGTTCAGTTTGTGGAATCAAAAATCAAATAAATTAAATTTCATTTTCCCATCAATTTAACGTGTCAAAAGGGGCATGTGACACGTGTGTGCAAACCCTCGATTGCTTTATTTTCCTTTTCCATACAAATATTTTTTTCCAAAATCAACTATTATTCCAAGTATTTATTGAACTATTTAATCTACATTTAAATCGAGTCAGATCACGAAAGGTAAAAATACGCTTCCTATTTTAATTTTTTTTTTAGATCCTATTCTAAATTCTATTCTATTACATCAGAAATGTTCATGCCAGGAGTCGAACCCTGGACTTCACCCCACATAAGTGGGAACAATGCCACTGGACCAAATGGTCACTCGGCCTTCCTATTTTAATTTTCATATGCATTCTTATGTCTCGAGTCATGATATTAAATTAGAACAATCTTTCAACAATAATTTTTAAAAAAGATACTGTATGCAACATGCAGCTGTAAATTCTCTCGGCATAATCTGTTTCCTAGCAGTGAGACTAATGAAACGAGTTGATTCCTCTTAACTAAAGGCTCACATATCACTTTAGACTTTCTAGAGAGACAGGGTCAATTAATTATATTGGGTGTTATATGCCTGAGAAGGACTTCCAAGAGGCTAGATAGCTAGGCTCTTGCTTTATTATTTTCTTTCCTACCTCCTCCATCTTCTTCCTTCACTTTCTCCAAATAGGGTTTCTTGAATTCTCCATGAACTTGATTCATCATCAGCTCAGACCTAACCACTTCTTCCTTATGTAAGTTTCAATATTTTTTGGTTTTTTAAGTGTTAATACTACCTGTAAAGAGGAAAATTGGGATTTCCATACCTTATCCACTTCTACTTATGTATGCACTTATCTAGCACTCATTTCCACTTATTGGTTTTTATCCTCATGGATGCTAGTTCGTAATTTGGAACTGAAAGTTCATCAATTTGCCCTAGATTTTGAACTGAAAATTCTCTACATAGCTTTTCAACTGCATCATATGGTTCCTTTCCTTCGTCTTTCTTATGTTTTTGAGAAGTAAAGTCTTACACAATTCTTACACAAGTTCTTATGTCTGTTAGCAATTGAACTGTGAATTTTCATCAATTCATATACGTATTGTGGAAGCACCCTTTGGCTCCATTTCTTTATTGCTTACCAAATTGCATCATACATACAGCTCAACAAAAGTATCTCCACAATTGCATTTTCAGAGGGGCACCTGAGGTCCAATAATGAGAGAATTGAGATGATTTCAAACTCAAGAGGAGATAGTTCTAAAGATCTTCAAGCCAAGCAAGAGGAAGACACGATTAACAACAACAACAACGGTGCCAACATCTACCTAAAGGCTCCATCATCTTCAAGGCAATGGTCGGCCTTCAGGAACCCGCGAATCGTTCGAGTTTCACGCACCTTCGGAGGGAAAGATAGGCACTCCAAGGTCTGCACTGTGAGAGGGTTAAGGGACAGGAGGATTAGGCTTTCGGTTCCCACAGCCATCCAGCTCTATGATCTCCAAGACAGGCTTGGGCTTAACCAACCAAGCAAGGTCATAGATTGGTTGCTTGAAGCTACTAAGAATGACATTGACCAGCTTCCACCTCTCCAAATGCCTCAAGGGTTTGGCCAATTCCACTCTCCTATGCTCTTCCCTCACCTTGATCCAAGTGCATCCCAATCAACTCTTTGCCCTCCCAATTTCTTCGGTGGGGGGGCCGGACTAGATTGGGATGTGGAGGCTTCCATGAGGGCTAAAAGTAAGGAGGTTGAGGGTGCCAATGATAAAGGGAAGTGGGTTAGGACTGTTGAAGAAGAAGGAGAAGAACAAGTCTCAGCTCACAAGCTATTCCCTTTAACCACTAGCCATTCTTCTTTACCAGCTGGCCTACTTGGCAATCAAATGCCTTTCAGCTCCTACTACCATTTGGATGCTTCAAATCTCTCATTAGCCCAACTTGGAAGCCATGGATTTATGTCCCAACCGGAACCCGAAAGCTCCCACCAAAATCATCATCATCATCAGCTGCTGTTCTGCCCGCAACCCGCGACCCTCCCCTCGCTCTTCCCGGCCTATCCGCCCTTTGCCATCTCGGCCATGGAGAGCGGGTCGCGGGATACCAATCCTTTGCATCTCCTCGGCTCGAGTTCTTCGCAAAGCCTTCTCCAAAGTCACCCTCTCCGTGCCACCAGCTACCCGGTTCGGCCCTTCTCGTTGAGCGTAAACCCGGGGATAGCTCATACTATGCAAGAAGTAAGCAAAGAAGGCCATCATCATCATCAAGAAAGGGACGACATGGATTCTTAGGATACGTAGATTCATGGCTCAAACGCCAATGTAGGTCGCCAAGTAAGACGCTCACTACTTACCTTCTCTTCTCTCTTCGCATCAATATAATTTGCATTTGTTGGCTCCCGTAGTCTTTAATTTGGTGATATATATACGTATACGCATGTCTTTTTAATAAGTAGATACTCGAATTGAACATCAACTTCTGTCAATTTATCTATATTTTCTGTCATCTGAGACTATTCATAGTAGTTGTATCACATTAATATAGTGAGATATTTCATTTTTGGGTTTGAGATTCTACAGTTTATCTTATGGATTCGTTCTCTCGATTACAATGTATCTGCATCTATGTATGTCAAACCGTGTGGGACCATATAGTCTTCTGATGAGTGATGGATTATCAAATTTGTTCAGAAGTATGGCCCTCCGGTGTTGTATAATGTGAGTTATGGAGTAAAGAAAGTATATGTAAGCCGTACAGAAAAAAGCGATATTTTTTAAAAGTATTAATTTTTATTATTATGTGTAAATAATTCTCAAAGAATTAACCTTTAGGATACAAAGTCTTTGTGTCTCAAAAATTGTAAGTTACCCTCATAAAAACTTATTGAAGCAAGAATTTACAAGTTTCAAGGACAATGCTTTGCAAAGAAAGGAAGAATAAGAAGTTCTAGTTTTAACCTATGTGAGAATGAGACAAAACTAAATAACAAAGTCAGAGAAAAAAGTGAGTAGATAACATAATGCAATTTATAATTTTGTTATATTTAATATACCTCTAAATATAACAATGGGATCATGAGATATCTATAGAATGATTGATTTCCTTGTTTATGTTATTCAAGTCGTGAACTAATTTCATTGCCAATTTGGTAGAGAATGAGATGTTGTTTAATTGACTTCCCAATACAACTAGCATCATGTGATGTGTTGTTTAGCATAATTTGTAAGTACATGAAAAGTTAAATTTGTCTACGTAAAACTTTGAGTTGGGTGAAAAAAATATTAAAATATCAATAGTACGAGTTAGTTATGTAAATCGTGGTTCTTGCATTTATCTGTGATCTTATGGTATGTAAGATAAAGATAATGAAAGGGCATCTGGTATAAGATATAAAAAATTTATGATTTAATGGAGATTCATGTTCAAGTTTTAACGTGTGTAAACATCTACTTTATAAAAATGTAAGACAAGGTTAAGTTTTTGTAAATCTTTTATCCAATAAATTTTGTACGAGAGTATATGTTTGACAAAGTATACCTACGTACTACAGTATCATGCGTCGAAGGCCCTTTTACATACTTCAACGTAGTTTTGCAATCAAAGATACATATATTGTCTTTAAATTGTAGTGCTAAGATATTTTTTTGTCTTGGTGCAATCAAATAAACTATGCAATGGCTTACTCAGGATTGTTTGCTAGGGGGACAGCTATTCGTATTTTTTAATTATATTAAATAATAAAAAATATTTTTGATGAATTTAGTGGCGCAATTTTATAATTGAACGGCATGATAGTAAAAGTTTAAAATTAGAACATGTTTGTACTAGAGTAGAGATGTTTGACTTCGATCACCATACATAAATTATGCAATTCAGCTGTTGTTACTTATTATCTCAATACGCTCCTCAAACAATCCTCACTCGTATTGAGTTTATGCAATCTCGCTTTGTCACATGCCAATATTTTGAAATTTTCTATATCCAAATTAAGAAAAAAAGGTTTGGAATCATCAAAGAATGATTATTTTACCTTAAAACATAAATATCGTTGTCTTTTATATTTAAATTCAAGGCAAACTTAAGATATTCATTTGGGCATGCATAAAGTCTAAAGCAGACCAGTCGGGCAAGAAAAATCGTGATGATGTCGAAACTAACGAGGGAGTAGTGGTTCTAAGGACAGACAAAATAAACACAAGGCTTCCAGCTCGTTTTTCTTCTTCTGATTTAATTCGGCCTGGCAACCCTTTTTTGACAGAAGCAAGAGAGGATTTCTATTTTTGGCGCCTATCGCCGAAAAGTACCAAATTATTGTAGAATCTAGTTAATTTGGTTGTTCTAATCGGAGATAGGTTGAGCAATAAAGGATTCTGATTGCTTTCGTTAAGTATTTCGAAAGATTCAAACTTTGTAAATAATGTAACTATTATTCAAATAATGATCTGATAGTGGATATAACTGTTTGTAAATATAGTTAATGAACCAAGTCTTTAGATCAATCAGCAATTGAATTATTTCATTTTAAATGTTTTTTTGAACTAGACACACGTAATTGTTAAATCATACCGAGATTGAACTAAACAAATCACCCAATAAATATTCAGATAAAAATTCATGAATACCAAGTTTTTTCCCCATAAAATTTATTAATAATATAGGTATTACATACTATAAGAGTAAAACCACTTCTTGGGAATACCAGGCTGTTGCTCAATGCATAACACAAATTATTGATCCTACCTAAAAAAGACACGAGTTAATTTTCTTTGGAAAGGTATAATATCTTTCTCCGTAAGGTATAATATCTTTGGAAAGGTATAAAATTACACCGAACTGTGCTGCTTAAAAAATTCAGCTTCTCAGTGCACAATACAAGCCCTTATGATTTTTGCATTGAAAAAATGATAAAGATGTCCAAGTGAAAACCCAAACCTTGAAAAATAAACTCCTAAAGATATGATCTTAGACACACAAACTTCAACCCTAACTACTTCCAACTTTGGCATTCTTTCAGTTCAGCCTCTTGCAGCTCCATACATGTATGGACATCAATCTCTCAATTCCAATTAGCAAAGGATAAAGTAAAATAGCCAT
>SOPF01027682.1:56794-86824 GCA_012979155.1 Hypericum perforatum | reverse complement strand
TTTATAAATTTAATTTGGAGAGGAGAAAACGATGGATGCATGTCTGGATGTCATCTTGAGAGGAGACGTGTTAGATTCCGACCACCATCATCATTATGTTCCGACAAAATTTGCAGGATTGATCTCGAGTATATTTCAGCTTTCTGGCCATTGAAGGTACATATGTTTCACATAAATTTGCGGTATTAATCACTGTTTGAAATAGTTGAAGATTGTAAACTCATGGGTAATTAATAAATGCTAAAGCCATAATTTTCTCAACTTTTAATTTTATTTCATCATTTTTTGGAATGATATTTTTTAGCTTCCCCAAAAATGGGCCATATGTTTCACATCCAAGCCAGGCAGGCCTAAACCATGCACATCTTTTAAGAATTCGGCCCAAAAAACGTCCCTAAAGAGCCCTTTTCGAAGGCCGCAACCAAACTGTCCCAAACTGTCCACATGTCAATATCTTCATCCATCGATACATTAGTTGCTATATATTTCGTCTCTGTTCATACATCTAAAATTTCGAATCTAATTCAATCAAAAAATAACATCACTTTTTTATTAAGCTAAGTTGATACAGGAAGAACGATAATCAACTTCGATTGTGCATCTCTCAACTGCCTCTAATCCACATGAACCAAAAATTCAACAACAAATGGAAAGTTGGAAACCCAAAAAGGTAGAGAACCCAACATCAACATTTGGGTGTGTGCACCCTTTACCCCTTGTCCTGGCGTACTAAAAGTTAGTATAGAAAAACTGCGTTTTCGTGATTTGGTTTTTTAATTTTGCTTTGTGAGTCTACAACAACAGTACAACACCCTTGAAATATTTAAGAAATGATAAATCTAATTGGATTTTAAGAGCTTTCCATTATAGCTAATTTTGAGTGAATTTAGATTTTAATTTTGTTCGAATCTTTAGTTTTAAGAATTTAAATCTTATAAATTTTGTCTTAATTTTATACCGATCAAACATGTTCTCAATTCCCTATACACTTTTAGCCATGAATAAACAATTAATGTATTCACGAAATCACTTGGGAGTGCTCAATTTAATTAAAGGGAATGTGGAGAATAATAATATATAATTATTATGTTCTCTGATGTTGATCATCGTTCTCACATCTTCGAGATACATCTTGGAGTTTATTATGTTCTCTGATGTTGATCATCGTTCTTACATCTTCAAGACACATCTTGGAGTTGATCTCTAGACCTTTCATTATTAATCTCTTTGGAACCCTCAGCTGTATAACGTCTACTAGTCGTTACCCGAGTTTCCTGCGCATCGCTCCTCATCACCCACGAATAGTGCTCGCCTTTCCATATGTAAGGACTAGATTTACTAGTTATTAGTTAAAATTCCTTTTATGTATATTAAGTAATCTTTTTTTTACTAATTCCTCCATGATTTATTGTTACCTTGTAAATAAATATTCATGTAAAGCGCAACTTATGTTGGAATCTCAACTGTCGTCCTCGTATCAAAAATCACAATAAGCGACTTAGGACTTGTCCTCGAAGATTGCTCGATCAAGGCCACCACAATTGCTGAGGCCATGCACATACGCTTGCAAGGGAGAACGTTGTGGGAAACATGGAGCGTCCAAACTTTAGTTCGCTTGCCTCCACCTTTTCTTATTCGATTATTATATTGTGATTTGCTGTAACTAACTCTTGCTATATTAATTTATCAGTTTAACCCCTAAAAAACAATTCATGTAAAGCTATTAGTAATAAGATAAGGAGGAACTATATTATTCTATTTCTATATTCTAGATTTGTGAAATATGCCACATAACTTATCACATGACATATGTTTTTATTCATCCCCGTATGAGGTATATGTAGAGTTACAAACTTGACGACCAAGGAAAAGAAATCAAACTTGACTACGTATTACAACTAAGACTCTATCTCCAAGCCAAGGAAGAAAAATCAAACTTGACGGCTAAGGAAGAGAAATCAAACTTGACAACCAAGGAAGAGAAATCAAACTTGACTACGTAGCACATATGACAACTAGGACTCTTATCTCTAATACTCCCCCCTCAAGTTGGGGCATGGAGATTGACAATGCCCAACTTGGCAACAATCTCTTGAAATGGGTTTGACCAAGACCCTTTGTAAAGATGTCATCACACATGTGATATACAGTTGACAGTGAAGGCTACCTCATTTTGCACATCCTCAAAATAGTAGAGACTATCACGCTGTTTACCCAGTCCAATCAGGTTCTTCAAAATTAAGTCTAGCTATGTTGATAGACGAGTCGATGAGAGGCATGGAGTTCGTATCTTAATCGGCCTTACTCATATTGGCAAGTTGACAAAGTAATGAGTTAATCTGGTCTTGTGTCAGGCTAGATATGACATCACCACTAACTTGTGATGTGCGGGGCCGAGGGTTGAAGTCTCTGGACTTTTTGCCATTGGTAGTAATCACTTATTATTAGGACCGCTTGGAGAGGAGCGAGACAAAGTAGCGCTGGGGGGAACTCGCCATCCTGGAGGAAAACCAATTAGTTCAAAATAGGTGACTTCGAGGTGGCCGACTTTCCCATAGTGCGAATACTTTGGGTGGTTGCCTAAACTGTTCCTTGCATCATTTTATTGATTATCTTGGGATCAACTCTGGAAGGCAACAAAATCGGTGCTTGATTGCCTTGTAGCCGAAATATTCTTCTGTTGTTCATCCTCGAAAATAAGGTGGTAAGCTATGCCGATGCTTGGAAGAGGCTGGGAACTGAGAATCTATGTCTTTATGGTTGCAAGGATTCATCTAGTCCCATTAGAAGGTCGTATAGATGCTCCTTTTCTCTCATATCACGCACTTGCTTCCTGATATCACAGGTGCAATTTGTGGAGGTACATGTTGGGAGAGGTAAAATCTCATGTACCTCATCCCAAAGGCTCTTGAGTTTTGTGTAGTAGGATGATACAGAGAGATTGTCCTAACAAAGACTCGCTATCATCCTTCAAAGTTCATAAGTGCATGGAGCGCTCCCCTTGCCAAATTGTTCAGCCACATCAGACCAGATATCATGAGTAGTTCGTGCACACCAAACACTGCTCTTAACATCCTTTTCTATAGATGTCTTGAGCCAACCTTGCACCATAGCATCCATATGTATCCAATACTGTAGATCGCTGGAGTTCAGTGGTGGCTAAACTAGAGAACCATCGATGAAGCCAAATTTATTATTGGCGTAAAGAATCGTGCTCATGTCATTAAGTCATTCTCTATAGTTATCTCCAGTTAGATGATCCATAACGTGGAGTTGACTGGGATTATCGGACGGTTGGATGTAATATGGGGACATCACATCCATATTACTCCAGATAATATTGGTTTCGTACGTTCCTTCAATAAGCTGCGACACGGATGATGGACTAGACAATGGGGTAGACATGTTTGGTAGTGGTTTACGGTTGTGCGGCAGGTTGGTTTTCTATAGCTAGGGTTTTGTGTAACCTTGCTCTGATACCATGTGAAATATGTCACATAACTTATCACATGACATATGTTTTTATTCATCCCCGTATGAGGTATACATAGAGTTACAAACTTGACGGCCAAGGAAGAGAAATCAAACTTGACTACATATTACATATGACAACTATATGACAACTAAGACTCTATCTCCAAGACAAGGAAGATAAATCAAACTTAACGGCTAAGAAAGAGAAATCAAACTTGATGACCAAGGAAGAGAAATCAAACTTGACGAACCAAGGAAGAGAAATCAAACTTGACTACGTATCACATATGACAACTATATGACAACTAGGACTCTATCTCCAATAAGATTTAAAAAATTCACCAATTCTTCAGGTATTTTGGGTTACTAAGAAAATATGGTATTTTAAGATATAAAAATAAAACGTATGTGACATTAAATTACTTGACTAAAGTGTATTTGTATTTTATTCAATTTCCATATATAAATTATCCTATATGTATGAATATTCTATTGGGCTTTAGGCCCAGATTGCATTCATCATTGTGTAAATCTGGGTCCAGCTTTCGGACCTGGCAATTGGGTCGATCAGTGGACCGACCCTATCCGTGTGGATAAGCACTGACGTCAGCAAGCGGATAAACATCGGTGAGAGGATAAGCATCAACAAGCAAATAAGCATCAACAAGTGGATAAGCATCAACGAGCGGATAAGCACTACGTCAACGAGCGGATAAGCACTACGTCATCAAGCAGATAAGCATGGAAGTAAGCAGACAGCTGAGCAGCTGCTTACGTAGCTGTTCACTTAGCTGCTAGGTTTTAGGCTTGCAATGTATTAAATCACGTGACGACCCACGTGGCGACACTTAGCTACTAGGTTTCAGACTTGCAATGCCTTGAACCATGTGGCGGTCCACATGACGATACGTGTCAGCTGCTTACTTCAGCTGCTTTCGAACCCTATAAATAGGGCTCTTGACGGATTTCGAAAGCATCTCTTTCCCACCCAGATAACCCACTCATATAGAAAAATATCGATTTAGTACTTGATATTTTTCCTAGATATATATTATGGCCATTCGTGAAAATCTTGTTGACGATCCACTTGGTTGTGATCGCAACACGATCACTGTACTCGATCCAAACCTATACGTGCACACGCTACAACAAGTAAGTGTCATTTAATTAATGCATTTATCGCTTAATTAAATAGGATTCTGACATAATTAATTGATAATTACAGATCAGCTCCAACATATTCTTTTCAACTAAAACGTTCATTTCTTCTGTCATGTATTACTTTTTATATTAATTGACATTCGA
Organism: Hypericum perforatum; assembly: GCA_012979155.1. NCBI lineage: Eukaryota > Viridiplantae > Streptophyta > Magnoliopsida > Malpighiales > Hypericaceae > Hypericum > Hypericum perforatum. Next base: position 82,045 of record SOPF01027682.1, on the reverse strand, counting down.
TAAAATCAATTTTGAGACGAACAATATTGACTAATTCAGAATAATCTTATTAAGAAAGGATTAAGTTTAAATTATAAAAACACGATAATATTAAATACTAATTTACTCTGTGATTAGATCTCTAGATGATACAATGATGCAAAATTGACTAATTCAATTTTGTTAAAAAGCATTGTTTAAAAGGTGGATTAAATTTGAATTATAAAAACGTAAAATTAAAACATCAAGAACATCTTTAAAAATGTATTTGCCTCTGACAAAAGTGAAAAATCTCCCCACCAGCTTCATCCCCCAAGTGAGAAAAACAAGGCACCATCTTCAACCTCCGGTTCACCTCCATTTTCTCCATAATAGCCTCAAAATCCCCAATTTTTCTGTCCTCCCAAACCCTAACAAAAGGAAATGGGCTCTTTTGTCCCTTTCCAAGATCTCAATTGTCCACCTTCTCCACCCCCGGGCTTAACCAACCCCACCACCACCACCACCAAAGCGCCGCTCTTCAAGGTACCAAAACTCGAGCCAAAGTCCGAGCCTTTCGATGGGTCCTCTGAGGTTTCGTCGTCCGTTCCCGATTCTGCCCTCGGAGATTTTCCGTATTCCCAAACTGCCCCTCCTCCTCCTCCTCCCTCCCCTGGTACCCCCATCGCCCCCATTTCCCCTACTGACGAGGATGCGCTCCTTTCGGAGTACTCGCGCGTCTCCGAGCTGTTCCGGGCCGCCTTCTTCCAACAGTCCGGCGAGGGGTCCTCCGTTGACCAGAGCCTCGCCATTGTTCCGTTCGCCGGCCACCCGGCTCAGTCCTCATCTGTCGTCGTCGCCCCGTCTGAATACGGTGCGGTGGTGCCTGCCCCTAAGAAGAGGAGGTACACTCCCCGGTCCAGCGAGTTGGTTCGGGTGTCGGACCTCTCAGAGAACGATAGGAACTACTTCCGGGAGATTGTTCGGCGGACCAGGATGCTGTTCGATGCCCTTCGCATATTCACTGTGGTGGAGGAGGCCAAGCGCCAAAAGAACGACCCGGAGGAGCGCGCCGGAATGGGAGCTAGTAGAGATGGGGGACAGTTGGCCGGAGCCGAAGCGGGAGGAGAAGGTGGACAGCCGGCCGGAGTTGGAGCCAGAGCGGGAGGAGAAGGTGGACAGCCGGCCGGAGTTGGAGCCCGAGCGGGAGGAGAAGGTGGGCAGCCAGCCGGAGCCGGCGCTGGAGCGGGAGAAGAAGGTGAACCGCCACTGCCGTATGTACGGCGTCAATACAGGCCACGTGGAGACCTCATGGCATCTGCCATGATGCGGAGCCATGACCTCTGGCTCAACCGGGATAAGAGGATTGTGGGGCCCATACCTGGTATTGAAGTTGGGGACGTGTTTTTCTTTAGGATGGAGCTGTGTGTGCTTGGAATCCACGGTCAGGTGCAAGCAGGGATCGATTACTTGCCTGGCACCCGGAGCTCTAACGGTCAGCCAGTCGCAACCAGCATTATAGTTTCTGGCGGTTATGAGGATGACGAGGATGCTGGTGACGTTTTGATCTATACGGGGCATGGTGGGCAGGACAAGTTTTCAAGGCAGTGTACGCATCAGAGATTGGAAGGAGGGAACTTGGCATTGGAGAGAAGTATGCATTATGGGATTGAGGTGAGAGTGGTTAGAGGAATTAAATACAATGGGAGTGCTACTGCGACCGGTAAGGTCTATGTCTATGATGGGTTATATCGGATTAATGACTGCTGGTTCGACGTGGGGAAATCTGGTTTCGGAGTTTATAAGTACAAGCTTTCGAGGATTGATGGGCAAGCACCGATGGGCAGTGCCATTTTGAAGTTCGCTCAAAGTTTGAGCACTCAGCCCTTAAATGTTAGGCCCAAGGGGTATCTAAGTCTTGATCTTTCAAATAAGAAGGAGAATGTGCCTGTTCTGTTGTTTAATGATGTTGACGACTACCATGATCCTATGTATTTTGATTATCTTCCTAAGACTGTTTTTCCACCTTTTGTGATCTCTAATGGAACAAGTGGAAGTGGATGTGATTGTGTTTTGGGTTGTACCGATGGATGTTTCTGTGCTAGCAAGAATGGTGGCAGCTTCGCTTACGATCAAAACGGGTTTTTATTGAGAGGTAAACCACTCATATTTGAATGTGGGCCATTCTGTCAGTGTCCGCCGAGTTGTCGAAACAGGGTGACGCAGAGAGGGTTGCGACATAGACTGGAGGTTTTTAGATCACCGGTAACTGGTTGGGCTGTTCGATCATTGGATGTGATACAAGCTGGCAGCTTTATATGCGAGTACACTGGTGTTATCCTCACTCGGGAGCAAGCACAGGTGTTTGCTATGAATGGTGACAGTTTGATCTATCCGTCTCGTTTCACCAAAAAGTGGACAGAGTGGGGCGATTTAACACAGGTTTATCCCGAGTACAAGTATCCGTCTCATCCTTCTGTGCCACCTCTGGATTTTGCGATGGATGTCTCACGAATGCGTAATGTTGCTTGTTACATGAGCCATAGTACAACACCAAATGTCATGGTGCAGCTGGTGTTGTATGAACATAACAATCTGATGTTCCCTCACCTTATGCTTTTTGCACTGGAGAATATCCCTCCGTTAACCGATCTTTGCCTTGATTATGGAGTTGGTGTGCCAGATGACGAATCTACAGGAAAACTTGCAATTTGCAACTGAATTGCTCTGAATCTGGAAACTTTTGCATCGGATGCTGCATGGCTCTCCGAAAACATGCTGCATTGAGGTATGTAAACCTACTCTGAGATTCTTAAATGTTGTTGTCCACCACGATCTCTTTCATGACTATGTTGAATTGCTTTTGCTGCAAATATCTTTTCATAATTGTCTCTGTCATTTAGTTTTGCAGTGATGACAAATTCATGGAAAGTTACTGTCCCCGTCTTAAAATAGTTCACACACCAGTATTTTTTTTCTTGCTTTTATGTTGATTGTAATCTGGAACGCCCATTTACATTCTTCTCATGTTGTTATTTATGAGCGGGTACCATCGGTGGGAAAAATTTGTCCACAGTCCACTCCCCAATAACAGAATGTCACGGGAACTGAAACACTGAACATTACTGTGCTAAAATGTGGAACTTAGTGCGTATTGGCAAGAAGTGGTGGATGGGGCAAGCTTAGTTGGTCTCTTGATTAGAGCATGATTGTACTACGAGTAGGGAATCGTTGGATGTTACGTTTCCACTTAACTTATATGTTATAGGGTTAGGATTTGCAACTGAGGTTTCATTAGTTGGTAGCAATTTCCCATTCAGTTGTTTTCCGTCAATTAGAGGTTTTCTTCTGCTAGGTGGTTTATTCCGTATTATCTGTTGAGTAATTGCAAATGGCTATATAATGCCTTGTCGCCTTACGGTTTGATCATCAAGAAAAATACTAAGAATCTTTATTTTCCGTTTACTTTTCCACTTAGCTTTCTCTTATTATTGTGTTTTTCCCCACCAATTTTCATTGATGGTATTGCTGGTTGCAGAGTAAAAATGAATTAATTACCCACAATCTAAAATGAACTGTTTACCTTGGAACTTATGTACAGTGATAGGGTCTCATTCTTGTGGTATCCTTTTCCTGCAGGTAAAACCAACTCAAGGATCTGCAACTGTGGACTTCTTATTCTGTATTTTCTCTGTCTTCGCCAGTTTTTTCTCCCAGAAGGCACATACTTTCCTCCCGCAACTTGAATGCGCTGGAGTTGGACAGAATTTTCGATGCATGTATATCGTGACGACGTGGTGAAGAACATTGGCCTGGAAATCCTTGGCTGATGCAACCAAGTCAGTTACAATTTTCCTGAACGTTCAAACTTCTATCCATCTATTTACCTGTAGGGTTCACTGTTGTATTATACAAAACCTCATGGATAGCCATTTTCCTGAACGTTTCAGCATGTATCCTCCTTTAGGGTTCGCTGTTGTATATACCAATCTGGTGGGGCTAGTTATCTCGGGTTATATAATGGAGCTATCTCAACTCTTTATGTCAATTTTTGATATACATATGTAAGCTTTCAAGCAACAGTTTCCTGGCAGTGTAAAACCTTTGAATTCTATTTACCATGAAAAAAAAAAGTTCCCTGTCTTGATGATTAAGAACAGCAAGGATGATCCTACCATAATTTGATCGTGTCAAAGGGCTCTCCAGAAAATATTTGAGTTGCATACGAAAATTTTGGGTTAATATTGTGGTCCGTTGCGAACAACACGATGATGAGGATGTGTTGTACATGATCAAATGCACAGCCACAGTACATCAGCAGTAAGGTGGGAAAGCAGATTTATCTTAGCCATTAGAGGAAATAGCGAAGCTTCAATTTTTAGGGATCTTTGAAATGGACAAGTAGACATCGACGATGAGTCGTTACTATAAACAATTTGATGGACATCATGCTTGAGATGTTACTGTTCCATTCTTTTCTAGTTCCCGTCGTCTGGCTCTTTCCATCTTCCGCTTGCGCCATTCCTCTAGAGCTGGAGAACATTTCCCACATGTTAGTTGCATACCCGATCTTGAATACCAAATACATTAAATATACCGAATACATAAATGCTATAGTATTCGATAAATTCTGTATTGACCTAATTTTTTGGATTAATCATGATTCATCGTTATAATAATCCATGATTACAAACATCCAATGAACACAAATTTAATTCTAATAAGTACAAGTTCATCAGTCCATCATTACATATACAATTCAAATTCCAACAACAAAAATAACACATATATAGTTCAAATACACACATTCAAGTTTAACAAGTTCATATCCATTACAATCAACAAAAACAGTATATTTGATAAAATATCGGTATTTGCCAATATTTACCAAATTTCTAAAAGTACCCTGACCGAATGGAACACCGGATACCAATTTATTGATCCCAAACTACCAAATACCGATTATCAAAACTTTACCCAAGTTACTGAATTCCAAATATCATTTGCTCACCCCTACACATTAATACCTTGGGAAGAAATAAGTGGATAGTAGACGACTGTATTCAATTACCCCTCAAGCTACCAGTAAGCATGTTATCCAACGTTACACGGAATGGAGTGACGAGGGTTCAAATCCAGGATGTGTAGCAAATTCTAGTTAACAAAAAACAAAATTACCTCTGAAGCTGGAAGCATCATTAGAAGATCGCATATCCTTCAATCTCTTAGAAAGATCAACTGCAGCCCCAGTTTGCTTTGTATCTTTCTGCTGGACTCTCTCAGGCTCTACAACAAATCCTTGTTGCTCAATTTCTTTCACCTGCAAATGCCAACAAATTTCACTCAGTATAGCTGCAATCACGAAGAAGAATCCAATCTGCATCTTCCAGCCATTCAGTCAACAAAAAAAACGAAGATATCAGTATTGTATTGACGCACACATGAAACCCTGTGCATGGGAGTACACATTCACAGAAGACCGAAGAGACTAGCAAAAGTGAACATGATACCCTCTTAATCAGCTCCAGAGGAAGCATAGCTAGGCGCATCTCCTCGGACTCCTTCAAGTACTTGAGCTGAGCTGCATTTACAATGGTAAAAGTCAATCACCACACACTTGATGTCAACCACTAGCACGAAACACATAATGACACACCACTCCAATTCCAGCAGCACAAGGAGGGTTCTCAATAGTTTTAATCCGGGAATAAGACTAGCCAAACAACTCAAAATGCACAAAACCAGCACAGAAGATTCATCGATCTAGCATTCCGTTTCGAGATACTCTCATTACTATAGAAACAATATCAAACTTCATAGGTGAACTCAAAGACAAAGTTTGCAATCGCAGCAAACGACAGGCACATCCAAAACTACCATCAAAGCAACCGACCGACCGGAGTTCGTCCGACTAGCAAAAGAATTAAAACGAGATTTACTTAATTTAGGGTTTAGAACGGGAAAAGAAGGGAGGGTGCCTGATTGGGAAAAGTGAGGGTGACGGGAGGAGGCAGAGGAGGAGGAGGAGAGGAAGCCTTGAAGCAGAGCTAGCGCGAAGACCACGTTGACCACGGTAACCGCTATTGTCGCGTTCTTCAACGAGACCCTAACCTTCCACCATTGCTCTCTCTCCATTCCCACTCTCGATCTAACCCTACAGCTTCTGCTGATTTGGAACATGGAGATTCCTTTTTTTGCTTTCCTTTGTATTCTTCTCGGTGGTCCCAGGTCCCAGGATGCTTCAACTTTTTTAATTAGTTTCATAGTTTGTTTTTTTTTTCGACCTATCTTTGATAAATTTTATTAAATTTCGATATTTTAATGAGAGAAAAAAAAATCATGATTTTAAAAAGGGAAAAGAATCTTTAAGTACCCTGTGGTTTGCCAAAAAATTACTTTAGTACCCTGTGGTAAAGAACCCTTAATTCGAGTCATACCTCACCAATTTTCCATCACTTCGGTCCCAAATTACGATATTGCCCCTCCCTAAATCAGAACCTAACCAAACCTAATTCAACCGGATCGAACCCATATTCAATTTAACCCAATGGAGCAAATAAAATAAAATATGACTCAGATTGAGCTGGAATTTTACAAGAAGCATCCTAAAAATACATACGACTTCCAAAAAACATTTCAGGAATTTTAGAGGCTTAGAAGTATTTTTTTATTTTTCAAAATGCTGAAATTTTGTAAAATCACATAAAATAGAAAATACATCCAATTAAGTTAAAACTTGTCCCAGGGATGCATTTTGATTTCTAAATTGATTGGAAGTTCTTAAGATTTCGTGGGATAAGTTTCAACTCAATTAGATGTATTTTCTATTTTATACGATTTTACGAAGTTTTAGCACTTCGAAAAATAAAAGAAATACTTTTGTGCCTTTAAAATTCTTAAAATTTATTTCTTAAATCATGTGTATTTTTAGGATTCTTCTCAATGGGACAAGTTTCAACTTAATTGGATATATTTTCTATTTTATATGATTTTATGAAGTTTCAGCACTTGGAAAAAAAAATTACTTCCGGGCCTCTAAAATTTCTGAAATGTTTTCCGTAAGTCCTGCGTATTTTTAGGATGCTTCTTGTAAAATTTCAGCTCAATCCGAGTCATATCTTATTTTTACACTCCATTAGATTAAATTGAATATGGGTTTGGTCCGGTTGAATTGGGTTTGGTTAGATTCTGATTCAGGGAGGGGCAATATCGTAATTTTGGGACCAAAGTGATGGAAAATTGGTGAAGTATGATTTTTTGGCACAGTCATGAAAAATCTTTACCACAGAGTACGAAAGTGATTTTTTGGCAAACCACAGGGTACTTAAAGATTCTTTTCCCTTTTAAAAAATATGATCAAATCGGTGAGGTTATAACTCGTGGTCAATTTTGAGGCCAGTTTCAACCGAAACTTAATGTCTATTTGACCATGAGTTTAACTTATCGTGCTTAATGTTTTCATGGTTGGATTGCCTGGTCCAACAAAAATATACTTCTTTTAAAAAATATATATCTTTTTTGGAGTTCTATTAGATTAGAAATAATTAAATTTGTGTAACGTAACTTTTGCAATAAAACTAGATAACTTTGGACAGGCCCAGTTAGGACAGTTGGGTTGGGCCCGTGACCTGTCCAGCCTTCCATAGACTTGTTTTTAAGACAAAAAAAAAAACAAACCTTCCATAGAACAAGTAGAGCAATGCTAAACATCATCATTAATAATCCCCTAAAAAAAATTAATCATCATCTCACAGTCATTTACTCAGTCGAGAGACTTTACATAGATATAAATTATCAATTCTTACACACTTACCCTTCAAACCCTTAACTTCCAACTCCTCAACCCCACTGCGTGCCACTGTATCACATATTATATACTGGCTGATAAGAATGGTGGAGTTCACAATCTTGTTTTAGATGCAACACTTTCTTGCGATTGGAAAATAAATAAAATATGCTAAGAACCCATTAACTTATTTACGAAGTACATCTATGACGCAGAAGTTCAAAAGTTTCCCCAAGGGCCTGCGGTTAACCCAAATGAGACAGAAGACAAGAGTAGCCTCACAATTGTGAAGGTAAGACAGATTTATAGCGAAAGGGCGGAACCATACACCACAGCTTCAGGACCAATCCACAACACCGATCAACATCAACAACGCAAGGAATTTCATGCACACATGACGGATTTCTGGTAATCAAATCAAGGAATATCAAACATCCTTTTAAGCAAGGGACACTGTAAATGATCATCCAGTTCTAGGGTCAGAATGCCATGAACACACCTTCCTAGACCGGATTTCTGATAATCAAATCAAGGCTCTAACCAACAACAGGAATGCACCAAAGCTTCTATCATGCACACATGCCGTGACATCATCTTTAGCATGAAAGAGATCCGCTTTCACGACAACAAACATAACAGAAAACAAGATTTGACATTCCTCCCTACTTATTGGCATTCGTTTGATATAAACTGGACACCCCTTTCTTGAGATGTCAACAACAAACTATTAAAAAAAGAAATTTTTGAGCAGATTTTAACAGGAGCGGGATCACCTGAGCTCAAATCGATGGAGCTACTGCAGTACTGCAAACTATAAAAAAATGCAGTATGGAAAGCAAGGTCCTCTACTGCGGTGTGAATGTGTGGCAATCAAACTTTCCTCCCAAATTTCTTCCATTATAAAAAGAGAATTTTTTTTGGAAAATGATGCAGGTCAAAACAAGGACAAATAATCTATTTTAACAAGTCACAGTTCACATAAATGGCACACCGAGCTTGATAAATATCAAAGGAGGAGGGAGGGACACGCCTGCTTATTATGGGACCATTTCATTTCTTGCATCACACACATGTATATTTGGAGATGGTATATCTTTAGAAAAACAAACAGCCCTTCAAAATCAATAATGAATCAACCAGAAAATTACAGAAGATAAATGAAACAACCACTTAGCAACAGCTAAGGATCATACGCCATAATGACGCTGTAGACCAAAGAAACAAGCATAATAGTAATGTCACTGATAATGAAAGCAACCAATTGGTCGATACAGCAAAACATGACCCATCTCCACTAAAACTGAGCCTGAACTTGAATTTATCGAGAAAATTCACTTGTGTAAGTTGCCATCTCACTAGTCACTAGCTAATGTCACAATGCTGATGAAGTGAAAAAGTAACAAAAGGTGAGGAAACGGGCTACTTTTTACGCTTGAGGGGGCCGGTCTTGTACCCAGATTTAGTAGGCTTGCCCCACGGGGTCTGAGACACCCTCCCAAACCCGCCACTACTCTTGCTGCGACCCTCACCACCACCATGAGGATGATCCACAGGGTTCATGGCAACCCCCCTAACAACAGGCCTGCGCCCAAGCCAGCGGGAATTCCCAGCCTTAACGAGCTTCTTGGTGCCATGGCTGGGGTTGGAAACAACGCCGATCGTAGCACGGCAACGGGAATCCACGAGCTTCTCGTTTCCCGAAGGGAGCCTCAGCAAGCAGAACGGAGCAGACGGGTCCTTGAGAATCTTGGCGGAGGTACCCGCAGCTCTAACGAACTTGGCGCCCTGGCCGGGACGGAACTCCACGTGGTGGACGATGGTGCCGATCCGCATCGAGCTGAGGGGCATGGTGCACCCAGTCTGGCGGTTAATGTCCACTTGAAGCTGCTGCCTCTTCATCTCCTCCAGCACCCACGCATTGTCTCCTAAACCTCGCGCCCCAATTAATTAATTTCTAGGGTTTTAGCAATTTGAAAAATCAAACTCAAAAGAGACAAAATTGATGTGAGGGTTTACCGGTAGTAGCGGAGGAGAAAGAACGGACTAAGGAGTTCACAAGAGATGACCGACTTCTCCATGTTCTGATCATCGCTTCTCGCCGCCGGTGTTGAGGATCTTCTTCTTCTCAGTCGATGTGTGAACTGACGAGTTCTAGTAATTTTTTCTAACCTCTCTCTCCCCTAAATCCTAACCGCGGTTCGGTTAGATATATTTGAAAATCGACCACTAATTGTTGAGTTAATTGCCGGTTTCAATTGGGAGTTTAATTGAAAAAAATTTAGAAAGGTGGAAAGTATTTCAAAACAATTTTATTTCATTTGATGTTTAGGAAATACATAATTTAATGGGCAATAGTGTTATAGATATTTGATATTTGGAAAAATTGATTAATAAGATGGTTAATTTTAATTAGTCTAGTTATCTCCAAAATCATTTGATTAATCCCTCAACTCATGTTACTACTACTTTTCCAGCGCGACATTTTTAAAAACTGTAAAATGTATCTTCAATCTAACCTAAATATTATAGAATTGCCATTTAAGTTAAAAATTTGAACCCATAATTCCCAGTTAAACAAGAATAGTGATATTTTCTACAGTTTGGAAAATGCTTTGTCGGAATAGTGGTAGAATTACAAGTTTAGAGACTAATCAATTAATTTTAGAAATATCAGGAACTAACCAAAGCAATATTAGTTTATTCGATTAATCAATTTTTTTTGACAATCATAGACTGATTGTTATTTTTTCCCTGTTTAAATTTAACTTAAATATATAATCGTATCATTATTGCATTATAAGGTAGAACTTTATATTCTTAAAAAATTTAAGCTGATTTTCCTATTGGTACTTCATATTAATTGATTCACTGATTTAAGCTGGCCCACGAAACACGTACAGCACAAGTAAGATGTAAATGATTTAAACAAGAGAAGACCTTGGTCAACACATGCGATCTTCAGAGTTCATCGTGCATGACTTGTTCTAACGGAACCTCTACTTTGGGAACTGCATTTTCTGAAATTTGTGGTACATTTAATCCATCTTCATTCAGTCCATGTGGAAACCCTCCTTTTCCTGCCATACCAGCCTTCAAGGCAGCCGTAATCTTCCTCTGCAACTTTAGCACTCCAACACGCTTTGAAACAACAAAAAGAACCGCGCAAGAGAAGCACAAAAATCCTACTACAAGAAGCAATCTGCATGGAATTACGGAAACGAAATGTCAGATCTCTACTGAGAAGGTACTTAAAACAGAGGAAATACGCAGATGTTTATCCTTTCTTCCACACCTGTAAATGACATCCTGGCGTTCCATTGTGGAGAGCAGATTCCTAGTTCGCATAAGCAACGAGCGATGGCCCTTATATTCACTTTCAGCTTTCTTAAGCACGCCAGTCGATTCCTCTACAAATCAAACATAAGCTAATTACCAAATATTAAGATGCAATAATTTTATTTCTCAAGACATGGTAATCAATGGAAGAAGATGAAAAAGAGAGTCCAATATCAGCGAGTGATAAAGCCATCAACTTTTTTTGCAAAGTAGCACAAACAACATTTTTTGGTGCAGTAGCCTAGACAACTTTAGTATGCTGGTATTCAGCTCTAATAAGCATACATTCACCAATGGTGAAGCCAAAACAAAAAGTAGTTCAAGTTACAAAAGACGGAAGACAATCTAGCCCGTGAAGATTTGTATGACATCCACAGAAAAGAGGTACAATATCCTACCAAAAGTCATGAGCGTGTTGGTGCTTCTTTCCACCTCCTGTAAACAAACGCCAGAAGGCCAGTTAAATTAAAACTGACTAATGAACAAACAAAAAATGCAAGGACATGAGATTCAATGACATACTTGAACCATTAGCTGCCGAGATCGCCGTAGACTCTCCGTGATGTTCTCTGCAGCAGATATCATTCCAGCCTTTGTCCTGAAAGAGAGAAGAACAACAAAAGCGTCAAGAAACTGAAAACAACCAGAGCAAAACGAATGCCATTCTCTTTCGAACTGCACCAAAACGCAAGCAAAGGAACAATTCACTCACTGCAAATTGCGTCTCCGAATCGTCGACTCCTCTCCTCCGCCCAAAAGAAGTTCTCTCTACAAACCGGAACCAACCGTATCATTTTCTATCATACGAAACGAATTCAAAAAATTAATTAGAAAAAGAACAGCAAGTAAGTGAACCTGTTCCTTAGCAGCCATCCTCATATTATCCTTAGCCTTCAGATTAGCATTCCTCAAACCTGATCTCAACCTACACAAAATGAATTAACAAAAAATAAATAAAAAATGACAAAATAAAAGGAAAAAAAAATAGAGAAAGAAAGCGAATTGGAAATGCGGTTACTGAGATGCTAGGCTTGAACAGGAATCAAGGAGGGCACGAGCAGAGGCGACTTGGTGATCGGAGGGGAGCTGAGGGGCGAGGAGGTCGAGCTCGGAGATGAGCGAGTCAAGCCGAGCCAATCCGTCTTGAGCCAAGCCGTTTAGCCTCGGTAGAGACGACGACGACGTCGAGGAGCTCGATAAGCCGAATTCCGAAATCGCCCTCACGTGGCCCTCCGTTATACAATATGATTCCTCCCACTCGCGCTTCGCCTTCTCCACCGCTTCCTCTACCTCGTCCATTTAACGCTTAGAACGGCGTCGTGTCTCCTCGAGTTTTCTCCCCGACGGCGGGTTTAACGGTTTCCTCGTGAATTTTTATCCGTTTTCTCTTTTGATCGTTTTTGTAAAGTGTTGGTTACGCGAAATGATGTTTCTGATACGGTGTCGTGTTGGGGGACGGGCATAAAAATGAAATGTCGGCTGACTTGGTGACCGAGACGGAAACTATTCGTAGTGAATAACTTCTTATATTTTTCATATTCGTCCCCACTAATTTTAAACTTTGCCTGATGATTTACACTTTTAATTTTGTTTAAAAATTCTATAAAATCTGTATATTTGTCCCCACTTATTTTTCATACAAAATTGAACTACAGTCATTTTATAACAAATTGCGTTTTGACCCCCCAGACTTTTTATACTGCACTCATTTCCATTTCGGAAATTAGAATCAGTCAGCTCTCAGAAGTAAGGAGGAATATGGACGCTGCAATAAATTTTATTAAATTCAGAATTCTGCAAAAACATACTACTACACAACATTTTGGCCTTCCCTCCCTATTTCCCCTCCAATGGCCGATGAACCATGTACAAAATTAAGCATCAAGGTTGGTGACCCAACTAATTAACAATTGCACTTTGCTGCACGACCTTGGCCGTACCAAAATGTCTGTGTTTTCCATCAGTGACATTGTTCAATTTGAAGCCCTTGGTTGGTAGCTGGTTTATCAGGAACGTCTCGAGTAGGCAGGCAACGCTCTTTCCCGGAACTTTGAAGTAAACAAACGAGGCGTTCCGCAATCCATCCTTGGAGCGATGTGCACGAATTCGGCCGTCAAGATCATCAGTCTGCGAGATAGCAATGCACAAAGGATATCACATTAGATGATAAAAATGGTGTCTTGAGTTAAAAGGAGTAGCAAGCTTGTCAGAAATTACCACTCCAACGTATAATTTCTTGTCCGGTCTCACCATCACGTAGACACATGAAGCACCTACTGTCGTCGGGGGCGGTTGTTCCCTGGCCCCAATAGCAAGACATTGAACTAACACCAGCTCTGTGATGCTTTCTTGCTTGTAAAGCTCCATGAGTTTTCTCTGGCACAATGAGCTGATCACATCCTCAACGTACTTCTGCATTTCTTCCACCGTAGTTCTAGAATCAACACCACGGGAAGAAGTTGTCACCATGGCTTCTCCATTTGCAACATGGGTTTCATCGAAATCGTACGTATTTCCGTCACAGGAATGACGATCCACATTTTTCTCCATCAAACTTGCTTTGGCGTAGGATGAAACATACAACTCTTCAGCACGTTGGAGTAGCTTTTCAGGCACTCCTTCTCGTCTGGCTGTTTCAAAAGCAAGACTCTCTCTACAGATCCCATCTACCAATTTCCAAGTCGGTTTTGTCTGGCCATTAACCTGTTCACTTCCCATAGCTTTATATACTGTTCTCTTTGTGTTTAGTGGCAGCTCGAATATGCCATGCAAGTGCGTGGATACAATACCAAGGCACCCGACGTTGTCCAGGATCTCGATGATGCTTCCAGCAATGCAAGTACCCTTTGCTGTTTCTGTGCCTCGACATATCTCGTCAATGAGCACAAGGCTTCTCGATGAGGCTCCAGCTATTACAGAGCGGAGTTCTGACATCTCTACCTGAAAGGGAAAAAAAAAACAGATGCGCAACTAACAAGAGTGAGCCGGGAATCTAAGAAAACCTATAGCTTTTTATGACTCATTCCAACTCAGATATTTGATGACAAAGTAGACAAGTCAACTCAACCTGGAATGAGCTTTTTCCATCAGCAGGACTGTCATAAGATTTCATGTGAAGCATAATGGAATCAAAATGTGGAATGATGGCCGATTCTGCAGGAACCATGAATCCACATATCCCAAGTAGTGCAGATGCACAAATTGACCGAAGCAAACTAGATTTACCGCCCCCATTTGGTCCAGTCAAAAGAAACAAGGACTGCATATCGATTGTGTTAGGGACAGCAATGCCTTCCGCTGCTTCAAACCAATATGGAAATAGACCATTAATTTTCATCTCATTTGCTGCGACTGGTAACTGCATGTCCTGAAGATTGTGAGAACAGATACAGGTTGATCAAAAGCATGGCTAGTTATCTTAATAAATAATCAGAAAAAAGACTCGAGCTAAAAAGGATGATGATCTGAGTTTGATTCAGAAGAAACTGTAGGTACCTTTGACTGATTGAGCCCAACAAGAGATGGAAATACCCATTTTCTACGTCTCCCTTCACTGGAAAATAAGCCAGAACTCAGATAGTGTGTACAAAATCGTAACTGTGCATGAGACATACCACAAAAATTTTGAACAAGTAGTTCAGACTAGCAACCAATTCAAACAATTGCAAGGGATCAAATTAACTCCACGTTTATAGGTCTATGGGAATTGGTCGTTTGCACACCGCTGAAGTTCTAACAATTGCAACCGACTCAAATTCATCCAGAAGTTTCTTGTTAATTTTAGTCTACTAAGGATTGGAAACCTGCGCATCTTAAGTGGTCAGTAAAACAAATAAAAAGACAAATTTGGGATACTACTTCCTTGACATTGAGAATTGTACGAAGAACTACCGTGCGGCCCTATCATTCATTGCATGGCATTATGAAATAAAAAGCATAAAAAACACAACTCAGACACACGTGACTGCTATTAGTTAACCTAAAATAAGAAACACATCACCAACCTCACATGAGCGAACAGTGCCTTTGCAACAACAAGCAACATCGATGAAAATACAAGGACGTTAACTTTTTGTTGCAGGTCTGCAGAAAGTCCCCTCAACAACTCTAGTACTCTTGATCTTGCCTTTTCACTAGCGTCAAGATACCTAAACCATATGTACGCAATCCAAAATAAGATATTATAATAAAGAAAAAAGTGCAAGGAAGAAAGAAAGCCATTAACTCAATTCTGTATCAGTGAAAGAAAAGCCACCTCGTCAAAGCTTCCTCCACCTTGGTCGTGGTAAACCACTCCTCCCCGACTTTTCTACCTCTAGAATCTAGTGAAGGTCTTAGCTGTTTAATCTGTTGTTCTCCGGGGGTACCACCCCAAACTGCTGGCACAAATCGCTTTCCCCTGAACCAAACAGCTTCATGCTCTCGAGCATACAATATTTCTCCTGTTGGACCACCAAGAGGTGCTGCGGTGGCTCTTATCCTTGAAATTATAGGAATAAAATCTTCAGAGACCTGCAAAAAACAGAAGCCTTGCACATGAGCGCACGACATTTCTGATGCCTAAACAAAAAACTATCAAGCATGAGTGGAGTAAAGCTAGTAGAAAGTTTGAAAAAATTAAACCTCCAATCATCCACATCTGATACTAACATCCATAAACAAGTCAACAATGGGATACGGTTCAGGAATTCAAACAGATAGAATGGGCTGACCTTCCCATGATTAAAGGATTTTTTAGAGGTGCAACAAAAAACATGATCAAGGAAAGTTATTCAGGAATTTATTGTTAAAAAAAGAGCACAAGAAAGCATTTAGAAGAGCACAAAACCATTTTGATATTCAGTTTCTAGCTAGAAACAGTAAGCTGTGATCCCCACGACAAGTTGTCTAAGCTACAACAACAAATGCAAAGATAAACAACTAACAAGAAAGAAATATATTAAAAATTGCCAAAACTCAGACTTGTTTAAACATCAAAAAAGGAATCGTAATCTACCTGTACATCAAGGATGCTAAAGATTATGATGGCTTTTGCAGGAACACTTTTGACTAGTTTTCATGCGTGCACCTTATATTTCCGGTAACTCTTTCTCGACAATACAATCAGCACATACCCTTTAGTTAACCTACTCCAGATATCCGACACTTTTGTTCCCACAATGTCCAAATCTTTGTCTAAGCTTAACTCAGAGTAAACTGACATCTGGAACATTAGTAGGCATGTGCTGCCGACTAGATTAAGTAAACATCCAAATGAAGTCACGGGGAAGTTATAAAGGACATCAGCAATGTGCTCTATCCGTGTTTATATTTCCTATGTTTCAGAGATGGACTCAAAGAACTAGATTGAAAAATTAATTGTAGTTACTATACAAGGTCAGTGAATAGCAGGACAAATGAAACTGATATAACATGATAAAATAACTTCACGATGAGGAAAAAAGCCAAGTCCCGAAATCTTACTGCCACTGATAATGCCTGTGCCGACTGCTCCACCTCTGCATATTCTTCCTCCATGTGAATTCTCTTCACACGACCCTTCCATGAAGATTCTAAATCTTCAAAAAATTCTTGAGGAATGACAGAGGATGAGCTAACTGTTTGGTCACTTTCACCATCTAGAGCAATCATCTCACGAATCCTACTTGACGCCCATTCACATTCATCAATCTACCAAAACCACAAATAAAAAAGTCATACCAATCAATTAGAACTGAATATATAAACACAAAAAAACCAAAGAACAGGCAAGATGTGGGAAATTCCGTATTTCAGAATCATGATGTTATTATCACCAATATCTTCACTATTTTTTCGCGAATTATCTTGAATATTATTAGGTGAGACGCATGAATTAAAAATAAAGACTTAGAGGAACACACAACCAACTTAAGAACCACGGTGATAGCAGAAAGTTCGTCAAGATTTTAAGAAAATATGTGTTTTCAGAGGTACATGAATACAATATCATATCTTCAGCTAGAGAAAGAACGGTTTTCATTGCAGGGCGCAAAAAACTGTAAGACATATGGTGAGTAGTAGGAATAACCAAACTGTTTAACAAGCTTGCTGGAAACTAAATCTCTGATAGTAGGGAAGTACAGGGAAGATGATATGAATCTTCATGCACATTGCAAAATCAGCACATACCAAAGTCGCAAAGTCAATCTTCAACCCAGTTGCCACCCATGTAGGATCCATCAATGACTTCAAGATCTCTTTCAGCTCGGCACTCCTATACATGTGAAGTACTTCATCCAGCATGTTCTTTATTCTACAGAACTCTAAATGATTGGCTTCCCGCAGTTCAAGTAACTTGACAATCTGAAGAAAAGAAATTCAAAGCCGCTAGGATGACACTTAAATCGACACTGTCAATGTGTATGTTTGAGCAGATTCAAAGAAGCAAATCACAGGTCGAGCATTCCAAAGGTGAAGTAAATCTTCTGCCTTCAAAAGAGGTAAATCTTGTCACGTAGAATAGGGGAACAAGGATCCAGCAAGGAATGACATGTAGAACAATCACAGGTCAAGAATTCAAAGGTGAAATGAATCATTTTGATGAAACTGACGTCTGATTTCTAGAGGAGAAGAATCAATTTTGTGACCTTCGGGAAACTCGACACATTCCTTGTTGGTTCTCAGTTTTAGTTTGTACAGCAGTTAAGAAACAAACAACAATGGTAGTGAAGGAAAATTCTTTTCAATCAGATAGCTAGAACATATTACAAGTAACAAGTAAATATGTTTCTTTCTTTTTTTCCCGTGAAAAACAAATAAAACTAAAAGATACAAAGGGGTGCACCCATGTACATCTATAAGAATTATTCTAATCCTCTATGAAACCCATGGAACTATTTAACTACCTTGGCAGAAGAAACACAAGTGAAGCCGGGAATTGAGCAGGTCACTTGACTCATGAGCCTGCACGTTGCTGACAAGAAACTGAAACATTAATAAACATTTCTAGCACATAAAAAATACGGCCATTGTTTGCACCAATAACATCAACTAAACAATGACTTGCAGATCTTTGAAACGAAAACTTGACAGGAGAAATCTCCTGCTTCCTGGTGCTACCCACATCAGTCAACAGTAACATTCAACACTAAAACTAAAATCTGGACCTAGGACATAGAGGCTTCCCTGATTTTCTTGCAGTGGACTATATGTCAAAAACTCAAAAGTATGCTCGGGTTGCATTCCAATGACGAGATATCATTAGTTTATGTTTGGTTTAAAGATATCTTTAGCTATTTGATAAAGAAATAGAGTACCTTGTATTGTGGATGCCACTTCATAAGCAGGAGGATTCAAAAGTAAATCTCTGATGTATCTGTGCTTATGAGAACAAGATGTATACCATTCGTTAGTACAAGGTCAGAATGTATCCATCTTCATACATTAAAGCGATATATGTCACATTGGTTCACCGGATGACCACCAGCCAACAGAACAAATTCAACATTTTTTTGTGGCAGTCCATAACACCTCATCAAAACACACAAATATATGTTCACATCACAGTCTTCATGCTTAATGAGACAGGAGTATATAGAAGCTTAAGATATCATCCATCAATTTACATGTTACCATCTGTGTAGAAGCCTACAAATCTTAACAAATTTGCAGCAAGACAACAATAGTGCATGATATGCTCTTATAAAATCACCATTAAGATAGACGACTAATTCAATAAAAAGGCAAAATAATGAGATCATTATCACTCACGCTACAGGTAGACCAGTACAATTTGAAGGAAGTAAAACTTTCAGCAAACACGGTATGCCCTCAGTGGGTATGGCACCTAGCATTGCAGAAACACACCATTAGCCACAAGTGGCAAACTCTAATAAACTAGTCGAACATGCACCATCGTAATGGAGCAGAGTAACCTATTTGTGTCGCAGTCCCTAGGTGCAATGGATGGGGCCTGTTTTCTGAAGAGACGGTAACATTTCTAAACTCCACATCATCATCCAAACCATATAGCTCCTTTACCTGTGTACAAGAAACAAAGCTCAAGTCGAGTCACATAAAGCATAATACTTGAATATACTCCCAACTAAAATAGGTCAAAGAAACCTTCAGTAAAAGTACTCTGACAGGATGGCCATCAAACCATTCAAAATGCCTCCCACTGCACTCCCCCCATAATAGACCGCCCTCACCAAATTCTCCCCAGCGACAAGTCCCTGCAGGAGATACCCTATTGTGAATAGCAATCATTTGGGTGATTAATACAAGGATACAAAGTACTGAAAATGCAATTACTTAATGCCTCCAACATGCAAAATAAGAAGTCACAAGCAAAAAATTGTCGAAATGGAGATGTTAGATGGAATGATAAAGCACAGAGGGCAGACAAACCTGAAGAGTTGTTTCTTAAAGATGTGTGAAGAAATAAATGGTGGAACCGGCAAGTGCGAAGCTTGGTTACCAAGGCCTCTTCAGTCAAACCATCCTCCGATGAATAAACTTTCATGGTCTCTAAAGCTGTAGTTAAGCAATATCCCCTTGCTGAACGAGATATACCTACAAGCAAACAATATTTTGTTCCAGAACTTGGGAGCAATAAAAACAAGGATGGGCTAATTACATAAACTTTCAGCTTACCCACGACATGCATTGGCTCCGGGAAGTCGAGATCATGGTCGTCTCCCACAAGTCCAAACACATATGGACTACCAGGATGCGCATGTCTAGAATGACAAAACATGTAAAGATAAAATATGAATTAACAGGAGAGTAAGATGAAGCGCAATGAACAGAAAGCTGTCATTGGTAACACAGATTCCAAGCTTGGACACCCTGTTCACTAATTTCTAACTAGTGATTTGGATTTCAATTAAACAGCACAGATATCAAAACTGATCATTGAATTATGCCACCAAATTAAGCTGAAAATACTTGCCAATCTTCTAGCTAACATCAAACCTCTGCAGCACTGAGAAGAATATACGAACGTTGTCGGTTCTCAACTCCCAAGCCTTTCCATCCGCACTTACAACACAAAGTTTACATTAATTTTCCATCATTTTTAATCCAAAGGTTGCATGGAACCTAACATGCAAAATTACAGTCATTTGCTATATCTGCTGCTTAAGTCCAAATCATCTAGTAATGGCAGCAGTGGTGTAGGCACTTTATAATGAGTATGAGCAGATTTTAAAATAGTCATCTAGGTTTTGTATTCTTGCACTCAAAGCCTATAATTGTCAAGAAAAATGCATTTTCCCCATCAATGGCAAAGTGCAGAAAGCAAAGCTGAACAGAGATTCCCAGAGGTCATTTGATTAGCTTTAGATTTAGTTATTGATGCATAGGTTTTCATGCCTACACATAAACATGCCCAAAGATCATAGTTGGTTCTTCTTTAGAAGAGTCAATAAAAATATAGAATAACATATGGAAAATTGAGAACTCCAAAAAAGAAAGCATAAGACAATATGGAGTCAAAACAATTTCTTGGCAGAACCGCGTGCTCAATTTGAAAGCACAAGCTAACACAAGGATTTATATTCTCTTTCAAGAAAAACTTGTATTCTATCACATGGACATTGCAATATATAGTTCACATCAAAACATATTCTCAGACAATTAACCAGAAATTAGCAGCATTGATTTTGCACCCAATCTGAAAGGAGTCATTCAACCATAAGAGGAAAGACCAAAATAAAAATAGTACACTTACCCAGATATGAACCGGCTTTTGCGAGAACGAGCTAGTGCGGGACCCTGAACTTCCTCCACTATGCACTATTAAAAAAAACCACAAACAGTAATCAATATGTTTACTAACAGCATATTACTGGGACAAACAACATAAATATTGCTCCTGTTTAAACTGGCGTACGGTGGAAGCAACAGGGCATGATGCCCAATTATCATCTCCAACTCCATATCACGAACACACGGCTCGGTGCAATGGCATTTACAAACTGTTTGCTTAGCAAAAAGCATTTAACAAAGAAGCTACTTAAATAATGCAAGACTTACTACTGAATATCCATTACGCGTCAACTCGTCTAAAGTTTGTCGAAGATTCTACAGAAAGGAAGGAAAGAGTTAGTTCAACAAAGATTTAGTTTGGAGTTTCCAGAATAAAGAATCAAAACGAGCCAAGGATGGAGAACTTAAATGAAAAAGTAACGCAAGGAAAAAAGTGGATATCTTAACCAGCAATTCCAATCGGACCAATACTTTCTTTTTCTAAAGACTATAAGAGTAATCAATTAACAAACACTTAACAGATTCATCCATGTACATCAAGCAGGGTGGAAAGGACCACACAATTTCACAAAAACAGAGAAGCTATCTTAATACCTCTGTACAACAACAATAACAAAAACTCGTACTAGCTATTCTGCTAAAATGGTGAAGAGTTTTTTGTTCTCATTAAAAAGTCTTCTACTTCTTCGCTTCAAATAAACCTACAAATGGAAAATTAATTAATTTTTCAACAATAAAAGTGACAATGCTTATTCATAATGACATGTTTGGCTGCAGATTCAAATCCCGAGGACAATAAACATTAATTCTTGAATTGGGAGGTACTGCCCCCATTAATGAAAATCCAAGTTCAGCAACCGGAATTGCCTAATCTAATTTTCATATCTGAAGAACTCATCCCAAAAACTGAAAATGAAACGAACTCATACAAAATCTGCAAAGATTAATACCACGTTACAAGTATGATGAGCAACCCAAAAACAGTATGGCAACAATTCAGAGAAGTAGGTTGACTACCACAACAGGGCAACCAGCTCTTGGAATACCATCTGAGTGCACCCCACCAATTGGATTCAGGCCGGCATATTCAACCAATACACAAGCATCTATTCCAACTGCTTCATAAAAGTCTCCAACCTGAAGAAGAAAATAATTGTGATAACCCAGCAAGGACAGATGCAGGGGAGCCAAAACTGAAGTTTGACAGTTGCTCACTCTGCACAGCAAAACTTCACGTGGAAACTTTGACTTAAATTGCAAGATCTCTGAATTGACAGTTCCATCTTTTAAGCTGCATTATACAAAATACTAATATTAAATTGTCAGTTCCATTGGAAATGGAAATAATTACGGAAGCATCCCTAAAAACATAAACAACTTCCTCATGGACTAAGATTCGGGTTGTTATGTAATGCACAAAACTGGAAACGGCCCACTTGGCTAAACATAAAACAACTTCAACCAAAGAACATAAATGGATGCAACTGGAGAAAGTTCCCATTACTTGAAACAAATATCTGACAAATATCTCAGAGAATGCATCCATTGCAGTTAGTTATCCTCTCTCCTAGAATACACTAATTTCCCAAATGAGCTTACCTTCCATTCTTCAGCTCAACATCCAACCCCAACAAATTGGAATACACTAGCCGTTTAACAAGACTGATAGTAGAAGGCTTCCTAAACTCTTCCAATCTCTGTGATCAAACACAAAAACTGAGTCACACTCAACCTCCCAACATCATCAAGAAGAAGTGTCTTAACAACCACCACGAACAAACCTCTTTCCACCACACAAGGTGGGAAAGATCCTTGTCACTGAGAACATTGTTTGATGGCTTCGACTTCTTGGCAGCTCGTGCTATCCCTCTCGAATGCTTCCGATAATCAGAGTAATACATTCCTGTAACCTGCCTGTTCCCACTGCCCGACAACAAGTTTGAAGTAGAACACAAATCATAACAATACACACAAATCGGCCATCAGAACTCATATCAAACACGTTGCTAACATCAAACGTAACAATGGGAGGCCGAACATCCACGAAGAACAAAGCATGTGCATAAAGACATTGCTCCGAAGGGAAGCAAGAATACCTCGGCTTCCACAGTCAATTTTCTTTGAAATACTCACAGCAAGAATTAGTAGAACCATGAGATTTAAACAATCTTGAGACTTGCCACCGAACAGTTTTTTGTAAAGCTAAAACCTTACACCTAGTTACACTAGCCAGGAATTGAACCGTCGACCTTCGAAAAGTTATACGGGAGTTAGGACAAATGCCCGTTGGCACTTGTCACCCAAAATTTCTTCAGACATCAGAACCCACACGAAAGCAACAAACTTTAGGCAAATACAACCAAACCCACAAGAGAACCAGTGAAAATAATTACATTAAGGGAGAAGCGCATGGGAGAGCAGGGGAGCGGAAGAGGAGAGCGAGTGAGGGCCACTTCATAAGCGAAACGGCGACGCTTCTGTACATAGTAACAGTAACCACTAGGGAGGAGAGCAAAGAAGCCCAGCTGGGTGGGTTCCAACACTTCCCTCCCGCCACGCCACTACAACGGAAAAAGATCGAAACTTTCTATTCCCTATGGCTCTCTTTTTAGTTCGTCTCTTCCTCTTTGTTTGAGGGTTCAAGCGGGAGTTTGTTTAGTTCAGAGGGTGAGGAGGACAAGAAAAAAACATTTCCCTTTCCTCTGCTAAGTGCTAAGTTCTTTTTGGGTTGATTAAGAATGTTGTCGGTTCGTCTCTGGATAGAGAGAGTTAGTTGCACTTCCCGCCACTAAAACGAGTGTTTAGATTGTATGTAATCCCTACTATTTTACTAGGTTAGTTAATTAATTTCGAATTGAAACCAAATAATATTTTAAAAATATATAATTTATCATACAAAAAAAAAAATCAGTTGTAGCCGTGGTTGTTTGGGAAAACGTGCGGGAGAAAATGATTTTTCAATGTTTGGATATTAAAAAGAACATCAAAAGTTGAACTTGTTCTCATCGACTCTGTTCGTTACATATATAAATCATTATACGTACATGCACTTGCGAATTAGGCACATCAACATAGGGCTCACCCCTCCATTTCCAAAGAAAAAAAAACATGGGTACACGAATTGATGCATTGAACCAGTCAATCTGGTTGACGGCCAGTACTCCGACCTGACTATCTTTTCTTACATGATGTTACAAAAATGGAGAGCGAGTTCCGCTGCGTGCCCAATAAACACCAAAGTCGAAACTGAACTGATAGCCTTCTTCTTCAACTGAAAAAACAACAAACCATATTTTAGTTTTTACCATTTTTTGCGAATCTGCAATATGAGCACCGTTAATTAGGTCCTGTTACTATAGGGTGTTATTTCTTGTAATATTTTTTTTTTGTTGTAAATCTAAAACAGAAGATATTTATGTAAATTTGAGTTTATTTTCACTTGGAATAAGCCTAAGCACACATAAACTATATCTTTTGTGATCAACAAATTTCTTACTTAGATGCTCATATTATACTAATAAATTTCATTTAAATAAACAAAAAAAAGCAAACGCCAGCCTTTATATATATGTTTGTATATGTGTGTACAGATAAAATGGTTGAAAAACAGAGTGCCAGCAAAATAATCGGTGCCAAAATTTTAATATTCCTTTAACATTTGAAGTTCAACTCTGGAGAATATAAACAAACCCAGGAGAGAATTGGCTCAAAAAACACACACAGGAGAGCAAGAGAATGAATGGCTTTAATGGTTGAAATACAATAATAGAACTAATCAAGGAAACAAAAGGTAAGGCCAATTAATATTTGTGGTGATTTTTTTTATTTATCAAAACTACAACTATCTAGATCGATATAAAATTATTTAAATTTGAGCAGGCAATATATATTTGGGAGTGATGAATTGAGACATACCTTGGAAGGGGCTTCCCGGACGGTGCCCCTCCACAGGCCGAGCGCGGCGTAATTGTCACAAAAGAGTGCGTCGTCGTGGTGACCGGCGAAGCTCTGGCGAGCATAACAACCAGAACAAACATCAAACGTGCTCTCCACCTTCCTCGACGCGTAGCACTGGGAGCAGGTGAAGTACATCTCCCCGATCGGGGCCGAGCACCCCCGGCAAAACACCGGCCGCTTGCTCACCACCAAGTAGTGCAGCGTCACGAACTCGTCGAAGTCGAGGGTTCCGTTGCCGTCCCTGTCGAGCTCGGCGAAGAGCTCCGGACGGAGGGTCAGGTCCGGGCTGGCCTTGGCTATGTAGGCTTTGTATTCGTTGTAGCTGATCTTTCCGTCTTTGTCTTTGTCTGTGGAGGTGAAGAACTTGGCGGCGGCTTTCTTGTGCTTTTCGGGTAAGTTGGTGTAGTAGGCTTGGGCGATCTCGGATATAGCCTCCATTGTTTTTAGTTTTACGAGCTCCGGGATGAAGGTGGTTGATTACT